>CM062816.1:463574049-463996003 GCA_031772625.1 Pinus tabuliformis | reverse complement strand
TTTGGAAGGTCCACAATACCAAAGAGCTAGTTTGGCACATCCACCCCACCATAGAGTGGTTTTTATTGTGTTTCACTCAGGGCATTACACATTGTATCCTGTCTAGAATTCTCTATAAAGTCATTTTCTTGTCTCGATTTTCTTTTTGTCTATCTGGGGAAGCTTTAAAGTTTTGTCAAACCTTTTTAATGGTCTATTCTCTTATATGCTAGCATACAAGGCATTCCTAGCAGTAATTTATCTTCAGGGTTGTTCTAGTTAACCAATGTTCGACACTTCCTTCCATATAGGACTTCGAAAGGACTTATTTTTATTATAGTTGTTATTGTAAGAGAGTTCAAATAGATGAATGTATTATTCCTACTATTTAGTTGTTGCATTGCATATATTCTTAACATATCTTCTAGTACCTGGTTTTACCCGCTCAGTCTGCCATTGTGTTATGGGGTGATAAGCGGGTACTAAATTGTTCCTAGGTACCCAATCCCATGAAAATATATTTCCAGAATGTTGATGTGAACTTCACTTCTCTATCAGAAGAAATCATCACCTTTGGCATACCATGTAACTTGAAAATTTCCCGCATAAATAAATATATCTGCAAACTTGCACAGTTTTATATGTAGATTGAACAGGGTGGAAATCGATACTTTACTCAATTTATCCACTACCAAAATGATTGAGTCATTTTGTTTCTTGGTTTTAGGCAAAACCTGTTATAAATTATATGGTAATAACTTCCCATTTCCATTCTAGAATGGGTAGTAGCTGGAGTAAACCAGCTTGATGTTGTTTATTTAACTTTAATTGCTAACACTCACAAGAATTTGGCTAGATATTTAGTATGTCCTTCTCATGCTGGGCCAAATTAATCTTTCTTTATGGCAAAAAAAAATTCTCATATCGGGATGAGCAGAATTAGGATTTTATATGAAATTCTCCAATATGGATTGTCTAACAACCACTTGATTAGGAACACATATCCTTCCCCTAATGATCCGGATTTAACAGGAACGCAACAAATTACAGAGATAACCATATACACAAAGATGCAGCGGAAAAATATACCTGTTTCATTAATGGAAAATACTGAAATATGCTTACAAATAGAAATGGAAATAAACTAGCTAAGGCGATGATGGTAGCTTATCTCTGAGAAGAGATGTGATGGCTACATGCCTATGAACTGTGTTACAATGAGGCTCGAAGGCCTATTTATTGTTGAGAAACAATGGAAAAACCTTAAACATTCCAAACTAACCCTAGGAGATGAAACGCCAAACTGTGGGCCCCGTTTGGGGGCAAGTTGGTACATCAACTTCCCAGGGTCGTAACTTTGGCATATGATCCCGGGGGCGTCGTAGCTCATTAGAAAGATCTATCCGAGCACTATCATTGTTGGAAGACTCGTTGTTGCCCTTGGATTCCCCAAAAAACGTCGTTTAGGGCCTCAAAACGGTTCCGGAAGTTCAGGACCCGAAAAACTGCTAAAAATAGTAAGTTGTGCTACAATTAAGGAAACTGAAAATGCTGAGAAAGACAATGGTGGGGGTCCAGGTGGACTTGGCAGGTGGCCACCAATATCCACCTGGATCATTCCTCCCCCCTTAGGAAGCAATGGTCCCCATTGCGTTGAGCTCCTCCATGAGATGAGGAAACTTCTGCTGAACTTGTTCCCTGGTGAGCCACTTGCCCTGCTGAAGGAGTTGGCCGCTTTGACAACTCGATACAGTTGGATATTCTGTTGGCGAGTGTCTTGATCTGTGTGTCCATGATCCGATCGTTGCAGCTTGTTCCATGCAATCTGGATTTAATTCTGTGGGTTTGAGCTGTTTTGCAATGTCGGATGTGTCTAGCAATGGTGGAAAGTATGGCCGAAGGCGGTCCACATTGAATACTGGGTGCAGGCCAAGGAATGGGGGAATGTTGAGCTCAAATGCATTGTCTCCCATAGCCTTAGTAATGGTGTGTAAGGACCATATCGAGAGTGGTCTCAATTTCCGATAGGCTCCAGTAAGGCGTTCCTTTTGCAAATGCAACCAGACTTTGTCGCCCACTGAAACTTGTGTGGCACCCGATGTTGATCATGTCGCTGCTTGTACTTGGCATTTGATTTCTCAAGAATGTCATGGACCTACTGGCGAATATGTTGGAAGCGCTCAATGAAGCTGGTGGCCTTATCTGTTTCGGACTGGACATGAGCTGAATTCATGTGAGTAGCTGCAAGTGGCATGGCCACATCAATGGGGCATAGTGGCTGGAATCCCAAACCCACCTGAAAAGGGCTATGGCCAGTGGAGCTGTGAAGAGCTCGGTTGTAGCTGTGCTGAACGTAGGGGAGGCTCTCGTCCCATGTGCATGGATGCTTTGAGTTATACATGCACAGAATGTGCACAATCATCCTATTGACAACCTCTGTCTGGCCATCAGTTTGAGGATGGAAGGCTGTGGACTTCGTGAGTTTGGTGTCCAGCATTGACCAGAGACTGGACCAAAATGTGCTGAGAAAACCGACTGTCCCGATCTGAGATGATAGACTGTGGGATCCCAAAGTGCACCCACACTCGTTCAAAGAAAGTTTAGCAGTGGCTTCTGCTGTGATATTCTTCTTGCAGGCCATCATAAGGCCATCTTTGAGAACCTGTCGACGACCACAAAAACACAGTCATTTCCATGCTTAGTGGAAGGAAGGCCTGACATGTAATCCATGGAGATGGATTCCCAAGGTCGACTAGGGGTAGGCAACGGGGTATAGAGGCCTTGCTTCTTAATGGTCGGTTTGGCAATGGCACAGGCAGTACATGATCGGATGTACTTCCCAACATCCTATCGAAGATTCGGCCAATAGAAATAGTTTTGCAGTACTGCCACTATTTTCTCGACCCCGAAATGCCCAACAGCCTGACTGTAGTGTGCTTCCCAAATCATCTTGGCACGCTCGCTTGAAGGAACACAAAGGTGACCGAGGTGGCATAATAGGGCATCCT
Organism: Pinus tabuliformis; assembly: GCA_031772625.1. NCBI lineage: Eukaryota > Viridiplantae > Streptophyta > Pinopsida > Pinales > Pinaceae > Pinus > Pinus tabuliformis. The sequence goes on along the minus strand of CM062816.1, from coordinate 463,993,016 downwards.
GGAGGTGAAAATCTGCAACCTGCCAACCATCCAAGAGTGTCTGGTATGTGTGGCCGAATTCTGGGTCGCTTTTGTAGGGAAGTGGCCAATCAGAAGTCTCGTGCCCGCAAGAGTTGAGCACGGTGGTTAGCGCCATGATCGGTGGTCGACTGAGGCAATCTGCAACATTACTGGTGCTGCCCTTTTTATACTTGATATTTAAGTGAAACTGTTGCAGGTATGTAGACCACTTCTGATGGCGATCATTCTGCAATTTCCCTTGGGTCTGTATGAACTGCAGAGGTCGGTGGTCTGTGTGGATGACCGTTTCCTTCCCCAAAATGTAATGCTTCCATTGTCGGCATGCTGTACAATGGAATACATCTCTTTATCATAAGTGGGGTACTTCCGGACTGTGTCTGAAAGTGTTTCACTGTGATATGCCACTGGATGTCCATGTTGAGTAAGGACTGCCCCAATAGCATAGTCAGAGGCATCTGTCTCGACCTCAAATGGTTGTTGTAAATCTGGTAACGCGAGCACTGGTGCCTTGTAGAGAGGCGATCCTTCAACTCCCTGAATGCCTTCTGTTGAGATTCAGACCAAAGGAATTTTGCTTTCGCCCCGCCCTTGGTGACTTGACTCAAGGGCCAAGAAATATGAGAAAATCCCAACACGAACCTGCGGTAGAAGTTGGCAAGACCTAGAAAGCTGCGGAGCTCTGTTAGAGTGGTTGGAGAGGGCCAATCCCGAATGACTTGGACCTTGGCTGGATTGAAATGCACCCCCTGTTCATCAATGATGTATCCCAGATACTGAACCTCGGTCATGCCAAAAGTGCATTTCTCCAAATTGGCACATAGCTTGTGTTGCCGCAGTGTTTGGAGAACCTGTCGGATGTGGTGGAGGTGCTCTTCCAACTCTCTGGCTGAAGATCAGAATGTCATCCAAGTATACTACTACAAAGGAGTTGGTGAATGGCCGCAAGATGTCATCCATTAGCCTCATAAAGGTTGCAGGAGCATTCGTCAATCCGAAAGGCATGACCAACCATTCGAAGAGGCCCTCCTTGGATTTGAAGGCAGTCTTCCACACATCTGAGGGTTCAATTGGTACCTGGTGATATCCTGACTTCAGATCGATCTTGCTGAAATATTTCGCCCCTTTAGTTGGTCTAGGAGGTCATCAATCCGCGGGATCGGGTACCTATTACGGACAGTGATCTTGTTCAGCGCCCGATAGTCAATACAGAGTCTCCACGTCCCATCCTTTTTCTGTACCAACACTATCGGGCTACCACAGGGCGAAGAACTCGGACGGATGTGACCTTTCTGCAGGAGCTCCTGAATCTGCCTCTTGATTTCATTGTTCTCCAGAACGGAGCGCCGATAAATTGGTCCATTGGGTAGTGGTGCACCCGGGGTCAAATCGATGGAGTGCTTGACTTGACAGTGCAGAGGAACCCCTGCCGGGGAGGTGAAGATGTCTTCGTACTCCTCCACAATCTTGTCCATCTGTAGCTGCTGTGCAGAGGGACCCCGTTTGGAGGCCGCGACCACTGTCTTCTTCTTCCCTTGAGGGCATATCATCAGGAAAACAAATTTCCTGGTTTTGGAAATGATCTTACTGCATTGTTTTGCAGTAATCAAAGAGATGGCGGCAGGTGGTGCTACCTCTGGTATCCTGAACAACTTATTCCCAATGTAATAATAACAGCACGGGGCCTTGATTCATACACAGCATGTCGCTTCCACAAGTATGGTTGTCCTAGTAATACATCACAAACTTCAAGGGGAGCAATGTCACACAATACCTCATCCGTGAAGGGCTTGATGTTGTATGGAAGGCGACACTGCTGGCTCACGCGGAGATCTTGCCCTTGGTGAAGCCACCCAATGGTGTATGGTTGTGGATGTGCTGTGGTTGGTAAGCCCAACCGCTTCACGACCTCTGCCGAAATGAGGTTCTTCTGACTCCCTCTATCAACAATGAACTGTATCGGGGAGCCCTTTACCCACATCTGGGAGTTGAAGAGACGCTCCTCCTCCTCTGGATCTTCGGGTTCATTTTTCTGGATCCTTGCGGTAGCAACAGTGGCGCTGGGATCCGCATCAATGATCTGCTTCCCTTTTTCATACCCCTTATCGGGTTCTGACTCAGAGTCGGAACATGCATCTGATTCTGAAACCTTTAGCTCAGCCACCAGTGACTGCTTGGCCCGACACTCACTTGTGTTGTGAGTGGAGCTCTTATGGAACTCACATCATTTTCCAGTGTCCTTTCTCGGCTTCGCGGCGTTGCTCTTTGCTTGCAGCTTCGGCTGGTTGTCTTGGGCTGTCCCGCCTTGGCTTTGTCCTTTTTTCTATGGTTTAGGGGCACCTTTCCCTGCTTTGGATTCGCAGATGCAAAGTCTCGCTTCTTTTGTTTAAACTTCTGCTCGACCTTGACGGCATACCGGTATGCTGCGCCGAGCGAGGGGATGTTTAGGAACTATATTTCTTCCTGGATGTACTTGTGCAGGCAGCCATGGTATTTGAGTATCAAATGTTGCTCCGAATCCTTGATACCCAACTTTGTGCGAAGGGTATGGAAAAGATTGGTGAACTCCGGCACGTCTTGGTCCCTTCCCTGCCGCAGCGTGGTCCACTTTATGTATTCATCCTCATAGCTTCCGACAGGGTAGTACTGCTCCTTGATGGCATCCCGGAACGAATCCCAGGTGGGTGCGGCTGAAATAGTGAGCCAGTACTTTCATCCTTCTGCTCGCAGTAGGTTTCCCACCAGTCCTTGACGTGGGGGGCTGCTTTGAGAAGAGCAAAAACAATCTTTTCCCGACTCGAAAATTCATGAACAGAAAAATAACCCTCTAGCAGATTTAACCATTTATCTACGGCATCGGCGTCTATCTGACCCTCGAATATGGGGATTTCAAAATTAACTTGTACCTTAAAGGGTGTGGCGTTTCCAGAGGAGCTGCTGGAAGCCGATGCGCCGCTTCTGGGTAGCCGGTGAAGGATCTGCGCAAAGCTGTCCATCATCGCGTTCCGTTGTCGCTCGAGCGCTTCTTCGAGCAAGATTTTGATGGGATCTCCTGCCCCCTCGCCTTTCTTCTCGTCCGCCATGGGAGGCCGTCGGGATTTGCGAGGCTGGTCTTGCAAAGGTTCAACCAGTTCAAGCCCTAACTCCTTATATCCCGACCTTGTTGGGGACATGCAAAGAAAAACAGAGAAAAAGCAGACAGCTCTGATACCACTAATCCGGATTTAAACAGGAACGCAACAAATTACAGAGATAACCATATACACAAAGATGCAGCGGAAATAATACTTCATTTCATTAATGGAAAACACTGAAATATGCTTACAAACAGAAATGGAAATAAACTAGCTAGGGCGATGGTAGCTTATCTCTGAGAGAGATGTGATGGCTACATGCCTCTGAACTGTGTTACAATGAGGCTCGAAGGCCTATTTATTGTTGAGAAACAATGGAAAAACCCTTAACATTCCAAAACCTAACCCTAGGAGATGAAACGCCAAACTGTGGGCCCCGTTTGGGGTAAGTTGGTACATCAACTTCCCGGGGTCGTAACTTTGGCATATGATCTCCGTTTGACGCGTACAATAGCTCATTAGAAAGATCTATCCGAGCACTATCATTGTTGGAACGGGCAACACCAGTCCATTCCATGGACTCGTGTTGCCCTGGATTTCCCCAAAAAACGTCGTTTAGGGCCTCAAAACGGCTCCGGAAGTTCAGGACCCGAAAAACTGCTAAAAATAGTAAGTTGTGCTACAATTAAGGAAACTGAAAATGCTGAGAAAGACAATGGTGGGGGTCCAGGTGGACTTGGCAGGTGGCCACCAATATCCACCTGGATCATTCCTCCCCCCTTAGGAAGCAATGGTCCCCATTGCGTTGAGCTCCTCCATGAGATGAGGAAACTTCTGCTGAACTTGTTCCCTGGTGAGCCACTTGCCCTGCTGAAGGAGTTGGCCTGCTTTGACAACTCGATACAGTTGGATATTCTGTTGGCGAGTGTTCTTGATCTGTGTGTCCATGATCCGATCAGTTGTAGCTTGTTCCATGCAATCTGGATTTAATTCTGTGGGTTTGAGCTGTTCTGCAATGTCGGATGTGTCTAGCAATGGTGGAAAGTATGGCCGAAGGCGGTCCACATTGAATACTGGGTGCAGGCCAAGGAATGGGGGAATGCTGAGCTCAAATGCATTGTCTCCCATAGCCTTAGTAATGGTGTAAGGACCATATCGAAGTGGTCTCAATTTCCGATAGGCTCCAGTAAGGCGTTCCTTTTGCAAATGCAACCAGACTTTGTCGCCCACCTGAAACTTGTGTGGCACCCGATGTTGATCATGTCGCTGCTTGTACTTGGCATTTGATTTCTCAAGAATGTCATGGACCTGCTGGCGAATATGTTGGATGCGCTCAATGAAGCTGGTGGCCTTATCTGTTTCGGACTGGACATGAGCTGAATTCATGTGAGTAGCTGCAAGTGGCATGGCCACATCAATGGGGCATAGTGGCTGGAATCCCAAACCCACCTGAAAAGGGCTATGGCCAGTGGAGCTGTGAAGAGCTCGGTTGTAGCTGTGCTGAAAGTAGGGGAGGCTCTCGTCCCATGTGCGTGGATGCTTTGAGTTATACATGCGCAGAATGTGCACAATCATCCTATTGACAACCTCTGTCTGGCCATCAGTTTGAGGATGGAAGGCTGTGGACTTCGTGAGTTTGGTGTCCAGCATTGACCAGAGACTGGACCAAAATGTGCTGAGAAACCGACTGTCTTGATCTGAGATGATAGACTGTGGGATCCCAAAGTGCACCCACACTCGTTCAAAGAAGAGTTTAGCAGTGGCTTCTGCTGTGATATTCTTCTTGCAGGCCATCATAATGGCCATCTTTGAGAACCTGTCGACGACCACAAAAACACAGTCATTTCCATGCTTAGTGGAAGGAAGGCCTGACATGTAATCCATGGAGATGGATTCCCAAGGTCGACTAGGGGTAGGCAACGGGGTATAGAGGCCTTGCTTCTTAATGGTCGGTTTGGCAATGGCACAGGCAGTACATGATCGGATGTACTTCCCAACATCCTGTCGAAGATTCGGCCAATAGAAATAGTTTTGCAGTACTGCCACTGTTTTCTCGACCCCGAAATGCCCAGCAGCCCGACTGTAGTGTGCTTCCCAAATCATCTTGGCACGCTCGCTTGAAGGAACACAAAGGTGACCGAGGTGGCATAATAGGGCATCCTGGAGGTGAAAATCTGCAACCTGCCGACCCTCCAAGAGTGTCTGGTATGTGTGGCCGAATTCTGGGTCGCTTTTGTAGAGAAGTGGCCAATCAGAAGTCTCGTGCCCGCAAGAGTTGAGCACGGTGGTTAGCGCCATGATCGGTGGTCGACTGAGGCAATCTGCAACATTATTGGTGCTGCCCTTTTTATACTTGATATTCAAGTGAAACTGTTGCAGGTATGTAGACCACTTCTGATGGCGATCATTTTGCAATTTCCCTTGGGTCTGTATGAACTGCAGAGGTCGGTGGTCTGTGTGGATGACCGTTTCCTTCCCCAAAATGTAATGCTTCCATTGTCGGCAGGCCTGTACAATGGAATACATCTCTTTATCATAAGTGGGGTACTTCCGGACTGTGTCTGAAAGTGTTTCACTGTGATATGCCACTGGATGTCCATGTTGAGTAAGGACTGCCCCAATAGCATAGTCAGAGGCATCTGTCTCGACCTCAAATGGTTGTTGTAAATCTGGTAACGCGAGCACTGGTGCCGTGCAGAGGCGATCCTTCAACTCCCTGAATGCCTTCTGTTGAGATTCAGACCAAAAGAATTTTGCTTTCGCCCCGCCCTTGGTGACTTGACTCAAGGGCCAAGAAATATGAGAAAATCCCAACACAAACCTGCGGTAGAAGTTGGCAAGACCTAGAAAGCTGCGGAGCTCTGTTAGAGTGGTTGGAGAGGGCCAATCCCGAATGACTTGGACCTTGGCTGGATCGACATGCACCCCCTGTTCATCAATGATGTATCCCAGATACTGAAACTCGGTCATGCCAAAAGTGCATTTCTCCAAATTGGCACATAGCTTGTGTTGCCGCAGTGTTTGGAGAACCTGTCGGATGTGGTGGAGGTGCTCTTCCCAACTCTGGCTGAAGATCAGAATGTCATCCAAGTATACTACTACAAAGGAGTTGGTGAATGGCCGCAAGATGTCATCCATTAGCCTCATAAAGGTTGCAGGAGCATTCGTCAATCCGAAAGGCATGACCAACCATTCGAAGAGGCCCTCCTTGGATTTGAAGGCAGTCTTCCACACATCTGAGGGTTCAATTGGTACCTGGTGATATCCTGACTTCAGATCGATCTTGCTGAAATATTTCGCCCCCTTTAGTTGGTCTAGGAGGTCATCAATCCGCGGGATCGGGTACCTATTACGGACAGTGATCTTGTTCAGCGCCCGATAGTCAATACAGAGTCTCCACGTCCCATCCTTCTTCTGTACCAACACTATCGGGCTCCCACAGGGCGAAGAACTCGGACGGATGTGACCTTTCTGCAGGAGCTCCTGAATCTGCCTCTTGATTTCATTGTTCTCCAGAACGGAGCGCCGATATAAATTGGTCCATTGGGTAGCGGCGCACCTGGGGTCAGATCGATGGAGTGCTTGACTTGACAGTGCAGAGGAACCCCTGCCGGGGAGGTGAAAATGTCTTCGTACTCCTCCACAATCTTGTCCATCTGTAGCTGCCGTGCAGAGGGACCCCGTTTGGAGGCCGCGGGCACTGTCTTCTTCTTCCCTTGAGGGCGTATCATCATGAAAACAAATTTCCTGGTTTTGGAAATGATCTTACTGCATTGTTTTGCAGTAATCAAAGAGATGGCGGCAGGTGGTGCTACCTCTGGTATCCTGAACAACTTATTTCCCAATGTAATAATAACAGCACGGGGCCTTGATTCATACACAGCATGTCGCTTCCACAAGTATGGTTGTCCTAGTAATACATCACAAACTTCAAGGGGAGCAATGTCACACAATACCTCATCCGTGAAGGGCTTGATGTTGTATGGAAGGCGACACTGCTGGCTCACGCGAAGATCTCGCCCTTGGTGAAGCCACCCAATAGTGTATGGTTGTGGATGTGCTGTGGTCGGTAAGCCCAACCGCTTCACGACCTCTGCCGAAATGAGGTTCTTTTGACTCCCGCTATCAACAATGAACTGTATCGGGGAGCCCTTTACCCACATCTGGGAGTGGAAGAGACGCTCCTCCTCTTCTGGATCTTCGGGTTCATTTTTCTGGATCCTTGCGGTAGCAACAGTGGCGCTGGGATCCGCATCAATGATCTGCTTCCCATTTTCATACCCCTTATCGGGTTCTGACTCAGAGTCGGAACATGCATCTCATTCTGAAACCTTTAGCTCAGCCACCAGTGACTGCTTGGCCCGACACTCACTTGTGTTGTGAGTGGAGCTCTTATGGAACTCGCACCATTTTCCAGTGTCCTTTCTCGGCTTCGCGGCGTTGCTCTTTGCTTGCAGCTTCGGCTGGTTGTCTTGGGCTGTCCCGCCTTGGCTTTGTCCTTTGTTCTGTGGTTTAGGGGCACCTTTCCCCTGCTTTGGATTCGCAGATCCAAAGTCTCGCTTCTTTTGTTTAAACTTCTGCTCGACCTTGACGGCATACCGGTATGCTGCGCCGAGCGAGGGGATCTTTAGGAACTGTATTTCTTCCTAGATGTACTTGTGCAGGCAGCCACGGTATTTGAGTATCAAATGTTGCTCCGAATCCTTGATACCCAACTTTGTGCGAAGGGTATGGAAAAGATTGGTGAACTTCGGCACGTCTTGGTCCCTTCCCTGCCGCAGCGTGGTCCACTTTATGTATTCATCCTCATAGCTTCCGACAGGGTAGTACTGCTCCTTGATGGCATCCCGGAACGAATCCCAGGTGGGTGCGGCTGAAAATAGTGAGCCAGTACTTTCATCCTTCTGCTCGCAGTAGGTTTCCCACCAGTCCTTGACGTGGGGGGCTGCTTTGAGAAGAGCAAAAACAATCTTTTCCCGACTCGAAAATTCATGAACAGAAAAATAACCCTCTAGCAGATTTAACCATTTATCTACGGCATCGGCGTCTATCTGACCCTCGAATATGGGGATTTCAAAATTAACTTGTACGTTAAAGGGTGTGGCGTTTCCAGAGGAGCTGCTGGAAGCCGATGCGCCGCTTCTGGGTAGCCGCTGAAGGATCTGCGCAAAGCTGTCCATCATCGCGTTCCGTTGTCACTCGAGCGCTTCTTCGAGCAAGATTTTGATGGGATCTCCTGCCCCCTCGTCTTTCTTCTCGTCCGCCATGGGAGGCCGTCGGGATTTGCGAGGCTGGTCTTGCAAAGGTTCAACCAGTTCAAGCCCTAACTCCTTATATCCCGACCTTGTTGGGGACATGCAAAGAAAAACAGAGAAAAAGCAGACCGCTCTGATACCACTGATCCGGATTTAAACAGGAACGCAACAAATTACAGAGATAACCATATACACAAAGATGCAGCGGAAATAATACTTCATTTCATTAATGGAAAATACTGAAATATGCTTACAAACAGAAATGGAAATAAACTAGCTAGGGCGATGGTAGCTTATCTCTGAGAAGAGATGTGATGGCTACATGCCTCTGAACTGTGTTACAATGAGGCTCGAAGGCCTATTTATTGTTGAGAAACAATGGAAAAACCCTTAACATTCCAAAACCTAACCCTAGGAGATGAAACCCAAACTGTGGGCCCCGTTTGGGGGTAAGTTGGTACATCAACTTCCCGGGGTCGTAACTTTGGCATATGATCTCCGTTTGACGCGTACAATAGCTCATTAGAAAGATCTATCCGAGCACTATCATTGTTGGAACGGGAAACACCAGTCCATTGCATGGACTCGTGTTGCCCCTGGATTCCCCAAAAAACGTCGTTTAGGGCCTCAAAACGGCTCCGGAAGTTCAGGACCCGAAAAACTGCTAAAAATAGTAAGTTGTGCTACAATTAAGGAAACTGAAAATGCTGAGAAAGACAATGGTGGGGGTCCAGGTGGACTTGGCAGGTGGCCACCAATATCCACCTGGATCATTCCTCCCCCCTTAGGAAGCAATGGTCCCCATTGCGTTGAGCTCCTCCATGAGATGAGGAAACTTCTGCTGAACTTGTTCCCTGGTGAGCCACTTGCCCTGCTGAAGGAGTTGGCCCGCTTTGACAACTCGATACAGTTGGATATTCTGTTGGCGAGTGTTCTTGATCTGTGTGTCCATGATCCGATCAGTTGCAGCTTGTTCCATGCAATCTGGATTTAATTCTGTGGGTTTGAGCTGTTCTGCAATGTCGGATGTGTCTAGCAATGGTGGAAAGTATGGCCGAAGGCGGTCCACATTGAATACTGGGTGCAGGCCAAGGAATGGGGGAATGCTGAGCTCAAATGCATTGTCTCCCATAGCCTTAGTAATGGTGTAAGGACCATATCGGAGTGGTCTCAATTTCCGATAGGCTCCAGTAAGGCGTTCCTTTTGCAAATGCAACCAGACTTTGTCGCCCACCTGAAACTTGTGTGGCACCCGATGTTGATCATGTCGCTGCTTGTACTTGGCATTTGATTTCTCAAGAATGTCATGGACCTGCTGGCGAATATGTTGGATGCGCTCAATGAAGCTGGTGGCCTTATCTGTTTCGGACTGGACATGAGCTGAATTCATGTGAGTAGCTGCAAGTGGCATGGCCACATCAATGGGGCATAGTGGCTGGAATCCCAAACCCACCTGAAAAGGGCTATGGCCAGTGGAGCTGTGAAGAGCTCGGTTGTAGCTGTGCTGAACGTAGGGGAGGCTCTCGTCCCATGTGCGTGGATGCTTTGAGTTATACATGCGCAGAATGTGCACAATCATCCTATTGACAACCTCTGTCTGGCCATCAGTTTGAGGATGGAAGGCTGTGGACTTCGTGAGTTTGGTGTCCAGCATTGACCAGAGACTGGACCAAAAGGTGCTGAGAAACCGACTGTCCCGATCTGAGATGATAGACTGTGGGATCCCAAAGTGCACCCACACTCGTTCAAAGAAGAGTTTAGCAGTGGCTTCTGCTGTGATATTCTTCTTGCAGGCCATCATAATGGCCATCTTTGAGAACCTGTCGACGACCACAAAAACACAGTCATTTCCATGCTTAGTGGAAGGAAGGCCTGACATGTAATCCATGGAGATGGATTCCCAAGGTCGACTAGGGGTAGGCAACGGGGTATAGAGGCCTTGCTTCTTAATGGTCGGTTTGGCAATGGCACAGGCAGTACATGATCGGATGTACTTCCCAACATCCTGTCGAAGATTCGGCCAATAGAAATAGTTTTGCAGTACTGCCACTGTTTTCTCGACCCCGAAATGCCCAGCAGCCCGACTGTAGTGTGCTTCCCAAATCATCTTGGCACGCTCGCTTGAAGGAACACAAAGGTGACCGAGGTGGCATAATAGGGCATCCTGGAGGTGAAAATCTGCAACCTGCCGACCCTCCAAGAGTGTCTGGTATGTGTGGCCGAATTCTGGGTCGCTTTTGTAGAGAAGTGGCCAATCAGAAGTCTCGTGCCCGCAAGAGTTGAGCACGGTGGTTAGCGCCATGATCGGTGGTCGACTGAGGCAATCTGCAACATTATTGGTGCTGCCCTTTTTATACTTGATATTCAAGTGAAACTGTTGCAGGTATGTAGACCACTTCTGATGGCGATCATTCTGCAATTTCCCTTGGGTCTGTATGAACTGCAGAGGTCGGTGGTCTGTGTGGATGACCGTTTCCTTCCCCAAAATGTAATGCTTCCATTGTCGGCAGGCCTGTACAATGGAATACATCTCTTTATCATAAGTGGGGTACTTCCGGACTGTGTCTGAAAGTGTTTCACTGTGATATGCCACTGGATGTCCATGTTGAGTAAGGACTGCCCCAATAGCATAGTCAGAGGCATCTGTCTCGACCTCAAATGGTTGTTGTAAATCTGGTAACGCGAGCACTGGTGCCGTGCAGAGGCGATCCTTCAACTCCCTGAATGCCTTCTGTTGAGATTCAGACCAAAAGAATTTTGCTTTCGCCCCGCCCTTGGTGACTTGACTCAAGGGCCAAGAAATATGAGAAAATCCCAACACAAACCTGCGGTAGAAGTTGGCAAGACCTAGAAAGCTGCGGAGCTCTGTTAGAGTGGTTGGAGAGGGCCAATCCCGAATGACTTGGACCTTGGCTGGATCGACATGCACCCCCTGTTCATCAATGATGTATCCCAGATACTGAACCTCGGTCATGCCAAAAGTGCATTTCTCCAAATTGGCACATAGCTTGTGTTGCCGCAGTGTTTGGAGAACCTGTCGGATGTGGTGGAGGTGCTCTTCCCAACTCTGGCTGAAGATCAGAATGTCATCCAAGTATACTACTACAAAGGAGTTGGTGAATGGCCGCAAGATGTCATCCATTAGCCTCATAAAGGTTGCAGGAGCATTCGTCAATCCGAAAGGCATGACCAACCATTCGAAGAGGCCCTCCTTGGATTTGAAGGCAGTCTTCCACACATCTGGGGGTTCAATTGGTACCTGGTGATATCCTGACTTCAGATCGATCTTGCTGAAATATTTCGCCCCCTTTAGTTGGTCTAGGAGGTCATCAATCCGCGGGATCGGGTACCTATTACGGACAGTGATCTTGTTCAGCGCCCGATAGTCAATACAGAGTCTCCACGTCCCATCCTTCTTCTGTACCAACACTATCGGGCTCCCACAGGGCGAAGAACTCGGACGGATGTGACCTTTCTGCAGGAGCTCCTGAATCTGCCTCTTGATTTCATTGTTCTCCAGAACGGAGCGCCGATAAATTGGTCCATTGGGTAGCGGCGCACCTGGGGTCAGATCGATGGAGTGCTTGACTTGACAGTGCAGAGGAACCCCTGCCGGGGAGGTGAAGATGTCTTCGTACTCCTCCACAATCTTGTCCATCTGTAGATGCCGTGCAGAGGGACCCGTTTGGAGGCCGCGGCCACTGTCTTCTTCTTCCCTTGAGGGCGTATCATCAGGAAAACAAATTTCCTGGTTTTGGAAATGATCTTACTGCATTGTTTTGCAGTAATCAAAGAGATGGCGGCAGGTGGTGCTACCTCTGGTATCCTGAACAACTTATTTCCCAATGTAATAATAACAGCACGGGGCCTTGATTCATACACAGCATGTCGCTTCCACAAGTATGGTTGTCCTAGTAATACATCACAAACTTCAAGGGGAGCAATGTCACACAATACCTCATCCGTGAAGGGCTTGATGTTGTATGGAAGGCGACACTGCTGGCTCACGCGAAGATCTCGCCCTTGGTGAAGCCACCCAATGGTGTATGGTTGTGGATGTGCTGTGGTCGGTAAGCCCAACCGCTTCACGACCTCTGCCGAAATGAGGTTCTTTTGACTCCCGCTATCAACAATGAACTGTATCGGGGAGCCCTTTACCCACATCTGGGAGTGGAAGAGACGCTCCTCCTCCTCTGGATCTTCGGGTTCATTTTTCTGGATCTTTGCGGTAGCAACAGTGGCGCTGGGATCCGCATCAATGATCTGCTTCCCTTTTTCATACCCCTTATCGGGTTCTGACTCAGAGTCGGAACATGCATCTGATTCTGAAACCTTTAGCTCAGCCACCAGTGACTGCTTGGCCCGACACTCACTTGTGTTGTGAGTGGAGCTCTTATGGAACTCGCACCATTTTCCAGTGTCCTTTCTCGGCTTCGCGGCGTTGCTCTTTGCTTGCAGCTTCGGCTGGTTGTCTTGGGCTGTCCCGCCTTGGCTTTGTCCTTTGTTCTGTGGTTTAGGGGCACCTTTCCCCTGCTTTGGATTCGCAGATCCAAAGTCTCGCTTCTTTTGTTTAAACTTCTGCTCGACCTTGACGGCATACCGGTATGCTGCGCCGAGCGAGGGGATGTTTAGGAACTGTATTTCTTCCTGGATGTACTTGTGCAGGCAGCCACGGTATTTGAGTATCAAATGTTGCTCCGAATCCTTGATACCCAACTTTGTGCGAAGGGTATGGAAAAGATTGGTGAACTCCGGCACGTCTTGGTCCCTTCCCTGCCGCAGCGTGGTCCACTTTATGTATTCATCCTCATAGCTTCCGACAGGGTAGTACTGCTCCTTGATGGCATCCCGGAACGAATCCCAGGTGGGTGCGGCTGAAAATAGTGAGCCAGTACTTTCATCCTTCTGCTCGCAGTAGGTTTCCCACCAGTCCTTGACGTGGGGGGCTGCTTTGAGAAGAGCAAAAACAATCTTTTCCCGACTCGAAAATTCATGAACAGAAAAATAACCCTCTAGCAGATTTAACCATTTATCTACGGCATCGGCGTCTATCTGACCCTCGAATATGGGGATTTCAAAATTAACTTGTACCTTAAAGGGTGTGGCGTTTCCAGAGGAGCTGCTGGAAGCCGATGCGCCGCTTCTGGGTAGCCGCTGAAGGATCTGCGCAAAGCTGTCCATCATCGCGTTTCGTTGTCGCTCGAGCGCTTCTTCGAGCAAGATTTTGATGGGATCTCCTGCCCCCTCGTCTTTCTTCTCGTCCGCCATGGGAGGCCGTCGGGATTTGCGAGGCTGGTCTTGCAAAGGTTCAACCAGTTCAAGCCCTAACTCCTTATATCCCGACCTTGTTGGGGACATGCAAAGAAAAACAGAGAAAAAGCAGACCGCTCTGATACCACTGATCCGGATTTAAACAGGAACGCAACAAATTACAGAGATAACCATATACACAAAGATGCAGCGGAAATAATACTTCATTTCATTAATGGAAAATACTGAAATATGCTTACAAACAGAAATGGAAATAAACTAGCTAGGGCGATGGTAGCTTATCTCTGAGAAGAGATGTGATGGCTACATGCCTATGAACTGTGTTACAATGAGGCTCGAAGGCCTATTTATTGTTGAGAAACAATGGAAAAACCCTTAACATTCCAAAACCTAACCCTAGGAGATGAAACGCCAAACTGTGGGCCCCGTTTGGGTAAGTTGGTACATCAACTTCCCGGGGTCGTAACTTTGGCATATGATCTCCGTTTGACGCGTACAATAGCTCATTAGAAAGATCTATCCGAGCACTATCATTGTTGGAATGGGCAACACCAGTCCATTCCATGGACTCGTGTTTCCCCTGGATTCCCCAAAAAACGTCGTTTAGGGCCTCAAAACGGCTCCGGAAGTTCAGGACCCGAAAAACTGCTAAAAATAGTAAGTTGTGCTACAATTAAGGAAACTGAAAATGCTGAGAAAGACAATGGTGGGGGTCCAGGTGGACTTGGCAGGTGGCCACCAATATCCACCTGGATCATTCCTCCCCCCTTAGGAAGCAATGGTCCCCATTGCGTTGAGCTCCTCCATGAGATGAGGAAACTTCTGCTGAACTTGTTCCCTGGTGAGCCACTTGCCCTGCTGAAGGAGTTGGCCCGCTTTGACAACTCGATACAGTTGGATATTCTGTTGGCGAGTGTTCTTGATCTGTGTGTCCATGATCCGATCAGTTGCAGCTTGTTCCATGCAATCTGGATTTAATTCTGTGGGTTTGAGCTGTTCTGCAATGTCGGATGTGTCTAGCAATGGTGGAAAGTATGGCCGAAGGCGGTCCACATTGAATACTGGGTGCAGGCCAAGGAATGGGGGAATGCTGAGCTCAAATGCATTGTCTCCCATAGCCTTAGTAATGGTGTAAGGACCATATCGGAGTGGTCTCAATTTCCGATAGGCTCCAGTAAGGCGTTCCTTTTGCAAATGCAACCAGACTTTGTCGCCCACCTGAAACTTGTGTGGCACCCGATGTTGATCATGTCGCTGCTTGTACTTGGCATTTGATTTCTCAAGAATGTCATGGACCTGCTGGCGAATATGTTGGATGCGCTCAATGAAGCTGGTGGCCTTATCTGTTTCGGACTGGACATGAGCTGAATTCATGTGAGTAGCTGCAAGTGGCATGGCCACATCAATGGGGCATAGTGGCTGGAATCCCAAACCCACCTGAAAAGGGCTATGGCCAGTGGAGCTGTGAAGAGCTCGGTTGTAGCTGTGCTGAACATAGGGGAGGCTCTCGTCCCATGTGCGTGGATGCTTTGAGTTATACATGCGCAGAATGTGCACAATCATCCTATTGACAACCTCTGTCTGGCCATCAGTTTGAGGATGGAAGGCTGTGGACTTCGTGAGTTTGGTGTCCAGCATTGACCAGAGACTGGACCAAAAGGTGCTGAGAAACCGACTGTCCCGATCTGAGATGATAGACTGTGGGATCCCAAAGTGCACCCACACTCGTTCAAAGAAGAGTTTAGCAGTGGCTTCTGCTGTGATATTCTTCTTGCAGGCCATCATAATGGCCATCTTTGAGAACCTGTCGACGACCACAAAAACACAGTCATTTCCATGCTTAGTGGAAGGAAGGCCTGACATGTAATCCATGGAGATGGATTCCCAAGGTCGACTAGGGGTAGGCAACGGGGTATAGAGGCCTTGCTTCTTAATGGTCGGTTTGGCAATGGCACAGGCAGTACATGATCGGATGTACTTCCCAACATCCTGTCGAAGATTCGGCCAATAGAAATAGTTTTGCAGTACTGCCACTGTTTTCTCGACCCCGAAATGCCCAGCAGCCCGACTGTAGTGTGCTTCCCAAATCATCTTGGCACGCTCGCTTGAAGGAACACAAAGGTGACCGAGGTGGCATAATAGGGCATCCTGGAGGTGAAAATCTGCAACCTGCCGACCCTCCAAGAGTGTCTGGTATGTGTGGCCGAATTCTGGGTCGCTTTTGTAGAGAAGTGGCCAATCAGAAGTCTCGTGCCCGCAAGAGTTGAGCACGGTGGTTAGCGCCATGATCGGTGGTCGACTGAGGCAATCTGCAACATTATTGGTGCTGCCCTTTTTATACTTGATATTCAAGTGAAACTGTTGCAGGTATGTAGACCACTTCTGATGGCGATCATTCTGCAATTTCCCTTGGGTCTGTATGAACTGCAGAGGTCGGTGGTCTGTGTGGATGACCGTTTCCTTCCCCAAAATGTAATGCTTCCATTGTCGGCAGGCCTGTACAATGGAATACATCTCTTTATCATAAGTGGGGTACTTCCGGACTGTGTCTGAAAGTGTTTCACTGTGATATGCCACTGGATGTCCATGTTGAGTAAGGACTGCCCCAATAGCATAGTCAGAGGCATCTGTCTCGACCTCAAATGGTTGTTGTAAATCTGGTAACGCGAGCACTGGTGCCGTGCAGAGGCGATCCTTCAACTCCCTGAATGCCTTCTGTTGAGATTCAGACCAAAGGAATTTTGCTTTCGCCCCGCCCTTGGTGACTTGACTCAAGGGCCAAGAAATATGAGAAAATCCCAACACAAACCTGCGGTAGAAGTTGGCAAGACCTAGAAAGCTGCGGAGCTCTGTTAGAGTGGTTGGAGAGGGCCAATCCCGAATGACTTGGACCTTGGCTGGATCGACATGCACCCCCTGTTCATCAATGATGTATCCCAGATACTGAACCTCGGTCATGCCAAAAGTGCATTTCTCCAAATTGGCACATAGCTTGTGTTGCCGCAGTGTTTGGAGAACCTGTCGGATGTGGTGGAGGTGCTCTTCCCAACTCTGGCTGAAGATCAGAATGTCATCCAAGTATACTACTACAAAGGAGTTGGTGAATGGCCGCAAGATGTCATCCATTAGCCTCATAAAGGTTGCAGGAGCATTCGTCAATCCGAAAGGCATGACCAACCATTCGAAGAGGCCCTCCTTGGATTTGAAGGCAGTCTTCCACACATCTGAGGGTTCAATTGGTACCTGGTGATATCCTGACTTCAGATCGATCTTGCTGAAATATTTCGCCCCCTTTAGTTGGTCTAGGAGGTCATCAATCCGCGGGATCGGGTACCTATTACGGACAGTGATCTTGTTCAGCGCCCGATAGTCAATACAGAGTCTCCACGTCCCATCCTTCTTCTGTACCAACACTATCGGGCTCCCACAGGGCGAAGAACTCGGACGGATGTGACCTTTCTGCAGGAGCTCCTGAATCTGCCTCTTGATTTCATTGTTCTCCAGAACGGAGCGCCGATAAATTGGTCCATTGGGTAGCGGCGCACCTGGGGTCAGATTGATGGAGTGCTTGACTTGACAGTGCAGAGGAACCCCTGCCGGGGAGGTGAAGATGTCTTCGTACTCCTCCACAATCTTGTCCATCTGTAGCTGCCGTGCAGAGGGACCCCGTTTGGAGGCCGCGGGCACTGTCTTCTTCTTCCCTTGAGGGCGTATCATCAGGAAAACAAATTTCCTGGTTTTGGAAATGATCTTACTGCATTGTTTTGCAGTAATCAAAGAGATGGCGGCAGGTGGTGCTACCTCTGGTATCCTGAACAACTTATTTCCCAATGTAATAATAACAGCACGGGGCCTTGATTCATACACAGCATGTCGCTTCCACAAGTATGGTTGTCCTAGTAATACATCACAAACTTCAAGGGGAGCAATGTCACACAATACCTCATCCGTGAAGGGCTTGATGTTGTATGGAAGGCGACACTGCTGGCTCACGCGAAGATCTCGCCCTTGGTGAAGCCACCCAATGGTGTATGGTTGTGGATGTGCTGTGGTCGGTAAGCCCAACCGCTTCACGACCTCTGCCGAAATGAGGTTCTTTTGACTCCCGCTATCAACAATGAACTGTATCGGGGAGCCCTTTACCCACATCTGGGAGTGGAAGAGACGCTCCTCCTCCTCTGGATCTTCGGGTTCATTTTTCTGGATCTTTGCGGTAGCAACAGTGGCGCTGGGATCCGCATCAATGATCTGCTTCCCTTTTTCATACCCCTTATCGGGTTCTGACTCAGAGTCGGAACATGCATCTGATTCTGAAACCTTTAGCTCAGCCACCAGTGACTGCTTGGCCCGACACTCACTTGTGTTGTGAGTGGAGCTCTTATGGAACTCGCACCATTTTCCAGTGTCCTTTCTCGGCTTCGCGGCGTTGCTCTTTGCTTGCAGCTTCGGCTGGTTGTCTTGGGCTGTCCCGCCTTGGCTTTGTCCTTTGTTCTGTGGTTTAGGGGCACCTTTCCCCTGCTTTGGATTCGCAGATCCAAAGTCTCGCTTCTTTTGTTTAAACTTCTGCTCGACCTTGACGGCATACCGGTATGCTGCGCCGAGCGAGGGGATGTTTAGGAACTGTATTTCTTCCTGGATGTACTTGTGCAGGCAGCCACGGTATTTGAGTATCAAATGTTGCTCCGAATCCTTGATACCCAACTTTGTGCGAAGGGTATGGAAAAGATTGGTGAACTCCGGCACGTCTTGGTCCCTTCCCTGCCGCAGCGTGGTCCACTTTATGTATTCATCCTCATAGCTTCCGACAGGGTAGTACTGCTCCTTGATGGCATCCCGGAACGAATCCCAGGTGGGTGCGGCTGAAAATAGTGAGCCAGTACTTTCATCCTTCTGCTCGCAGTAGGTTTCCCACCAGTCCTTGACGTGGGGGGCTGCTTTGAGAAGAGCAAAAACAATCTTTTCCCGACTCGAAAATTCATGAACAAAAAAATAACCCTCTAGCAGATTTAACCATTTATCTACGGCATCGGCGTCTATCTGACCCTCGAATATGGGGATTTCAAAATTAACTTGTACCTTAAAGGGTGTGGCGTTTCCAGAGGAGCTGCTGGAAGCCGATGCGCCGCTTCTGGGTAGCCGCTGAAGGATCTGCGCAAAGCTGTCCATCATCGCGTTCCGTTGTCGCTCGAGCGCTTCTTCGAGCAAGATTTTGATGGGATCTCCTGCCCCCTCGTCTTTCTTCTCGTCCGCCATGGGAGGCCGTCGGGATTTGCGAGGCTGGTCTTGCAAAGGTTCAACCAGTTCAAGCCCTAACTCCTTATATCCCGACCTTGTTGGGGACATGCAAAGAAAAACAGAGAAAAAGCAGACCGCTCTGATACCACTGATCCAGATTTAAACAGGAACGCAACAAATTACAGAGATAACCATATACACAAAGATGCAGCGGAAATAATACTTCATTTCATTAATGGAAAATACTGAAATATGCTTACAAACAGAAATGGAAATAAACTAGCTAGGGCGATGGTAGCTTATCTCTGAGAAGAGATGTGATGGCTACATGCCTCTGAACTGTGTTACAATGAGGCTCGAAGGCCTATTTATTGTTGAGAAACAATGGAAAAACCCTTAACATTCCAAAACCTAACCCTAGGAGATGAAACGCCAAACTGTGGGCCCCGTTTGGGGTAAGTTGGTACATCAACTTCCCGGGGTCGTAACTTTGGCATATGATCTCCGTTTGACGCGTACAATAGCTCATTAGAAAGATCTATCCGAGCACTATCATTGTTGGAACGGGCAACACCAGTCCATTACATGGAATCGTGTTGCCCCGGATTCCCAAAAAAACGTCGTTTAGGGCCTCAAAACGGCTCCGGAAGTTCAGGACCCGAAAAACTGCTAAAAATAGTAAGTTGTGCTACAATTAAGGAAACTGAAAATGCTGAGAAAGACAATGGTGGGGGTCCAGGTGGACTTGGCAGGTGGCCACCAATATCCACCTGGATCATTCCTCCCCCCTTAGGAAGCAATGGTCCCCATTGCGTTGAGCTCCTCCATGAGATGAGGAAACTTCTGCTGAACTTGTTCCCTGGTGAGCCACTTGCCCTGCTGAAGGAGTTGGCCCGCTTTGACAACTCGATACAGTTGGATATTCTGTTGGCGAGTGTTCTTGATCTGTGTGTCCATGATCCGATCAGTTGCAGCTTGTTCCATGCAATCTGGATTTAATTCTGTGGGTTTGAGCTGTTCTGCAATGTCGGATGTGTCTAGCAATGGTGGAAAGTATGGCCGAAGGCGGTCCACATTGAATACTGGGTGCAGGCCAAGGAATGGGGGAATGCTGAGCTCAAATGCATTGTCTCCCATAGCCTTAGTAATGGTGTAAGGACCATATCGGAGTGGTCTCAATTTCCGATAGGCTCCAGTAAGGCGTTCCTTTTGCAAATGCAACCAGACTTTGTCGCCCACCTGAAACTTGTGTGGCACCCGATGTTGATCATGTCGCTGCTTGTACTTGGCATTTGATTTCTCAAGAATGTCATGGACCTGCTGGCGAATATGTTGGATGCGCTCAATGAAGCTGGTGGCCTTATCTGTTTCGGACTGGACATGAGCTGAATTCATGTGAGTAGCTGCAAGTGGCATGGCCACATCAATGGGGCATAGTGGCTGGAATCCCAAACCCACCTGAAAAGGGCTATGGCCAGTGGAGCTGTGAAGAGCTCGGTTGTAGCTGTGCTGAACGTAGGGGAGGCTCTCGTCCCATGTGCGTGGATGCTTTGAGTTATACATGCGCAGAATGTGCACAATCATCCTATTGACAACCTCTGTCTGGCCATCAGTTTGAGGATGGAAGGCTGTGGACTTCGTGAGTTTGGTGTCCAGCATTGACCAGAGACTGGACCAAAAGGTGCTGAGAAACCGACTGTCCCGATCTGAGATGATAGACTGTGGGATCCCAAAGTGCACCCACACTCGTTCAAAGAAGAGTTTAGCAGTGGCTTCTGCTGTGATATTCTTCTTGCAGGCCATCATAATGGCCATCTTTGAGAACCTGTCGACGACCACAAAAACACAGTCATTTCCATGCTTAGTGGAAGGAAGGCCTGACATGTAATCCATGGAGATGGATTCCCAAGGTCGACTAGGGGTAGGCAACGGGGTATAGAGGCCTTGCTTCTTAATGGTCGGTTTGGCAATGGCACAGGCAGTACATGATCGGATGTACTTCCCAACATCCTGTCGAAGATTCGGCCAATAGAAATAGTTTTGCAGTACTGCCACTGTTTTCTCGACCCCGAAATGCCCAGCAGCCCGACTGTAGTGTGCTTCCCAAATCATCTTGGCACGCTCGCTTGAAGGAACACAAAGGTGACCGAGGTGGCATAATAGGGCATCCTGGAGGTGAAAATCTGCAACCTGCCGACCCTCCAAGAGTGTCTGGTATGTGTGGCCGAATTCTGGGTCGCTTTTGTAGAGAAGTGGCCAATCAGAAGTCTCGTGCCCGCAAGAGTTGAGCACGGTGGTTAGCGCCATGATCGGTGGTCGACTGAGGCAATCTGCAACATTATTGGTGCTGCCCTTTTTATACTTGATATTCAAGTGAAACTGTTGCAGGTATGTAGACCACTTCTGATGGCGATCATTCTGCAATTTCCCTTGGGTCTGTATGAACTGCAGAGGTCGGTGGTCTGTGTGGATGACCGTTTCCTTCCCCAAAATGTAATGCTTCCATTGTCGGCAGGCCTGTACAATGGAATACATCTCTTTATCATAAGTGGGGTACTTCCGGACTGTGTCTGAAAGTGTTTCACTGTGATATGCCACTGGATGTCCATGTTGAGTAAGGACTGCCCCAATAGCATAGTCAGAGGCATCTGTCTCGACCTCAAATGGTTGTTGTAAATCTGGTAACGCGAGCACTGGTGCCGTGCAGAGGCGATCCTTCAACTCCCTGAATGCCTTCTGTTGAGATTCAGACCAAAAGAATTTTGCTTTCGCCCCGCCCTTGGTGACTTGACTCAAGGGCCAAGAAATATGAGAAAATCCCAACACAAACCTGCGGTAGAAGTTGGCAAGACCTAGAAAGCTGCGGAGCTCTGTTAGAGTGGTTGGAGAGGGCCAATCCCGAATGACTTGGACCTTGGCTGGATCGACATGCACCCCCTGTTCATCAATGATGTATCCCAGATACTGAACCTCGGTCATGCCAAAAGTGCATTTCTCCAAATTGGCACATAGCTTGTGTTGCCGCAGTGTTTGGAGAACCTGTCGGATGTGGTGGAGGTGCTCTTCCCAACTCTGGCTGAAGATCAGAATGTCATCCAAGTATACTACTACAAAGGAGTTGGTGAATGGCCGCAAGATGTCATCCATTAGCCTCATAAAGGTTGCAGGAGCATTCGTCAATCCGAAAGGCATGACCAACCATTCGAAGAGGCCCTCCTTGGATTTGAAGGCAGTCTTCCACACATCTGAGGGTTCAATTGGTACCTGGTGATATCCTGACTTCAGATCGATCTTGCTGAAATATTTCGCCCCCTTTAGTTGGTCTAGGAGGTCATCAATCCGCGGGATCGGGTACCTATTACGGACAGTGATCTTGTTCAGCGCCCGATAGTCAATACAGAGTCTCCACGTCCCATCCTTCTTCTGTACCAACACTATCGGGCTCCCACAGGGCGAAGAACTCGGACGGATGTGACCTTTCTGCAGGAGCTCCTGAATCTGCCTCTTGATTTCATTGTTCTCCAGAACGGAGCGCCGATAAATTGGTCCATTGGGTAGCGGCGCACCTGGGGTCAGATCGATGGAGTGCTTGACTTGACAGTGCAGAGGAACCCCTGCCGGGGAGGTGAAGATGTCTTCGTACTCCTCCACAATCTTGTCCATCTGTAGCTGCCGTGCAGAGGGACCCCGTTTGGAGGCCGCGGCCACTGTCTTCTTCTTCCCTTGAGGGCGTATCATCAGGAAAACAAATTTCCTGGTTTTGGAAATGATCTTACTGCATTGTTTTGCAGTAATCAAAGAGATGGCGGCAGGTGGTGCTACCTCTGGTATCCTGAACAACTTATTTCCCAATGTAATAATAACAGCACGGGGCCTTGATTCATACACAGCATGTCGCTTCCACAAGTATGGTTGTCCTAGTAATACATCACAAACTTCAAGGGGAGCAATGTCACACAATACCTCATCCGTGAAGGGCTTGATGTTGTATGGAAGGCGACACTGCTGGCTCACGCGGAGATCTCGCCCTTGGTGAAGCCACCCAATGGTGTATGGTTGTGGATGTGCTGTGGTCGGTAAGCCCAACCGCTTCACGACCTCTGCCGAAATGAGGTTCTTTTGACTCCCGCTATCAACAATGAACTGTATCGGGGAGCCCTTTACCCACATCTGGGAGTGGAAGAGACGCTCCTCCTCCTCTGGATCTTCGGGTTCATTTTTCTGGATCTTTGCGGTAGCAACAGTGGCGCTGGGATCCGCATCAATGATCTGCTTCCCTTTTTCATACCCCTTATCGGGTTCTGACTCAGAGTCGGAACATGCATCTGATTCTGAAACCTTTAGCTCAGCCACCAGTGACTGCTTGGCCCGACACTCACTTGTGTTGTGAGTGGAGCTCTTATGGAACTCGCACCATTTTCCAGTGTCCTTTCTCGGCTTCGCGGCGTTGCTCTTTGCTTGCAGCTTCGGCTGGTTGTCTTGGGCTGTCCCGCCTTGGCTTTGTCCTTTGTTCTGTGGTTTAGGGGCACCTTTCCCCTGCTTTGGATTCGCAGATCCAAAGTCTCGCTTCTTTTGTTTAAACTTCTGCTCGACCTTGACGGCATACCGGTATGCTGCGCCGAGCGAGGGGATGTTTAGGAACTGTATTTCTTCCTGGATGTACTTGTGCAGGCAGCCACGGTATTTGAGTATCAAATGTTGCTCTGAATCCTTGATACCCAACTTTGTGCGAAGGGTATGGAAAAGATTGGTGAACTCCGGCACGTCTTGGTCCCTTCCCTGCCGCAGCGTGGTCCACTTTATGTATTCATCCTCATAGCTTCCGACAGGGTAGTACTGCTCCTTGATGGCATCCCGGAACGAATCCCAGGTGGGTGCGGCTGAAAATAGTGAGCCAGTACTTTCATCCTTCTGCTCGCAGTAGGTTTCCCACCAGTCCTTGACGTGGGGGGCTGCTTTGAGAAGAGCAAAAACAATCTTTTCCCGACTCGAAAATTCATGAACAGAAAAATAACCCTCTAGCAGATTTAACCATTTATCTACGGCATCGGCGTCTATCTGACCCTCGAATATGGGGATTTCAAAATTAACTTGTACCTTAAAGGGTGTGGCGTTTCCAGAGGAGCTGCTGGAAGCCGATGCGCCGCTTCTGGGTAGCCGCTGAAGGATCTGCGCAAAGCTGTCCATCATCGCGTTCCGTTGTCGCTCGAGCGCTTCTTCGAGCAAGATTTTGATGGGATCTCCTGCCCCCTCGTCTTTCTTCTCGTCCGCCATGGGAGGCCGTCGGGATTTGCGAGGCTGGTCTTGCAAAGGTTCAACCAGTTCAAGCCCTAACTCCTTATATCCCGACCTTGTTGGGGACATGCAAAGAAAAACAGAGAAAAAGCAGACCGCTCTGATACCACTGATCCGGATTTAAACAGGAACGCAACAAATTACAGAGATAACCATATACACAAAGATGCAGCGGAAATAATACTTCGTTTCATTAATGGAAAATACTGAAATATGCTTACAAACAGAAATGGAAATGAACTAGCTAGGGCGATGGTAGCTTATCTCTGAGAAGAGATGTGATGGCTACATGCCTATGAACTGTGTTACAATGAGGCTCGAAGGCCTATTTATTGTTGAGAAACAATGGAAAAACCCTTAACATTCCAAAACCTAACCCTAGGAGATGAAACGCCAAACTGTGGGCCCCGTTTGGGGGTAAGTTGGTACATCAACTTCCCGGGGTCGTAACTTTGGCATATGATCTCCGTTTGACGCGTACAATAGCTCATTAGAAAGATCTATCCGAGCACTATCATTGTTGGAACGGGCAACACCAGTCCATTCCATGGACTCGTGTTGCCCTTGGATTCCCCAAAAAACGTCGTTTAGGGCCTCAAAACGGCTCCGGAAGTTCAGGACCCGAAAAACTGCTAAAAATAGTAAGTTGTGCTACAATTAAGAAAACTGAAAATGCTGAGAAAGACAATGGTGGGGGTCCAGGTGGACTTGGCAGGTGGCCACCAATATCCACCTGGATCACCTAAAAGTAAGTAAATTGTCTTTTTTAATGCCATTTTCAATTTGTTTATCATATTTGTTTGTTTGTTTAGCTTGCTTCCATAGAAACTCATATTCTGGATCTTTAACTGAAACTTCCTTAATCTGATTTAAAAAATTAAATTCCACTTGACTATAGGATATTTCATATATATAATGTGACTTCCTACTTAATGCATCATCCACTAGATTTTCTTTTCCTTTTAAATGTCTAATGCCAAAGTTGAATTCAATTAGGAAGGTTGTCTGCCTAGCTTGTCGTGCACTGATGTTAGGATGCTTAAAGAAACTAGTTAAGCTGTTATGGTTTGTCATCAACACAAAATTTTTACCCAATAAATAATGTCTCCAGAACTTCAAGGCGTGTACCACCGTAGTTAGCTCTAAGCCATAGGTAGAGTACCTCTGCTCATGCTCTTTCAATTTCTGAGATTCATAAGCAATTACCTTGCCTTCTTGCATCAACACCCCCCTACACCTTCCTAACATGCATCTGTGTAGACGACGAACTCCTTCTCTCGGTCTAAAATTCTTAACACCAAGGTTGTGGTGAGCAAATGTTTTAATTGTTCAAAGCTATGCTGACAATCTATTGTCCATTTGAAAGCTTTGCCTTTCTTTTGCAGAGAAGTTATAGGATGAGAAATTTTAGAAAATCCCTCAATAAAACGATGATAATACCCCTCTAAACCCATGAAAGATCGAATATCAACAACATTAATAGGAACAAGTGATTCCATAATTGTTTTGATTTTCTCAGGGTCTACAGTTATTCCTTCTACATAAATTATGTGCCCTAAATATTGTATCTGATCCTTGTAGAAATCACACTTGCTATATTTGGCATACAAATGATGGTCCCTCAAGGCTTGCATGATTGTTTCGTATGCTCTTCCAAACTCCTTGAATAAATAAGTATTACATCAATAAAAATTAGAACAAATTTATTAAGGTAAGGGTGGAAGATACCATTCATAAGACTCATAAACGTTGCCAGCATATTCGTAAGCCCAAGGGGAAACACCACATACTCGTAATGACCATAAAGAGTTCTAAAAGTTGTTTTAGGAATATATTCTTCCTTTATTCTGATCTGATGATAACTTGATCATAAATGGATCTTAGAGAATACCATAGAACACGTTATAGTGGCTACAACCGCCCTCTAAAATTTTGCCTTAGCTTCGTTTTGGAGCCTCCCTACCAACCATCCTCAGTAGCATGTCTTGCACTATCAAGTACATGAGCTTCAGTGGTCTTCTAGCAGATTTCTAACATGTGCATGATAGCTTGTTGCATTCTCCTCATAGGTTGTTTCTCTGGATTTGGTCCAGTTGCAGTCTGGGCAGCTCCCTCAAGAAATTGCTAGAGGGGAACCAGTCTTCCCTCCAGAAATTGCGCAATCCTGACTCGAAGCCCACTGAGCTCAGAAACTGCATAATCATGTCAGTCAACCTTCCCTAAGAAAACTGTGCAATCTGACCCAGCAGGATTGCTCAGCCCAAAAATTGCGCAATTCTAGGCAACAATCAGTTGCTCAGCGCAGAAATTGTGCAATCCCTTTGGGCAGCCAACCCAGCTTCGTCCCAGAAAATGCTCAAAAGTTACCCTCAGTCAAGCAGGTTGTTGCATGTGCCATCAGGTTGACCAGTTCTACCCAGGACAGAGAAAACTTGATTTGCATGCGTGGGATACTTTTTCTCGAAATAGCAAAAAAGCAACATGCAAAAAGCATCCCTAGATTTTAGGGAGCTATTTTTAGCATCTGGAAGTTACATGCAAATATCGTTTTAGAAACTTTCCTCCAAGTGTTGCTTTTTCCTAGATTTGTGGCATGTGCTTCATGGGCATCAAACTTATTTATTCAACGCTTTAGAGCTCACTTCTTCACATCAATCTTGGAGCTTTGACATCCCACAACACATCCAGGAGTCTTTGACAGATCCAGCTCAGCTATTTTCGGGTAAGTCTGCTTAACTTGTCTTTTGCAGCATTTCTATCACTTTTTGTGTTTTGGCTTGTGTGAGTGATGTCTGCTTGATTTATGTGAATGCTTGTTGTCGTTTACATGCATATTAGCTTGTACTAGCACCGTTTCAGTTTTCGTTAGCATCTCACTGTTGTTGCATGCATGACATTGTTTTAAATGAATGGTCGCCGATTCGGTGACTCGCTTCACACACATGCATGTCATTCCATTTTCTGAATCTTTCATTCACTGTTTGCATGCATGATCATTCACCCCTACTTACACTCAGTATCGCCATGCACTCACATCCACATTTACTTTCAGTTTCCCGTCGGCGGGTCTGGGCAACCTTGGCCTGGACTCTGCCTCACCAAAACAACATTGCACAATCTCTAAGAAGGAAGGCTCTGCCTTCCTCCTAGAAAATGCGCATTTCTGCCCAGCGACTGTCCTCTAGTCTTGCATTGCGCAATTCTGAGAGGTAGTGACTATTGGCCCAGAAAATTACGCAATGCAGTCACTGGGCCTGCAACCCTTGCCAGCTGGAATTGTGCATTGCATAATCCAGCAACCAATAGGCCAGTCTGGATTATGCAATTCCAGCAGCCAACCAACGTCCCAACAGTCTAGAATGCCTTTTGCGCAATTCTGGCATCCAGTCTCTTGGCCTCCCAAGAAAAATTGCGCAATCCCTTCCAGTCAATCCCCAAGTATGTTGCATGTCATTCCTCAACTTTGTTTTGGTTTTAGGTGACATATTTCTTTCCATGCATGTTACCATGTCTCCAGATATAACAAGTGTTTATCCGTCGCTCAACGGTTCAGGATCAATGGCCTCCAAGAGAGCAGGATCAAAACACACTGATGGAAGCACAACTGTAGAAGCAGTTGAGGGAGTGTCTATGAGTTTTCTGATCTATGAAGACACCAAGCTAATTGTAGACAAGGACATCAAGCTGAAATGGCAAGAGGTCAATGATGCATTTGCAGGCACATTTGGGGAAGACCTCGAAGACCGCCAAGTCTATGTGAATATTCACAACTCCGGTTTGTACCGGATTTTATGTAGGTATCTTGTGTTCCCATGTGCGGATATGATATATTGGATCGTCTCGCACACTTATCCTGAGACGATGACATTGAGCAGTGTCAACGCGACGGAGATTGCTCCCTTCAGGGAATAGGATTATGAACAAATGTATCATATATCAAAGCCAATGGTCACCATGGAAACACCCTTCAGCATACCCAACAACAATGCCAACTTCTAGGATATCTTGAAGAACTAGGTAAAGGAGCTGGCCAAATTCAGGATGACACCCAACTAGGTTTACAAGATGAAGAGACTGCGGAAGGTGTATCAATACTTAGTCATCTTTGCATGTCGCTTGTATGGCCACGAGAGCATGGAAACCTTCCCACGGAGTTGGGTGATCGCGTTGGACCAACTGGCCAGTGAAGGTAAAGCATGCAACTAGTCTGACATGTTGGCTCACAGGCTAAAGGAACAGGTAAGAAGAGCTCGACAGCCACCCAAAGGTTAGCAAGTAGAAATCTACATGTCCGCTTACGTCTTGGATGCAAACTATGCCTCTCAAGAGTTCCCGGGCTTGAAGTGGGCATGGACATCAGTGGAGACCTTTGTGAACACTTATTGTAAAATGTGGTCCAAATGTAGCTTCAGAAGAGTTATCACACAACTGTCAGATCATTTTGTCACCCTGGTGTACAAGGTGATATTTGAACAGGATCTACCTTGCTAGCCTGAGCAGTTCCTAAGCTTCATGGGTTTATTCAAAGTTGCACCTTTGATTTCCTTGGACTTGATTTTGTATTTTTTTTATTTTTATTTTAACTCCTTCCCTTTATTAAAAAATTTTCTAGATGGAACTCTCCTACTTTATACATCCATTTTTCTTGATCTTTGGTTCCTTTTTACTCACAATTTTCTAGTGTAATTGGATGCATGAGAATGTCTTGTTCTGAGAGATTTGTATCCATAATCGCAATTAAGGCCTTTTAAAGTATATTGGTTTGTGTTTGAGATTGATGTACTCAAGATGGATTTGAATCTTTTAAGTTTTAGAGTTTTGTATAGATTATCCATTTTTATTTGCAGCATTTAACATGAATGCAGTTATCCAATTGTTGAATGAATTGATGTTGTAGATGCCCCATTTTTATTACGCCGATTTTGCAGAAGTCTTAGAAAAATCTTTTGTTATCTTTCAGTTTTTCTTCAGATTGTTTCACATATCTCTTACCATTCCAGGTTCTCAAAGAGGTGACATATTCCCTTTTGTAACTTGCTTCTTTCCAATATTTTATTCAATATATTTTCCTTAGTATAGATGTATTTCACACCTACATATTCAAAGCTTCATTGTCAATAATGGAGTTTATCTCCCCCTCAGGTGCTACTGGTTCAACATTGATAGATTCTTCTTTTCTTTCTTGAGTAACTCCCCTTGAGACTAAGCTAGGTCACTGGTTGTTCTTCATTCTTTCTTCTCCACACTTTAGTCTGTTGTATTCTCTTGTTTGCATTTCATTCATTGTTTGATTTTCTTGGAATTGCTTTTGTCCTCTGTTTAGTGCTCGATAAAGTATATTTCATCTCACAATCCTTTGATTTGTGGCCAAGATTATTACACAAAAAACATCTTGTATGGCTAAATGATGTGTTTATTTTTTCTTTCATGTTTTTCTTCATATACACCTTGCATTCAAACGCCTTACCAAATTCATGACACATATAACAATAACCATAGAAAGGGTTTATGTCCCTAGTGGCTGATGCTCCTTTGTTGTATGTTTTGCTGAATAGTCTTGATCTCCTTGTTCTTATAGTTTGTTGCTATGTGTCCAAGTTCATGGCAATGGAAGCATGAGATATGTTCTCTTCTTCAAATTTTTGCAGGCTTCTTAACATCATAACTAGGAGTAGATTGCATTTTCTTCACTTCATACTTTTCATTTTGATTATGCTGCTTGTATTTTTTTATTTCTTTTCCAGTCATGTTGTTGTTGGCTTCTTCTCCTATAATTATTTTCATAACTTCATTATCCTCTAAGGTTGCCTTTGAGGTAGTGCTCTCATATTCTGAGTCCTTCATGGATTCAATCTCCTCTTCAAGCTTTCTACACAAAGTTTTCTTTTCATCCAAATCACTTCTAGCTATAATAATCTCAAACTCTAATCTTTCACATTGTACCTTTTTCTCCTTTCATTGCTTGTTCATAAACTCTCCTAATCTCCTTGCTTCTTCAAGCTGTGTCTTTAGGCCAACAATTTCTCCTAGTACTTGTGTTCTTTCTCATCACATATCTGCACAATTTTCTTTAGGTCTCTGTTCTCATTCCTTAGTCTTTCTATTTCAGCTAATGCTAGGTCAAGTCTACCTTGATGTTCAATTAACTTTTCATTTTTATTTTCCCCATGAAAGTCAGGTACACTCACACATGCAAATATTTCATTTAATTGAACACTTTCCTTTTGATAGGGCTTTTTCTTCTTCCTCTTTCTCTTTTCTTTTTCTTCCCTGCTACTACTAGTCTCTCCTTCATGCATGAGCTGCAATTTATCCCATATTTCTTTTGCAGAATTTAAGTCTAATATTGTATCAAGATCCTTATTATGAATATTGTTATACATAGTACATTTTGCCTTAGCATTCCATTGTTTTACCTGCACAGAGGGAGAGTCTTTATAGTAGCCTTTGCATACAAACTTCCATACACCAAGTCCATAAGCTATCAATTCGGTTTTAACCTTATCTCTCCACTCATGAAATTTTGCTACACTCAACACAGATACACTTTGATAGTCCATGACTCAACCAGATCTACCTTCAAGCTATTAGGCTGATACAGAAGGAACCGACTCATATACCAATTGATGAAAACTTGACTAAACTGAGGTTGGGGGGTGAATCAGTTTAGTATACTCATGGGCATTAATATTATTTTCTTAAAACTCATTAATTGAAACATTACGTGAGCAACTTAACAAATAATAACTAGCATATTGAATATGTGATCAACAAGTAATAAGCAAAACAAACCATCACATGAACACATAATAACATCACACATTGACACCAAATATATGTGGAAACCCATAAAGGGAGAAAACCATGGTTTTATTATTGTTGTGATGCAAAGGCAAGCTCTTACTCCTTATTACATCTAATTTTCTATAGGCCCCAACCTACAGGAGGTTGCTACCTCAATTTTCTGCAAGCTGCAACATGTAAGGAAGCTCCAACTCCCATATGATTTATGTAGGCTACAACCCACAGGAGGCTCCTACCTCAACCAGCTCCAACTAGATATTTATCAAGCTTCAACTTGAAAGGAGACTACCATCTTCTTATGCAAACACAGAATAACAATGTGTTGGTTTACCTAGTCATAAATTTTGCATGTCTCCCTCTTCATTTCTTCATGTTCTTCCCTTCAAATCTTCATCACATCAGCGCCATATGTGCCAGGTAACTAATGCATAATGGTTCTATCAACTCTCTCACATTCTACCATTCACCAACATTTGTAACTTCCAAAATCACATCTTTTATAGAGATAGTTTTATGGCTATTTTTATCCCACGTAGGAATATGAAGTGAATAGGCTTGACTCTTTTCCTTCCACTCATTCATTTCCAAACTCTTCATATCTTGAATATTAGAACACAAAAATAAATAATCCATCCAATATTAATTTCAGCGACATGCAATCATTAAATGCATCAATTTAATGCCAAGATCAAATACCAATATTCATCATTAATACATCACAACAATCTTTGCCTTTGCCTTGGAGTCTTGCCTTTGCATCACAAAAATTAAGCTTAATTGACATTTTCACATCATACATTCTTCAATATGGAAATTTTTGTATCACAACTCCTCCTCCTCCTTTTGTTTCTTGCTTCTCCTTGTATTGTTGTTGCTCCTTGCCTTGCTGCTACTTTGCTGCGTGCTTCTCCTTATATTGTTGTTGCTCCTTGCCTTGCTACTCTTTGTATTGTGGTTGCTCCTATACTTACTGCTCTTTTGTTGCTCCTTTGCCATCAATGACAATGATGCCAAGACGAAGAGGTGTTTTAAGATGTTCACCGAGAAGGAACCACGCTTGATACACAATAGACCGTGCATAGATAACACAGAAGGAAAATTCATTCACAAGCTTGAGATGGGGAATCAGTTGGTGACATCAAATCGAGAAATATATTTACAAGCCCAAGAAATATCACACCACTCCCTTAAGATGGATGGTGAGAGATTACAGTGAACTAACAATGCTTCAAGGCTAAAAAAAAAACACATTTGTTATTTTGTTTTTTTTCTATTTATATATTATAAATAATTATTTTTTCATTATTTAATTTAATGTAAAATTTATATTTCAATTTTTTATTTATTTATAATTATAAAAAAAAATATTTTTTAAATCAAGATATTATATTCAAACCATATTTATATAAAATTAAAATTACATATTTAAATAAAATAAATAAATTTTTCATATTTAAATAGTTTTTCCTTCAACGTATATGACAGCATATCATAATATTTTATATTTCCTTCAAATAAATAAATAAATCTTATAATCAGAAAATCAATAAATGCCACTTATTTTGTTATTCGTTATACATAAGTTTATTTTGCTCTTTGTTTTCTTTAAATAGTTTCTTTTGCATCGCATACGATAGCATATCATAACATTATAAATTTCCTATAAATGAATAAATCCTATAATCGGAAAATTAATAAATGCCACTTATTTTGTTCCTAGTTGTTCATAAGTTTATTTTTCTCTTTGTTTTCTAAATGTTGGTTATTT
Organism: Pinus tabuliformis; assembly: GCA_031772625.1. NCBI lineage: Eukaryota > Viridiplantae > Streptophyta > Pinopsida > Pinales > Pinaceae > Pinus > Pinus tabuliformis. The sequence continues at coordinate 463,960,296 of CM062816.1, read as the reverse complement.
TTCATACCTTTAGTTTGTCTTGCAATCCGGAGAATTTACAAATGGTCAAAGTACCTAATCTTATCGAAGTCCTTATTGGTTATCTGGTTAGAGAATAATTTCTAACATGATATCAGAACTAGTACTAGATTTCAATCCTTTACAGCGAGGGCCAGGAAAATGTAAGAGATACTTAATTTTATTTCTTTACAAATAATTTAGATTAGGGGATTATATTACCTTAATGGAGAGCGAAGATGTGAGAGATACTTAATTTTATTGCTTTATAAATAAATTAGGTTAGGGGATTGTGTTGTGTGCACTGTTTATTGTTAATAATTTTTGTTTTATTTGTTAATAAATCTTGTTTTATTTTGTATATCTGGATGGTAGAAAATTTGTGTGTTGCTGCGAGACTTTTCATTAAGCTATAGAGCTCGTGGCGCTATGGAGTGTAAAACCCACGAGAGGACTTAGTCTCTTATTACTATGAAGTATTTCCATATTTTTTCATTTCTCACCATTGTCGCACTGTGCAAAGTTCAATTTTCTGGTCACAAGGGCATTCATTCATGTTGCTACTCTGTGCACACCAATCCAGCTACTTGTCTGCGGTTTGAATTTGTAAATATTTTGTTCCTTTACCCGTCTTATCGATTCTCTTCACCTGTCTTATTGTTTCTCTTTAGGCAGCTTGAGTCAGCCTGCTCTACTTCAACAATGTCACCGACTCCTTCAACGGATGGCCCATTGATTCCATAATCCCAATTTTGAGACGTATATTCTAAGCTCTCGTCATTCGTTGTCTTCATTGTGGGAGTAAAGAGATTTAACTTGGAATATTTTAGCTTATTCTTGTTAAGTGTGAAGCCAAATTCACGCAGGATTTTAGATCTTTCTAGATCTCCAGGATTCTAGATTTTTCTACACCGCCATTAGTTTCTAGATCATTCCAGATCTCCATCTGAATCACATACAAGATTCTAGATCCTTCTTCTGCCTCTATAAATTTGTAATTTCTCTAGCCATGGAAAGCAAGCCAAGGCCCAAGCCTGTTATGTAATGCTAAATGATTTTTGTTCTCCAGTGATCCTTCCTTGCAAGAACCATGATGAATTCTTCAATGGTAAAGGGCAACTGTTCTAAGAGAAAGAGTTAAAGTTATTTATTTTGGGTTCATGTGTTCAATGGTTTGAGTTGTAGTATGTTATTATATTGTATAAAAATTAAGTGATGCAGAATTATAAAGAACAAACTAATTATTAAACATACTAATGTGATCAGTCATGTTTCAGGACAGGGAGTTCTTAATAAGGTCAAGTTGGTGTGACCAGTGATGTTCCAAGAGCGTTAATACAGGTTATTTTATACAAGTTTAAGTTGTGAATGGTCTACTGAAGACATTTTGTACCTAGAATGTTATTCTAGATAACTGGTTAATATAGCTGAAGGTCATATATTCAATACATGATAGCAGTTCCATAGGATGGTTCAGTATCGAGACTGACCCGTTGTGCTTCGGGAGCTTGAGAAGTGTCAATTCTGCAAAGCACAACAACGATGGTCTGTAGCCCGTTGTGCTCCAGGAGCTTGAGAAGTGTCAATTCTGCAAAGCACGACAACGATGGTCTGTAGCCACTTGTGCTCAGGGAGCTTGAGAAGTGTCAATTTTGCAAAGCACGACAACGATGGTCTGTAGCGGTTATGTCTTAAATGGATCAAGTGAGAAGCTCGAAAGTGTGGTAAAGGAAAGAGCGGAAACCTTCATATTTAAGAGAGGATATGAGTGCCAGTGATGACCATATGAGACAAATGTGACAAAGCTTAATATTATTGTTGTAATATGTGTTTTCAATATTTTCCATCTAAGCATAAAGGAGGGTATTGGAAGTAATGTTTCCATATGTTATCATTGAGAATTCCCAACATCAATCTAGAAATTGTTGTTTCATATGTATGAGTTATAATTACTATCGAAGGCGATTTTTTTTATATCATATATATATATAACTATTGTGACCAATAAATAATATATCGTCGTATGTATTTTTTATGTTGGGTTTAAAACTCAAACAAATATATGTTTTATGTTAGGTTTAAAAACCCAAGCAAGTGGAGCAAAAGACACATTTCATTATTAAAACACTTGTAATTCTCAATATTTGTTAATGCTTATAGTTCCACCAACATTAATTAATTTAAATTCCAGAAAAGTATTTTTAGTTTAAGATCCTACCTCAAAACGCTCGCATTTCTACACTAAAATACCAAAATACCCGCGTTAGACAATAAAATTCTGCCATTTCAATAATTACCCTAGCTCAAAATACTAACATGTGGTCATTCTTTCTACGGTTTAACATGCTCATTGTGAACTCCCTTGTTTGAAACGTTTGTAAATTCTTTATTGCTTCTATTGTTTGAAACGTTCGTATATTCTTTATTGCCGATATTGTTTAAAACGTTTGTCATTCTAGATGACATTTATATATTTGGTATTTCTCTGAGTTTGAATAATTTAAGGATATGCGTTTGAATAATATGATTAGATATACATTATAATTTAAAGTTTTGAATTTATAATTTAAATTCTAATTATATTTATAATTTTTTTCTTATGAGAAAATTTGGTCAAATCAACAATGAAGAGGATCTTTTAAAGCATGTTGGTAAAGGAGGAGAATTGACCCTGTGGTCTAATCCTAAAGGCGTCGAGGAGAATTGACCTTGACCTTGTAACTTTGTGGCCTAACCTTAAAGGCGTCGAGGAGAATTGATCCTGTAACCTCCTGATTAGCGAAGCACTTAACAACAAAGACTCGACCAATTAAACTAACCCATGAACTATCCATATTTATAATTTCATTCATACAAAATATAAAATTAATTGGTAATCAATTTGGAAAATAATGTAAACCAAAGGCAAAATTTATACATATATAATGTTATTCTTAAGCATTTATTGTATCAAAGAGAGTAAGAAAATGAGGCATGGATGTCTAAATTTTTATCAACAACTATCAATGTGTTAATGTTAATAATGAGGTTATTTTAAAACATAAAGATTAATTTAATAAAGTTTGGTAATTCCCGACAAGGTATGTGATGCTTTGTTTAATTGTTTTTTTTTGGTCAAGTAAGAGTGGAGCCTTCTATTAACTGCAAGAAATATTACATATATTACATGTCTCTACAAGTGTAAAGACCAACAAGGGCTAACCCGATGAAGATTAACCCGAAACAACCTGAAACAAACCCAAAACCTTATGCCTTAGTCTTACATCTAAACCTCTGCCCATTATCCAACCCGATGGCCATTCGATAAGACCTCCCATGATCCAACGGTCTTTAAAGAAATCGCTTCGGAGATATGCGCGACCTTTACTAGCTTTACGGAGCCGACAGGGTAAATAAACTATCAATGTATAAAACTTCGGGTCCATTCTTGGCCTTAACCTCCTCCCATGTTGAAACCCGATGTCCCTTCGATCCAGATCCCGTAAGATCCTACGGTCACGAACACTATCGCCTCGGCAACAAGCGCCCCTTTTACACGGTTCACAGACTCGATAAAGATTATGAGCCATTGGTTTATAAATGTTCGGGTCCGGTCTGAGACTTAACCTTCGATTACTTTTAGAACCTGAAATCCATACGATTAGGTCCCGGTTGATTTGATGGTCCTCCGCGATATCGGATCAAAAACTTGCATGGTCTTTACCCTCTTTTACGGACCCGATGAAGATTATGAACCGTTGATCTAAAATCTTTGGGTCCGCTTGATTAGTTAACCTTCGGTCACTTTCCCACCCGATATCCAGACGATGGTGAAGGCTATCAAGATCTGTGGTTGGCGACCTGCTAAGAAGCCTGTTGTTTACCAAGTGCCCCTTCCTTGTAGAAAGATCTATTTTACGCATTTTTGAGGGATCAACGGTTAAGAAATACTTTCACTTCTACTCACTCCTGCTTCCACTGGTCTTCTTTCTTGTTCATTCTTGATAGTCTGGAAGTTCTCCATGTCTTTGGCCGCCTGTGTTTGACAATCCTCACGCAATTTTTCGGAGGGTGTTGAATCCCAAGCATACCTGTTGTAACTTTCTTTGCATAACACTCCTTCATTTGCTAGACGATCAGCTAGCATATTTGATGGCGATCCTGAGACGGTTGTGTGGCAAGACTTACATGGCAGCTGGCCCGTCCTTGGTCCTTCCCGCGCTGGCACACACCGAGGTTTGGTGAGGGTTTATGGTGCCTTCAATGCGCATCTAGCCCGAGGTTGGTCTCGTTTTGTGTGAGCACGGCGTCTATGGTATGGCTCAACCTGGGCTCATTTGCGTTGTTGTTCGTCTAAGTTATGCTTCCGTTCCTTTGTGGCTCGTCTGGTTCAGCTCTGGAAGAATATGGGTCTTTGTTGCCCGCTATCCTCTTGGTTCTTCTTTGGTTCCGGTCCTCTATCGTTTGCTAGTTATATGAATGTTTTTCGTTGGACCTGGTGGCTGCTGTACACCTGGTTTTCCATGGAGGTCTCAGGTTTGGTTTGTCATTCTGGGTATGCCTTATTTCGATTGTCTGTAAACAATTCTCTTACAACTTGCAGGTGATGTTTTCTAATTGGGTTTTGGTCGCATTTCACAGGCCCTCCGCCTGTTACTCTCGTTGATGGCTTGGCTGCTTATTTGACAGGTAAAAACTCTGTTCCGATTCCACTATTTCGCCTTCCTGTAGTTTTTATTAACGACCTTGCTCCTGGTGAGTAGGTTGTGGTATCATGGCACTTCGGCTGTTGGTTGCGCTCAGGTTGGGGTTTCAACTCGTGGCTCGGTTGTGGAGTCCATCCTCCCTTTCAGGTATTTGTCGTGGGTCAAGTTCTTTGCTTTTTCTCTGGTGTTGTTGTGTGATATATAGCTATGCTTCCTCTTTGACAATCTTCTTGTCATTGTGCAGGTATCCCTCTCCTCTTTGCTGTGGCTACAAGGGGCTGGCTCTCGGGGATGAAACGTCATGGTCTCATCCTTGAAGATTTGGGTCCGATGTGCTTAAATCGGGTAGGGTCCTTCCTTGACTGTGCTCTGCGGTTGCATTTTGGTTTTGGGCTATAGTTGTTTAACCCTTGGGGTTTCAGTTTGTTGGTCTGTCAATACTTGGTTGCCTCCTATGCAACGAGCCCATCCTGTCGATTTTGTTTTCTATTCTGGGAATGTGTTTCGGCCTTCTGCTATTGGTTGTCATGTCTGTTGTTTCGTCTGTGTACTGCTTTGGTCTATCTGGGTTGTGGAAACCCTCCTTGGCCTATCTCGTTTGTATGAAGGACTATTGGTTATTTTTTTGAGGGCTCTGTGTCTTGAGACCTGTGTGGAATCTGGAAGTTCTGTCCTATACTTTCGTGGACTTGATGAATATATATATATATATATATATATATATATATATATATATATATCTACTGTAAATTTCTAATTTAAATCAAATAGTATGTATTTGGTAATGTACCTGGATGGTTTGGCTCTGTCGTATTTGATCCTTTTAGTATCGGTGCGCAGTTTGAATGTTAATCACACAATTTGTTGTTTAATTTCTATGCACAATAATTTATACTTGTTGCTTCTAAAATAATGAATACCTGTAAGCTTTCTTTAAATTCATAAAAAAAATAATTGTTCAGAGTTATGCTTTCTTTCCTTTTTTTTCATCTAGATGGCAGCAACCCCACTTTTGATTCTGGGTTGCCTATTTATGCTTGCTGGCAGCCTCATACCGTTGAGGAACCACCCTCAGTTACATTATAGTTATTTTCCAGTTTCATTTAGTTTCATTTCTAACTTATTTTAAACAAATCCTATTCTAACTACTGTTCAGTTTATAAATAAAATCATTGACTATAACAAACTTCATTTAAAAATAAAAATAAAACTAACTAAAAGCGAACTTAATCAAAACAACTTGTCCAGCTGTTGCCTCCCTAGTTGGATGCTCCTACATCAGGCTCCTGGGGTGAATGAATCTCATGGCTCCTATCCATGAGCTCTTCAATTGAGTACCCAACACTTTGAATCTGGCCTGCATCCAACCAAGAACTGTCCTCAATTGGACGACCCTTCCATTTGACCAGGTACTATAAGTACTCTTTCTGTCGAGTCTGCTTGGCCACCTGAGTATCCAAGATTTGTTCAATCTCTAGAGGCTTGGTTGGAGGCATCTATTTGACCCATGACTCAGTCTCTCCCTGGGTGTCCCATGTGTGTTCTATCGAACTGTCCTCCACATTAGTAGTAATGTAAGGGTACAGGTCTGCCACATTGAAGATGGGTGAGATCCCTATACCCGGGGGTAGTTGCAGTTCATATGCATTTGCAGAGAACTTTCGTAGTATCCTGCAAGGTCCTATTTTTTTCAGTTTCAGTTTGTTATATTCACCTTTAGGAAACCTTTCTTTGCATAGATGTGCCAGTACCAGGTCCCCTACATTGAATTGCACTTCCCACCGTTTTAAATCTGCCTTCTGTTTATACCTTTAGCTGTTGTCCTGTAATTTGGATTTCACTTGTTCATGAAGTTCGCTGATCACCTTCATGAAGTCTTCACCATCAGCACTCCTTCGTTCCAACCGACCCAAATCCCGTAACTCGTGCACACCACAGGGGTGCATCCCATATAGGATCTGGAAAGGACTTTTGCCCGTACTCCTATTGGGTGAATCATTATAAGTGAACTCTTCTTATGCGAGTATGCGATCCCATTGTTGTGAATTTTCACCAACCAGACTACTTAATAGATTCTCCAGACTTTGGTTCACCACCTCAGTTTGTCCATTAATCTGTGGGTGATAAGCTAAGCTGAAGTTTAGTTTGGTATCTAGCTTTTTCCACAAAGTCCGCCAAAAATGACCTGTGAACTTCACGTCCCGATCTGAAACAATAGACTTCGGCAAGCCATGTAATCTGACAATCTCTATGAAGAACAAGTGTGCTACATGTGTGGCATCGCTGGTCTTCCTACAGGGAATGAAATGTGCCATCTTGGTGAAGTGATCCACCACCACCATGATTGAATCAAACCCCTTTTGTGTTCTTGGCAAACCTAAGACAAAGTCTAAACTAATTGAGTCCCATGGTCTGTCTGGAATAGGCAGGGGTGTATATAATCCTATATTTTGATTGTGTCCCTTCGCAAGCTGACACATCTTACACCTAGCCACAAATATTTGTACGTCTCTACGCATTTTTGGCCAATAATAGAAGTGGCTCACTTGATCCAAAGTCTTATCAATGCCAAAATGTCTGGCTAAACCCCCACTATGTTTTTCCTGGATTAAGTTTTCCCTCATCGAACATTCCGGAATACACAACTGTCCTCCCCTGAACAACAATCCTTCCTGTATGTTATAGTCTAGCCATGAACTGTTGTCTCTCAACAGTGGATTCTGGAAAGCTTTGTACGCTTCCTTAAAGTCTGCATCTGTTTCATATAGATCCTTAAGATGCTCAAATCCTAACACCTGCACTCTGCTTTCCTGTAAAATCAAATTTCTCCTGCTTAACGCATCTGCCACTTTGTTGGCTTGACCGCTGATGTGTTTCAATACAAATGTAAAACTTTGGAGGTACTCCACCCACTTTGCATGTTTATGGTTCAGCTTGTGCTGTTGCATAACATACTACAATGTAGAATTGTCTGAAAACAAAAAAAAATCATTCGCCATCAAGTAATGTCTCCAATGTTTCAGTGCTTGGACCACTGCATAAAATTCCTTGTCGTAAGACGTATACTTCTGCCTACTCTCATTCAACTTCTCGCTGAAATAGGCCACTGGCTTGTCCTCTTGGCTGAGTACTGCTCCAATGGTTGTCCCACTGGCATCGCAACGAACTTGAAAAATTTTGTTGAAATCTGGCAACCTCAAAATTGGTCTTTCGGTGATCTTCTTTTTCAGCAGCTGAAAACTCTTTTCCGCTGACTCTGTCCAATGAAAAGGTTGATTTGCCTTTTTAACGGTATCCACCATGGGTGCACAAATCCCACTGAAATATTTTATAAATTTTCGATAAAAACTCACCAACCCATGAAAACTCCGCACTTCAAACAAACTCCTGGGGGATGGCCAGCTAACTATGGTTGCAACCTTTTCCGGATCCATCTTTAATTCATTTTCCGAAATCACAAATCCTAAATAAATCAATTATTTCTTTAAAATGGTACACTTCTTCAAATTTAACAACGATTTGTTTTGCTGCAACTTTCCAGGACATACCTGACATGTCGGAAATGTTCTTCCTCCGTCTTACTGAAAATAAGGATATCATCTAGATATACAATCACAAACTTTCCAATGTATTCCTTCAGCATCTCATTCATCAAGCGCATGAATGTGCTGGGTGTGTTTCTCAGTCCAAATGGCATGACCAGCCATTCATACAGGCCTTCATTGGTCTTGAAAGTTGTCTTCCATTCGTCCCCTTCACGAATCTGAATCTAGTGATATCCTCTTTTCAAATAAATCTTCAAAAAATATGTCGCTCCACTCAAACAGTCCATCATGTCATCCATCCGCGATAAGGAAAACATGTACCTAATAGTGATCTTGTTAATTGCTCGAGAATCAGTACACATCTGCCATTCACCTCCTTTCTTGGGAGCTAAAATAGTTGGGACGGCACAAGGACTTAAACTCTCTTGAATCAACCCTTTATCCAACAACTCCTGTACCTGCTTCCTGATCTCTTCATTGTCCTTTGGACTCATCCAGTAAGTAGCTTTGTTTGGTAAACTAGCCCCTGGAATGAAATCAATATGGTGACTGATACTCCTATTTTGTGGCAATTTTTTTGGTAGATCAACCACCACAATGTCACTAAACTCCTGCAGCATATCATGTATCTCCTCAGGTAAGTTAGTAATCTCAGTATGGATTAACACCACTCTTGGCCTTTTCACAATTGCATATTTTACCTCATCATCTCCAATCTGCTGTAGAAACTATTTTCCTCCTAACAGTGATGCTTTTGTTCCACTGTTTTCTTCCGTATCCTCCTCTTTCATGGGTACTAGCGTATGCTTTATCCCATCCTTAGAAAACTTGTAATAGTTTGTCTTCCCATCGTGGACAACTTTCCTGTCATACTGCCATGGTCTGCCCAATAGTATATGGCACACATCCATCGGCATGATATCACAAGTTACTTTATCCTTATACCTACCAATGTGAAACTCCACTTCACACTGCTCATCAACCAACAGTTGGTGTCCTTTTTGTAACCAAGACACCCTGTATGGTGTTGGGTGCTTCAATCTTTTTAAACCCATTTTTTCTACCATTTCAGTGGCTACGAGGTTGTTAGTGCTCCCACTGTCAATAATCAATTTGCAGCATTTCCCATGTGATTTACACACAGTTCGAAACAATGCTTTCCGCTGTGTCTGGTCAGCTAACTCTTTATCCAGTTTCAACAATACCTTGTTTAACACTAAGGCTTCTCTTGTTTCAGGCATGTTCTCCAATTCTTGTGGCGGTGCCTTTGCTTCTTCCGGTTGAGCAACATATGCTCCTCTTTGCCCTGCTTGATCACTTTCAGGACATTTAAAAGACCTGTGTCCCCACTTGTGACACTTGTAACACTGATAGGCATTTCCTCTGCCTCTGCCATTACCTCTTCCTCATTGGTAAGGCCTTCCTCCTCTAGTGTTACCTTCTTTTTCAGTTGGTCCTGCAGTTTTTGAACTGCTGCCCTCTTCATTGCTATTGACAGTTCTGCCTTTGCCAAAAGACTATCCTCTTCCTCTACCAGATCCACATCCTCTTCTGGCATTCTGCTTTTTGGCGATCTTTTATTCTACCTTCAAAGCACTTTGATAGGCTTCCTCTATGGACTTGGGGGAAAGAATACTAATCTCATCTAGTATCTCCATTTGTAAGCCATTCACAAACCTTGTTGTCCTTTCCGAGGTATCTTCAACATAACCTGCTCGCAGGTTCACTCTGTAGAATTCTTCCGTATACTCCTTCATAGTCATTGCTCTTTGCTTCAAGTTCTGCACTTGCCTATACAGATCAATCTGATAATCTTTGGGTAGAAACTTACTCTTCATCTTGGCAATCATCCTGTTCCACTTTTTGATCAACGGTTTATTTGATCTCCTTCTTTTTGCCTGCACACTGTCCCACCACAGTGCTGCATGTCCCTTCAGTTTGGTGGCTACAAACCTGACCTTCTTATATTCACTAATTTCTTCACACTCGAAATATTTATCTAGCTCACTAATCCAGTCCAACAATACCTTCGTAGATAAATTGCCATCATAATTCAAAAGCTCTGGCTTCGGCTTGCTACTTTCCAATAAAACGGATCTCAATAATTTTATCTCTAGTCCCTCTTCGTCTGACCCATCCATCATGGCTGCAACTTCTTCTTCACTGTCATCACCACCTTCTGGATCCCTACACCTCCCTGCTTCCACTGTTTCCAATCGAGCACTTAGGATCCAGATTTCTTCTCGCATCCCTTCATCGGCTACTCTCCTAATAGCTCTACCTCAACCTCTTCTTCCTACTTCCATTTTTTTTCTTTTGAGAAAATAACTTGCTCTAATACCAAAATTTGATGGCGATCCTGAGACAGTTGAGTGGCAAGACTTACGTGGCAGCTGGTCCGTCCTTGGTCCTTCTCGCGCTGGCACACATCGAGGTTTGGTGAGGTTTATGGCGTCTTCAATGCGCATCCAACCCGAGGTTGGTCTTGTTTTGTGTGAGCACGACGTCTATGGTGTTGTTGGGAAAAGTATCCAATTCAGAATGCCCCTATCCCACTCTAAGAGGTGATAGTGCCTTAGCAACAAACAAGGAAAACTATCTGAGTATTCTTCTTTATGAGATGTAAATAGAGAAAGAAGGATGTAACTAACCGGTGTCTTCTGCTAGTTTGTTGATCCAATCACTCTCTCTTTTGTTCGCTTCCCGCTGCCTGCTCTTTCACTGGTCCAGCTTCACCCAGTTCCTGCAAGATCACAAGAGAGGAAAACTACACAAAAGACATAGATTCACATTCATAACTAGTTTAGGATCAGATATAAACTAAATATGCAAATATAACAAAACATCATTGAAATACAAGCATATAGGAGAAACTCAAATAGCTTTATTGATATGATAACAAGGTTCAAGAGGAGATACAACCAAGTGAGTCCCGATCCAGCATCTACCTCCCAGCAAAGGAATCCCTTCCTCTCCTCCAACAAAGCATAAATCACCCAATGTACTAATCTCAATCTCAAACCAACAACAATTCTCTGCAAAGTACAAAATTCCAGCCTCCTGAACCTCTGGGTGAGAGATCCATATATAGATGTAAGCAGAGAGGATGAGTCAGCTTATGTTTTGACTTGTGGCTTCTCTCTGTCAGTTCTTGCTTCCACTTGGAGGTTGAGAACCTCTTACTCATCATTTGTTCGAATTCATTGAGGCAAGTGTCATTGAGGAAGATTCTGGAAGCTTCCAAGGTCTTTCCACCTCGTTGAATGAACTTGCCATTTGTCATTTCCCGCTCAGCGCACCTTGGTAGTGCTTCTACCTGCGTTGCAGTGCACCTAGCCAGTGTAACCTCTGCATTTCAACGCAGGCAGCTAGTGGAGCCACTGAATTGATCCTGATTTGACCATTTCTGAGTTGTTTTTGGTGGAGAACTTCTGGGAGAAGCTGTCATTGGTTGACCTTGTTCCTTTAGGGGTAGGAACAACTCTTTTAGGGACTTTGGATCCCTTGGATTATGGACATCTCATGCTCAATGCTGTAAGGCACAAAAATGTCTACAACAGTTGCCCCCTAAAGTATGAGGCCGTTTATCGGGTGAAATGCTTTATTAGGAGGATCCGAAGTTCTTCCAATGCTGGGAGGAGACCTGTAATAATATACAATACAATACATTATTTTTCATACTGCTTTCATGATCTAGCTGAGGCAGGCATTCCCATGCTCAGCTTTATAAATTCATTTTTCTGTACATAGAACAGACAATCGTCTGATGGTAGACTGATGATTTTGATGAAATCATCATCCTTTTGGTAGGATGATTATATATTGCAACGCTGTACATGTCAATGTCTTTATTTTTCCTGAATATATATCGCAACCCGGATGGATGAAACTAGATCCGGGGTCTTCAATCTCGTCCGATCTTCACTCTAAGTACAAGTCGATCCATGTGAGAAATGTTTTGAAGTCGAACATGGAAAGACATCGCTTGATTACCAGTCAATGATGTAAACCGTTAACAAGCGCGAGAGGAATCACCGATAATGATAATGACCCTCAAGGTACTGCAGTACAATTCACGTGGTGTGAATAAAGGACTTGGCGTCGAACACCACGCAAAATCTTTCGGTCGAAGGTCATTGATGTATACATGTCGCCGGAAGTGAGAAACTTGCCATTGAGGCATGCAAGCTTCAAAGTACTGAAGGGGGTGTTCCTAGATCAACTTCTTGGATAATGAGCTGATGTCGACAAGAAGCGATCCGTCAAAGGAGGGCCTTAATGTATCCCACATCAGTGACACGGAACGGAGCAAATGATTTTGATGGAGGTGAAAACGATCTGATGATATATGGTTCAGGGTGGCGGTCATGAAAGGATGAAGGATAATGTATGGTAGTGGATGGGATACGGTTGACTTCTCTCGATGACTTCTCTTGAACATATCGGCGACACTTGTGTGATGGATTGGTAGCATTTACCCCAAAGGTGGATGGTATTGGCGAGACCATGGTGATGTGACCGGTGAATGAAACAACCCAACCCGACTCAGGCACGGAGTGGAAGTGTCATGTTCAAGAGCGACTTGCTAGCAATAAAAGTTCTTTGAGTTTCTTCCCAATTTTTCCCCAGTCATTTCTGACCAGTACCTCTTTATTTTTGTCAAGCTTGAGGAGGATAACATATGCTTGTTCTATAATTTGCCCTTCGGGCAAACCCATCGCTATGTTTTAACGAGCCTAGCGATAGTGAAACTCGTTCTCGTCTAAAGACAAGTTTGTCGCTATTAATGTTTTTTAACGAGTTTAACGACAAAGATAACTCGGTCCCTTTTCATTTTTAGAGAGTCTAAAAAGGCACGTAAAGATAACTCCAAAGTTCCTTTTTCGTCATCTAATCCCTTAAGTCCGAAAAAGTATAAAACAATACAGAAGGGATGAGTTTTCGATAGTTTTAACGAGCCGAACAAAACAAGCGCTCGATCTTTTTGTGCAATAATCCCTCAGGTCCAAAAAGGTTAAAATCTAGAGGAGGGATAGCACTTCCGGTTGCTTTAACGAGCTGGAAGGCCAAAACTCGGCAATCTTTTCATTTTTTACGAGTCAGATGAAAAGAGCTTAAAGAAGACTCGTCTTTTGAGGAACGAGTGATAAAACGGGTAGCAGTTGATTCCAGGTAAGGGTCGGAATCTTCCAATCACGACAGTGTCACAAGGATGGCTAGTGAAATCACTCTTCGCAGCTGTTCCTCAAAATGGGTAAACAATCAAATGGAGGTGAATAATCGGCCAATGAAAAGTGGAGGTGACGATGCAAACACGACCAAGGCTTTAATGGCTGATAAATTTACATTCGCAGTGGTTATTTACCGGAGGATAGTTCATTTTTTAACGAGCTTAAACGCAAATTGAAACACTTGCTCGATCTTATGTTTATTTTTTAATGAGCATGAACTATGTGTTAAAACTGCTCAATCTTATGTTTATTTTTTAACGAGCATGAACTATGTGCTAAAACTTCTCGATGAAGTTTGCATGCCCCCAGCATAATAATGCAAATCGAGGTGCATGCCCCCCAAGCTTCATTGCATTCAACTCGGTGGTTGGAATGAAGGCTTACCTTTGAGATTTGAAAAGGGGATTTGTTTCATTTTTTAATGAGGTTGACACAGTAAAAGAACTATCCTCATGACTCCTTGTTTCATTTTTTAACGAGGTTGACACGAGATAAGAACCGTCCTCGGAATCCACTGTATTTACAGTATTTGATAGAAAATCGAAAACTGAAGGATGACAAGGGTCATTTTGAGTATCTTCTCCACAATCCGGGAGAAGGGAACGATGGTGGGAATCATTCCATGGTGCCCCGTCAATTACCATTGATTGGACAATTCCTTCATCGGTTCCATGCACTCGCGACCAAGGATCTGAAGGGGTACCATATTCTCTAGACCTATCTATCCAAACGCTTGATGAGCGTTGATTTGGGGTTACCCCCCAAGCCAAGAAAATTGATTGCTACAATATTTCTAAAATGGCGATGATCCATGTTGACAAAATGTTCAGGAATCTTTGGAATCCATTAGATATAGAAGATTTCATATTATAGGTTTCCACTGTGGCCACTTCCGCCAGATTACTCGGAGGCGGTAGGGCAAAAGTACCCATTAAGGCAGGGTCTTTTAGGAGACCTACTCCAATATTTTGAAGCGAATGATTGCTTCCATGGATCATGGGAATGCTTCCTGTAACTTGTGAACCATTAGGGAGGAAGTTTTGTTGGTCGACGATTGTAATCCCCCCTTGAAAGGGGAATGCAATCTTTCTAAAATAGGTCGACACAACAGCTGCCATGGCATAGATCCACGGTCTTCCTAGCAAGATGTTGTAATCAAGATTCCCATCGATGACTTCAACATCTATTTCTACTGTTTTTCCCCCTAGTTCAACCTTCAAGTTATTTAGGATACCATATGGGGTATATGTCCTTACGTCGAATGCTTTTAATGTCGTCAAAGATCGCGACAAGGTTGGAGATCCTAAAGTTTTCCAGCAACTCATCGACATAATACATGTAGATGCTCCCTCATCAATAATCGTTCGGTGAACAATTTTGTTGAGGGCTTTCACTTGAATAAGGAAAGCTAGTTGAGCTGGTAACTGAGGATCGTATCCCTTGTGGTTGAAGGATACAAGATTGGAATCCTTAGGATCAACCCCACCAATGGCTGATAACAAAGCCTGCCTTTGGGATGGACAATTTTGTAGTACTTCAAGAGTCGACATAGCGGATGGCGATTGTGCCAAATCTTCCACTATGTTATAATGTTGCGCTGCTCTGGCGTGAGGATTAAATGTCGACTTGTGTACTACTCCCTTTGGCAGTTTTATTGTTAATTCAGGAATGATGGGTGGTATAATTTCTGTCAAAGTTGTTGTCGAACTACTTGGTTGATCTTTACCCTTGTCGTTCGACAGCTGCGGATTCCCGTAATCTTTGTTCCTTGTCGAAATCGAAGCATCATTTTGCTGCTTCGAAATCGACAACATTAGCACTTGCGACGGGGAGGAATTTCCACTATCAATCAGATTTGTGCCTGGATTTGGAAACGGGTCAGTTAACACAGCTGAGGTTTGCGAACTCTTAAAAAATCTTTTAAGCTCAGCTTTGTATGGACATTCTCTCGTCCAGTGATTCTCATCACATATCTGACACCCGAAGGGGGGTGGTTTCCTATCTCCAGGAGGGTTTGAAGAAGTTTTTTCAGGAGATGACTCACCCTGTTTCTTCTTCTTCCCTTTGCTTTGTTTCTTCTTGCTTCCTGGTTGTTCGGTTTCTTTGCCCTTATCTGCTGATACGGCATTTACTTCCGAAGCAAGAATTTCGTCTTTTGCATCTTGATCTGAAATCTTACGGGCTTTCTTGGAGGTAGCCTTTGTCGATTTCGCGTTTGTCGTGCCAATCATGCCATCGCCGGCGTGAGAGTCATTGTTTGATTTAGGAGGAGGAGGAATTGAGAATTCCGGTCTAGGGGCGTCAGGTATCTTGTCGTAGAGCGTGCCAGACTGAGTATAGACCAAGTCTAGATATTGCGCACGAGCGATAACTTGCTCTTCCGTTACGACTCCCCCCTTCGCCACATCTTCCGTTATGGCAGGAAGTAACGACTTGATAAACCATTCAGCTAATAGCTGATCGAGAACGTACGTTTTTACCATCCTATGACGACGTCGCCACTCATGTATATGATTAGATATGTGAGTGGTCGTTGTCTGTTTGAAGTTGGTTAAGATTTTCGTTCCCGTTTCATACCTTATCGGTAATTGAAAATGGGTTAAGAAAGTCGTGGCTAAGGTGCTGAAATTGTCGAACGAAGCTCTAGGCAATTCAATATACCATTTTGCCGCTGGACCCGTTAACGTCCTCTGAAAAAGGCAAAGCCTTATCGAATCATCGTTTAGGGTGTTTGATGAACACCATAGATGAAATGTCATCACGTGATTCGATGGGTCTTCACCTGGATTTCCATTAAATTTAGGAATGTCTGATGGAAGCTTGTGAGGAATCGCTGGCCACCAAGGGGCGTAAGCGATTGGATCGTTTGTTAACCGGTGTAAATCGGGTAACTCTAAAGTTGCCACGAATGGTAACTGTTGATTCAGGTTAGGTGAAGCATACCCAGGGTACGATGGAATTGCCTGAGCAGTTGGCCTTTGCATACCAGCATAATGTAGTTGATGCTGGTATGACTGATACGGTTGGTGGACTTGACCACTGTAAAGTGGTTGATTTTGACCGTTTTGAATGTACGGTTGTCCACTATTCTCAAAGATCTGCTGCTCAAAACCTTGGTACACTTGTTGGAATTGTGGTTGTTGGTATTGCACCAGCCACGGTTGTGAAGCCATGCTCTGTTGTGCTATACTAACCGTCGGACCAAGATGTGGGGTAATTGTACCCATTTGGACCTGTGTCGCCCCACCAGTTGGCGATTGTGGTTGAGTCACAGGGTCAAGGGGTTGTTGCATTACAACCTGAGAAATTTGAGGTTGACATACAACAGGCATCGTTTGAACTTGTGACACTGTTACAATAGCTGGTGTTGTCGGGATATTCGACATAGGTACACATTGTTGCATAGAATACACAACTCTTGATTGTTGGGGTAGTATAGGTACCCAACCACTTGTCGTAACTCCAGTATAACCTGAATATTGTTGAGAACTCCTGTATGGATATCCTCCCGGAGGGGGTAATGAAAGGGCATACTGCCCCCCATACGGTGGTAATCCGGAACTCAAGGGGATTGTTTGCCCTTGGGGACTGGATGGCCCAAATTGACCTCCAAATGGATCAATTTGTCGAGTCTCAACATAAGAGTTGCCGGATATTATTCCGGAGGAACAAACAGGAACGGACCACACTGTCGAACTAGTCCCTGGATGGACTCCTACTAGCGGTTGTGAGCTAGTCGGGACAGATGGTACGCCGGCAAACATTGTCGGAGTGACGGTAGGGAGTTCTGCTGTCGCTGTGTCATTCGACACAGTCCTAGATGTTGACGGTTGTTCAGACATTTTGAGTCTATCCAAAAGATTACCTAGCGATTCTACAGGAACTTCCACTGGTGGTAGACTAACTTCTGATGTCGAAGAAAATAGAGTGACCCCGACTCCAAAATGTGTTGGAGTACTTGCTTGCGGATCTTCTATAATTTCTTCTATCGCAATCAAACCAGGTGGAAGGGGAAGACCGTCAGGTCCGTAAAATATTTCTGGTGCCGAAGAAGGGGTTGAATCGACAGCGACAGATGTTTGAGGAGCAAGACTCTCCGAACCGGTTGCTGATGGAACTGGTTCAGTAACACAAGTGCTTACTCTCAGACTAGGATCAGTATTACTGTCCCTCTGTGGCTGTTGAACTTCTTCTGTAGAGGCAGGGTTTCCAGAAATGTTTGGAGTAACCGGAATCTCGGATGTTGTTGGAACACTTGTTCTAACTTTTATAGGAGATTTCGAACCGGTTAAACGAGTTCGCTTTGTCCATACTGTTTTCGATTCCGGAGACAAAGACGGTTGACTCGTAAGCCTCCGCGAACGACGGGGTTTCAATTGACTTTCTTCCACGATTGCGGATTACTCGATCAACCAAAATACAAAAAGGGGAAAGTGTGTTTCTGAATTAAATGAATTTTTAGACGCTTTAGACACAACTTGCTTTTTCAATTTTAAAGAGTCGAGAAAAAGCTAAAGATGACTCTAGTCTCCTTCGATGTTTTAACGAGCCCGAAGTGACAAATGCTCGGATGGACTTTTTCCGTTATAGAGTCCGAAAAAGGCCAAAAGGAACTGCTCTGGAGTTCTAGGTAGAGGGTGTGCCAAACTTTTCGCAAAACCGCAGAATACTTTTTAGGGTACGGGCGGTCAATCTTCCCAAATGCTGTGTTCAGTGCATTGCGATCAGTAGGGCGGCCGACATGGCTTCCTATGGATAAAGTTTTTATTCCTATAGGGGTCTCCCAATATATACGCGACGGTACGTGGGAGCACAATCCGTACTGGCACTTATCGTCTCTCAGGAGGAATCACCCAACCATCAGTGAGGCGACCAGTGACCAGGTTTTACGACGCCGGAACACGTCTCTAGCCTAGACCTCTATGTTGTGCGTTAAGTTACAAAGCGTTGTTAAGTTCATTCAATTTATTTTAGGTTGATCTTTCTTAGAAGTTTGCCTTTTTGGATCACCACGAGATGTATGATACAATTCCTAAATGCAGTCTAAAGATGATAAGCAAGCTTTTATATCTTTTCAACAATGAAAATCCTAGCTACAAGGGGAAAAGAAAGACACCATCTTTTCTCAAAGAGCATAGAGCACACTGTAATGCACTTTTCCTAAATCAAAGCATGCAAACTGTCAAAATGCAAATGCACATATGCATGTATTTGTTTTCACTTTCTTAATATTGATGCCTAAAAAGAAAGCTGTTGTACAAATTCGAATTCGATTTCAAGTGAAAAACACAAACAAGTTCCTTTTTCGAAATCAAAAAGACGATTACGACACTTTACGATTTACTTGTTTCGACACTTGAAATGCATAAATTCAAACCAAAAGACAAAAGTAGAAGCTAAATCAACTGTGAACAGCAAACAAACTCACTCCTAAGATCAAAACGACACTTACGACAGGTCTAGATCTAAGGGCGACAGTATGACTAGTTTACTTTTGTAATGGGAAACTGCAAATGATGTAACAAATACACAAAGAACAAATACAGTTTCTTTATACAACTGAGGCGGAATTGAGGCAAAGAAAAGGGGTTTCAGATAGGTACACTGACTGATAACAGGCTGCAAAAAATAGAGATAAAACTGAGCAAAAGGAAGTAGGGAACCACAACTGCACAAGGCAAAGACTGATCAGCGCACCCTCAATACAGAGAAACTGAACTTCAGCGCAGGTAGCCTTCACGGGACCTGCGTTGAAATGCAGAACCTCTTCACAGGGTCTACGCTGAAGTAGAAACGAGAGTTGTTTCTGGGTTCTGGGTTACGGTTTGCAGTTTAATCTACAGTTTTTGGCCGGATAAAAGCTATCAATTAGGTACAATTAGAAGGATGATTTATAGGAGGCCTAAGATCTATCACAAAGGGTTGTTAGAACACTTGTGGATCACCTGTTCAGATCATAAACAGGCCCAGTGAGTGGACCAGAGTAGCTGATCTCTACTTTGCATTTGTAGATGGCAAATGCAGTTCGATTCGGCACTCTTGAGTTTATGAAATGAATAGCAATAGAAACACAAGTAAACTAACAAGATACGATCCCCAGTGGAGTCACCAATTTTTTGTTGGGAAAAGTATCCAATTCGGAATGCCCCTATCCCACTCTAAGAGGTGATAGTGCCTTAGCAACAAACAAGGAAAACTATCTGAGTATTCTTCTTTATGAGATGTAAATAGAGAAAGAAGGATGTAACTAACCGGTGTCTTCCGCTAGTTTGTCGATCCAATCACTCTCTCTTTTGTTCGCTTCCCGCTGCCTGCTCTTTCACTGGTCCAGCTTCACCCAGTTCCTGCAAGATCACAAGAGAGGAAAACTACACAAAAGACATAGATTCACATTCATAACTAGTTTAGGATCAGATATAAACTAAATATGCAAATATAACAAAACATCATTGAAATACAAGTATATAGGAGAAACTCAAATAGCTTTATTGATATGATAACAAAGTTCAAGAGGAGATACAACCAAGTGAGTCCCGATCCAGCATCTACCTCCCAGCAAAGGAATCCCTTCCTCTCCTCCAACAAAGCATAAATCACCCAATGTACTAATCTCAATCTCAAACCAACAGCAATTCTCTGCAAAGTACAAAATTCCAGCCTCCTGAACCTCTGGGTGAGAGATCCATATATAGATGTAAGCAGAGAGGATGAGTCAGCTTATGTTTTGACTTGTGGCTTCTCTTTGTCAGTTCTTGCTTCCACTTGGAGGTTGAGAACCTCTTACTCATCATTTGGTCGAATTCATTGAGGCAAGTGTCATTGAGGAAGATTCTGGAAGCTTCCAGGGTCTTTCCACCTCGTTGAATGAACTTGCCATTTGTCATTTCCTGCTCAGCGCACCCTGGTAGTGCTTCTACCTGCGTTGCAGTGCACCTAGCCAGTGTAACCTCTGCATTTCAACGCAGGCAGCTAGTGGAGCCACTGAATTGATCCTGATTTGACCATTTCTGAGTTGTTTTTGGTGGAGAACTTCTGGGAGAAGCTGTCATTGGTTGACCTTGTTCCTTTAGGGGTAGGAACAACTCTTTTAGGGACTTTGGATCCCTTGGATTATGGACATCTCATGCTCAATGCTGTAAGGCACAAAAATGTCTATAACATATGGTATGGCTCGACCTCGGCTCATTTGCATTGTTGTTCGTCTGAGTTATGCTTTCATTCCTCTATGGCTCCTCTGGTTTAGCTCTAGAAGAAGATCGGTCTCTATTGCCCGCCATCCTATTGGTTCTTTTCTGGTTCCGGTCCTCTATTGTTTGCTAGTTATATGAATGTTTTTTGTTGGACCTGGTGGCTGCTATACACCTGGTTTTCCGTGGAGGTCTTAGGTTTGGTTTGTCATTCTGGGTATGCATTATTTCAACTATCTGTGAACGATTCTTTACAACTTGTAGGTGATGTTTTCTAACTGGGTTTTGTTCACATTTCACAAGCCCTCTACCTGTTACTCTCGTCGATGGCTTGGCTGCTTATTTGACAGGTAAAAACCCTGTTCCGATTCCACTGTTTCACCTTCTTGTAGTTTTTATTAATGACCTTGCTTCTGGTGAGTAGGCTATGGTATCATGGCACTTCGGTTGTTGGTTGCACTCAGGTTGGGGTTTCAACTCATGGCTCGGTTGTGCAGTTCGGCCTCTCCTTTAGGTATTCAACGTGGGTAAAGTTCCTTGTTTTTTCTCCGGTGTTGTTGTGTGCTATATAGCTATTCTTCCTCTCTGAAAATCTTCTTGTCATTGTGCAGGTATCCCTCTCCTCTTTGCTATGGCTGGAAGGGGCTGGCTCTCGGGGATGAAATGTCATGGTATTGTCCTTGAAAATTTGGGTCCGATGTGCTTGAATCGGGTAGGGTCCTTCCTTGACTGCGCTCTGTGGTTGCATTTTGGTTTCGGGCTATAGTTGTTTAACCCTTGGGGTTTCAGTTTGTTGGTCTGTTAATACTTGGTTGCCTCCTATGCAACGAGCCCATCCTGTCAATTTTGTTTTCTATTCTGGGAATGTGTTTTGGCGTTCTGCTATTGGTTGTCATGTCTTTTGTTTCGTGCGTGTACTGCTTTTGGTCTATCTGGGTTGTGGAAACCCTCCTTCGCCTATCTCGTTTGTATAAAGGACTATTGGTTATTTTTTTGAGCGCTCTGTGTCTTGAGACCTGTGTGGAATCTGGAAGTTCTGTCCTATACTTTCGTGGACTTGATGAATATATATATATATATATATATATATATATATATATATATATATACTGTAAATTTCTAATTTAAATCAAATAGTATGTATTTGGTAATGTACCTGGATGGTTTGGCTCTGTCATATTTGATCCTTTTAGTCTCGGTGCACAGTTTGAATGTTAATCACACAATTTGTTGTTTAATTGCTATGCATAGTAATTTATACTTGTTTCTTCTAAAACAGTGAATACCTATAAGCTTTCTTTAAATTCATAAAAAAAATAAAAATAAATAAATAAATTGTTCAGAGTTATGCTTTCTTTCCTTTTTTTTCATCTAGATGGTAGCAACCCCACTTTTGATTATGGGTTGCCTATTTATGCTTGCTGGCAGCCTCATACCATTGAGGAACCACCCTCAGTTACATTATAGTTATTTTCCAGTTTCATTTAGTTTCATTTCTAACTTATTTTAAACAAATCCTATTCTAACTACTATTCAGTTTATAAATAAAAACATTGGTTGTAACAGCCTTCATTTAAAAATAAAAATAAAACTAACTAAAAGTGAACTTAATCAAAACAGCTTGTCCAGCTGTCGCCTCCCTAGTCAGATGCTCCTGCATCAATATTGGCTTTCCTTCGCACATGAACGAAGCTAACCGTTCTAAGGGTTTGTAGGTGGGTATGAATGCGCTAAAAGACCTGCAAAAGCTGCCAATGTTTTGAAATTTTTATCAGTGCTTTTCCATTACTAATATTCTTGACCACATTAATAATCAATTCAGAGTCTGCTTCAATGATGGCATTATGTAAATTTGACTCGATCATTATTTCCAGGCATTGCTCTAAGGCCATCAGCTCCGCCATGTTATTAGTGGCAGTCCCAAAATGACTGTGAAAGATAACCTTAATGCACCCCTGCTCATCTCTGATGACCCCTTCAAAACCAGCCATCCCTGGGTTACCTTCAGAGGCTCCATCTATATTGAATTTCAAGAAACCATGAGGAGGAGGTTTCCAGATGTCTTTACTAGCATTTATCTGTCTCACACCCTTGTTTATGCTATGGGGAACTAGCGAATTGAGACCCAACTATAGCAGTATACGAGTGTCCTGGGGTAGAGTAGGGTCCTCAGGAGGTCTTCCTAAAAGGGCTCCAATAGTGTCTTTGAGCTGTCTTAATATTTGTGCAATAATGTTCTAGGTTGAGCCAGTTTTATTCTTGAAAATCCTGCCATTGCGTTCTTTCCAGACATCCCAGATTAAGAAGCCTGGAACCAGAGTCCAAGCTTTGTTGATGATTTCATTGCCTGAGAAGTATTTTCTCCAATTCTTCAAGGTGTTGGTAATACTGAGTTTGTCCCTGTCAGTCTGCCTAAAGATTGAGGCCACCCAATCCCACAAGGAAGAGGTAAAAGGGTAGAGGTTGAGTAAGTGTTCCATCGTCTCCTCTTGTGAACCACATAGATGGCATTTGGATGGGCCAACAAAACCCCTTTTCAGAAGATTTTCCCAAGTTAGAATTTTCTTTTGTTGAGCCAACCACATAAACTAATCCAGGTCTAGGTGTGACGAAGGATCCTTCCAAGACCTTTTACTTTCGTGATGTGTTAAATTGCATTTTAAAAGAACATTAACGAATACATATGCATGTTGTAAAGAAGAGGAACATGACAATCATCAACACATGAAAACATAAGACGTTGATAACAGAGTTCGTCTAGGAGGGACTATGTCTCTGGGCCTCGGTGTCAAGATGGTGTAGCCCACTACATTAAGTGATGTCAATAGCGATGATGTACACAAGAGATGATTTCGCGATCATACAAGGAAAATTCCCTCACGCAGGAGTGGCTCTAAGAGATGTTCCACTATAGGAACTCTCAGTCAAAAGACTCCTATCAGTATGACACAAAACTCATGCACGATGAACATCCTGCCAACATGGCATAAAAGGGACGTCAAAACAAACATATATGGCGACACATGAGTATCCCATCAACATACAACAAAGGGATCTCAAAACACAACATGATGAATCTTGACAACGAGTACATCACATCGACGATTCTGCGTCACATCAAGCAGGAATTAGAAAAATGAGTAAGAAACAGGATCCCACGTCAAACATCAGTCAAGGACCTGTGCAGCACAATGCATAGCAAAAGAAGTACATGAACACTGCATATACATCACAACCAAGGGCCATCTAAAGAAGTAGATGTCAAACTGTTGAAGCTTCTTGGACCATTGATCTCACGGCATCAATCGCATGACTGCTTGCACATGGATGTTGACACCTACATTCCACTTACAAAAGTGGCTGAAGAATAGAATGAGAGAATGAGAAATCTGAATGCACCATTAGATTTGTGGCGTCGAATAGTGCAAAATCGATTGTCCAAAATCTGAATTCTGAGAAGTTGAGAATCTGGGGCTCAAGGAATCTTTTAGATTTCTGCTCCATGGGTGGACTGGAAATATGCAACTCAAAAGGTGAATCTGACCTCGCCATTGCAATCCTTGCGGAAAACCATGAAAAATGATTGTAAACTTAACTATGTTCCAACAAAAATAATTTTTACCTCCCTGGAATAATTGGGCATCAAAGAATATTTTGCCTCTGTCTCGAAATTCGTGCCCACTCCTGGTTCCTTCATGCCTCCTGGGAGTACTTTGTAAATAACGGGTTTATATGAGTTTTTCTGGCGGAGAGTTCAAAATGAGGTCGTTGGTGTTGTGTTAAGGCAGAAAAATGGAGGCGGGGTGGTCGGGGTTCAAATCCCGCCAACCCCCCATCCTCGATCATGTTTTGTTATAACGCCCATTATAATTAGGCGCGGTTACACTAACTGTTACCACCGCGTGGAGTTGTCGCATTATAAAACTGTGACGGTTTAAGCTTAAACATGGCGTTTTTTGGTTTTGGGTCGTTGGTCATGTGGTGTCTTATTAAATGTTGGTTCGTTGTATTAATTAGTTGGGCCGCCCGTGGTGTGGGCCGGCCACGTGGTCGGGCAGGTTCGATTTCCGCCGACCCATTAACATTATGGCATACGTTAATGTGGTTTGGGGGTGTGGGGTGGTGGGGGTGGTGGCCCACCACTTCCTTTATTTATTTTTTTGTTTTTATAACAAATAATGCACATTTTTTTGAAATTCGGATTTTCAGATGTAGGAGTCAATTTAATGACCCCACAATTTCGCCTGGAATCCGGTGGCTGGAAAAAGTCAAAATTCGCACCGTCGTGATCAGAAATACGAGATATATGCTTTAGTCCTAGTTCGAGAATAATCTAGACACTTTTATTTTTGAGCTATCCTAAGTCCTCCTTGTCTTGTGTGTTCTCTAGAGCCACCTAGATCAATCCTCCTCACTGAGGAACTTTTGGTCCTCCAAAAGCATGAAAAATACTCTGCAACTTCTTTGTACCTTGTCTACATCACAAGCATGATCCTAAAAAGGCCTCGCTTCCATCTCTTTTACCTTTGTTCTTCGGAGCCTTAAGCGATGAGACGACACCTGCCACCTATGCAACCTGTAGTACATTGTTTTGCAAATTACATGCTTGATTGACATGACCAAATAATGACCCAAATGTCCCACACTTACCACAAGTTTATAACGCATACTCGGTGGTCAAGTGATCTGAAAATGGGGCACTAAAGGCTTCTTGTCGAGCTTATAAGAACCTCTCCCACTTCCAAAGCTTAAATATTCCCAAGACCTTATGATTAACCAATTGCAGAATTAAAAAGTGCTTGAAATAGGTGTATGCTTGTGTTTGTTTTTAACTGTTAAGTGCTTTAAGTTCTGTTGCTTATGCTGATATTTAAATACATGTGACAATAAGTAAAGCAGCAAATAAACAAACACACATAACAACAATATAATATGGAGTTCACCCAAACCTCTTGGGCTACGTCTCCTTGAGCTCTAGTCAACTCAACTAGGCTCTCTGGGATTATGGCATAAATTCTTTTACAAGATCCACGCTAAACTCCATTGGATTACACAGAAACAATGGGTTTAGAATACCATCTTATCCCTCTAGCTGTCCATACTTCTGCAGACAGATCTAGGCTTCTCTAGACTAGATTCCTTCAATCAGTGCTCCGAGTGATCTTGTTCTAGTTTGCACCAACTCCCTCAGAATTCTCTCACTGTCTCTGCAATGCCTTCTTCTATCTTTAGCACACTTTGGACACCAGCGACAGCTGGATCATTTGATCTCTTTGATGTTCTTGGCTCTGGGTCTCGCTCTGAGCTTCTCTCGGCCTCTACGTGCCTCTGTAGTTTGCTTGACCTCTAAGCGACTCTCGGCAACCTTCCAACGACCTTGGCAACTTTTTGCTGCTGTCAATTGAGCTCTCTGGTTCACTTGACCTCCAAGTGACTCCAAAACTCTTTGCCTGCCTCTCAATCATGCTCTCTAGCTTTTGTGAGGCATTCTTCGACTCTGCGACTTCCACAGTCGTTCCTCTGTCAATTGTGATCATGAGGAATCATCCTTTTTCCGGCTCTGCCTCTTCGCGCTTCAAAATGCATCCCTGTTATAGAAACGCCCGCCTGCAGCGTGGCACAAGGGATGATGGCTGTTTCCAAATGGAAATGAACCAGCGACATAGGAAACCCGGTCGTTTTGGCCTTTCTCCTGCAGAAATCCCGCGTTCGAACACATAACACAATACACAGGAAAAACTGGCGAAAACACATCATTGAGCATTTAACTGGACTTCAAATAGTATAGAATCGCCCCTATAAACCTATCGGGTCTGTGTTCTTCATCACTCATCGCAAATTGCATTGCATAAGGCCAAAACCCAATTACATGGAAATACAAAGAAAATCCGCATAAACTGGATTTCAAATAATATGAAATCGGGTCTATAAACCCATCGGGTCTGGCCCTTATCGGCATATCGCTATCGCAAATCACATGGTGCATGTATCGCCCCTTTGGATCGGGGATCCGCCGATCGCCGATTAAATCTGGACTGTCCATTCCTTTCCTGATCCGACGACTGATATCGCACGTCGCATATCGCTATCGCATTGGCCCTTTGTATCGGGGATCACCGATTGCCGATCGTCGATCACCCCGATCAGATCTTGACCATTGATCTGACTCCTCAATCTGACGGCTGACATTGCACGTCGCGTATCGCTATCGCATATCACATTTGGAATGGCCCGGGGGTTCTTTCCATTGACTATGGACTGTGCCGACCCGATCCGCCGATCCGATCATCGGCAATTGCAATGTCGCATAATCGCAATCGCCAAGTCTGGGGTCCCGATATCGGGTGAAGGCCTACCTCCGATGCGATAAGTCGAAAGTCGCAATCGGGGTTCCTTCCGCCCTTGCCTTAAGTCCACCCCTTTGCACATTTGCAATGTGATTTCCTTAAGGAGCCTTTTATGCCATTTTTAGAAGAAATGCCTCCTTTTTCAAAGGACAAAGGCAATCTTCTTTCTGCGATAACTTCTTCATCCGAAGTCCATTTTGGTCCATTCAAGTTGCAGTAGATTCAGAACGAGAAGATCTATGCAATGGGACTATTTCCAAGAGCATCCTTGGACTTTCATTTTCCTCTATGAGGAACACTTTAGACTTAGAAGTCTATCTTAGATCCATTTTGGATCATCAAGTTTACATCAAGATGGACGCAAGACCTCAACTATGACAACAAGGCCAACTTATCATTGTTGCTTCAACAAGTGATGGAAAACACATCATCACTGCAACACATTATTTACATACATAAGACCAAACACTATTTTTTTGACAAGTGATGGAAACATAACATCACTTTCACAGTTTAACATGTGACACCAAATAAGACCAGACATCATTGTTGCCGAACAAGTGATGGAAAACACATCATCACTTTTACATCTTAAAATGCAATAAATGATTTACAAAAGCATGACCATGAAATGATAACATGTTTAGAAACCATTTTTCACTTATCAATGTGAATGGGTCACCTCCTTGTGGCGGTTTTGCTTGTCGAACAACTACTTCACCTGGTTCACGCACCAACGCTTTGTCTTTAAGGCGCTGCTTTGGATGGAGCCTCCAACAAGTGGCTCTTTGATGGCCACTTCTATCACAATGACTGCAATAGGTTTTCTTCCTCCAGATTTGCTTAACCTGCTTCTTTACATGCTGTTGAGAGGGTCTTTCACGCCTCATCCTTTTGTGTGTTGCCATTCTTTTCCAACACTTAGAAAATGTATGGTTATGTAATCCACAAAAGGTGCATGTTTTTCGATGCCATGTTCTTCGTTCATCATTAACAATATGATCATAACTGAAATGAACATTTGAATGTTGAGAGTGGTTATACATTTCCTTGTCGTCTCTGGCGTAAGTATGGTGATGAGAGCTTGCCTCAGCTGTTTCCCTGCAATGGGAATTGCCGTGGGATGATGGGGATGTGTTCCCATCATTCTCTTTCCTTGATGATTTCAACGATGTCTCAGAAGAATATGACACCTTCGAACATTCTCCTTTGGTGTATCTCAAGCCTGAAAATTGAGGTCTTTGCACAACCTCCAATGGTTGAGTTGTGCATTGGTTATCAACACCAAGTTTTCATGCCTCATCCTTGTAAGGAGCCTCATGTTTGTCCCTCTAATTCGGATCTCCAAATCTCCAACAGAACTCATACTATGTGTAGACGAAACCGAAAGGAAATCAACATCTTTTACCTCTTTTGATTTGGAAAGAACTGATGATGGTTTCTCATCATCTATTGTTGGTGGCTCGCTAACTGTCGTGGCACATTCCCCAACTTCTTTTCTGACATGTCCAAGTCCTACCTGACGAGGTAATTCTTCTACATTGATGGGGTTTACAATGCCTTAGCCATTAATGCCCAAGCTTTTTCCTTCATACCCCATTCTCTTCAACAGTTTGGAGCCAATTCCTGTGGTATGATTTTCAAAAACAATGAAATCATTATCAGGAAACATACATGAATTCGGAGAATTACATTTTACCTCACATGGGTCATGCTGCAGCTTTTCCAAGGCCTCGTCCTTTGCTTGCATCTTTCATAGCAAACTTTCTCTTCATGTAGATGCATCTTCAATTCAACGTTCTCTGTTTGAAGATTATGTTTGTTTTGCTTTAGTTCTTCCAGGGCCTCTTCCGTGGCTTGCAACTGAAGCTGCAATCGCTCCTTTTCCTCTGTCTCTTTCTGTAGAGTTTCATACATGATTTCCACTCTTTTGGAAATGTTGAGCATGGTCTCATACATCGCTCTTTCATCCTTTGTCGCTGCACATTCCATTGTTCACGCTACAATTCACATCAACACAAAGACCGCTCCGATACCACTTCATCCAGGTCCGGGTGTGATGAAGGATCCTTCCAAGACCTTTTACTTTCATGATGTGTTAAATTTCATTTTAAAAGAACATTAACAAATACATATGCATGTTGTAAAGAAGAGGAACATGACAATCATCAGCACATGAAAACATAAGACGTTGATAACGGAGTTCGTCCAGGTGGGACTACGTCTCCGGGCCCCGATGTCAAGATGGTGTAGACCGCTGCATTAAGTGTTGTCAATAGTGATGATGTACACAAGAGATGATGTCGCGATCATATAAGGAAAATTCCCTCACGCAGGAGTGGCTCTAAGAGATGTTACACTATAGGAACTCTCAGTCAAAGGACTCCTATCAGTATGACAAAAACTCATGCACGATGAACATCCCGCCAACATGGCATAAAAGGGATGTCAAAACAAACATGCACGGAGACACATGAGTATCCCATCAACATACAGCAAAGGGATCTCAAAACACAACATGATGAATCTTGACAACGAGTACATCACATAGATGATTCTGCGTCACATCAAGCAGGAATCATAAAAATGAGTAAGAAATAGGATCCCACATCAAACATCAGTCAAGGACTTGTACAACACAATGCATAGTAAAAGAGTACATGAACACTACATATACATCACAACCAAGGTCCATCTGAAGAAGCGGATGTCAAACTGCTAAAGTTGCTCGGACCATCGATCTCATGGCATCAATCGCATGACTGCTCACACATGGATGTTGACACTTGCATTCCACTTAGAAAAGTGGCTGAAGAATAGAATGAGAGAATGAGAAATCTGAATGCACCATCAGATTTGTGGCGTCGAATAGTGCAAAATCGACTGTCCAAAATCTGAATTCTGAGAAGTTGAGAATCTGGGGCTCAAGGAATCTTTTAGATTCCCCCTAGATTCCTCAAAGATTCTTCTCCATGGGTGGACTGGAAATATGAAACTCAAAAGGCGAATCTGACCTTGCCATTACGATCCCTGTGGAAAACCATGAAAAACGACTGTAAACTTGACTATGTTCCGACAAAAATAATTTTTACCTCCCCGGAGAATCTTTGGGCATCAAAGAATATTCTACCTCCTCTATCTCAAAATTCATGCCCACTCCTAGTTCCTTCATGCCTCCTGGGCGCACTTTGCAAATAATGGGTTTATATGAGTTTTTGTGGTGGAGAGTTCAAAATGAGGTCATTGGTATTGTGTTAAGGCGGAAAAATGGAGGCGGGGTGGTCGGGGTTCGAATCCCGTTGACCCCCCAACCTCGGTCATGTTTTGTTATAACGGCCGTTATAATTAGGTGCGGTTACACTAACCATTACCACTGCACGGAGTTGTCGCATTATAAAACTGTGACAGTTTAAGTTTAAACATGGCACTTTTTGGTTTTGGGTCGTTGGTTGTGTGGTGTCATATTAAATGTTGGTTCGTTGTATTAATTGGTTGGGCCGCCTGTGGTGCAGGCCGGCCACGTGGTTGGGCGGGTTCGATTCCCGCTGGCCCATTAACATTATGGCATACGTTAATGTGGTTTTGGGGTGTAGGGTGGTGGGGGTGGTGGCCCACCACCTCCTTTATTTTTTTTTTTGTTTTTATAACAAATAATGCACATTTTTTTGAAATTCGGATATTTAGCCATAGGAGACAATTTAACGACCCCATAATTTTTCCTGAAATATGGCCTAGGTTGGTCGGAAAAGGTCCAAATTGTGGCCTCCTTAAGCCTGCCCAGTCATAAAAAATTCAACCCAACTTTGGTTGCTTCTAACTTTCGCATACGGACTCGGGTTGACAAACCGTTCGCACCGTCATGATCAGAAAGATGAGATCTATGCTTTGGTCCTGGTTCGAGTATAATCTAGACACTTTTATTTTTGAGCTTTCCTGAGTCCTCATTGTCCTGTGTGTTCTCTGGAGCCACCTAGATCATAAATAACTTTATTTTCATCCAATGCTAGTGCTGCCAAAGGTCCTTCCATACCTTATCAGGGTTTTGATAATAAAACCCTAGGGCTATTTGTTTAGCTTCTTTGAGGTTAAAGTTAACTTCTGTGTTTCTTCCCCATCTCAGTTGGTCAGACAATGATGATACCAAAATCTTCCTCTGTTCCAAGTCCCGAGCAAGAGAGCCTGCCTGAGCTTTCAAAGGGCTCTCTTCATTGTAGCCTAGATCCTTCCATATTCTCCATTTACCATTGTTCCTTGCCTCATCTTAGAAGTCACTTACCATGCATAAGCCTTTGTTGTCAATGTCATTCTTGAGAGTGGTTAGTTCTGCCATAAACAAATTTGGTTCCTGTTGCCAGTTGTCCTCCCAAAATCTTTCCAGGTTCCCAGCTCGGATCTCCCAGAAGCTGTGCTATTGGACAATGGCTCTATTTTCCCAAGCTAGATTCCAAATGTGGGAGCCCTTGATAAGCCCAAACATTCGAATATGATCCCTCTCCTGCCAATTATTTGCGTATTTCTATTTCCAAAGCTTCGCCCAAGGGGTTGCCGATTCCTTAAGCCACCTCCACCAAAGTTTAGCACCTGAAACTCTGCTGAGGGTTTCAAGGTCATGAAGCCCCAAACCACCATGGGCCTTAGGTTTGCAGATCTTGTCCCAAGCTACCAAAGCCCATTTCTTTTTCTCTTCCCCTTTTCCCCAAAGAAACTCTCCTTGAATGTCCCTGATCTGTTGCATAACTCCTTTCCAAGCTGGAAGAGCTGACATCATAAAAATGGGTATGGCCTGCAGGACAACCTTTGTAAGCACAAGGCACCTTGCCAAATTCAAAGATCTGCATGTCCATTTCCTAATCCTATCCTGAAGTTTGTTAATTACCGACTCCCACACTCCCCTACTTAGAGGTTTGTCCATAAGAGGGATTCCAAGGTACTTAGAAGGTAACTGATCCCTTTGAAACCCTAGAATTCTAGTGAGGTTTCTCTGAATAGCAATGTCAGTGTTAAAAAAGAAAACTTTTTATTTGTCAAGGCTTACCTCTGTACTAGCGGCCATAGAAAAGTCGTTCAATATTTGTTTAAAATCTTTGGCTTCCTTGACCGTGGGAATGCCCTACAGCATAGTGTCATCCACAAATTGTTGGTGAGTTGAAGCAACTCCATCTATGGTCAGTTTCAATCCCTAGATTCTTCCTTCAGCACTTGCACCTTTTATCGCTCTGCCTAGTCCTTCCATCATGAGCACAAAGAGGAAGGGGGAAAGCGATCTCCTTGTCTAAGACCCCTAGAAGGCAGAAAGGTTCTGGAGGGCGAGCCATTAAGCATGATTGAAAAGCTAGCCATGGATATTAGGCCATAACCCATCTAATATAGTTGTGGTCAAAACCATAAGCTCTCAGCATTGCCTTGATGTAAGACTAGCTTAGCTTGTCATAAGCTTTCACTAGGTCAGGTTGTATAATCATACCAGCTTGCTTATTGCTTTTAAGAGAGTGTACCATCTCATGAGCTTGTATGATGTTATTGAGAATCTGTCTTCTTTCCACATAACCAGTTTTCTCCTCTAAGACAACAGCTGGAAGAAGTGGCTTGAGTCTGTTAGTGATCATGTTGGAAATAATCTTGTACACCAAATTAGATAAAGCTATGGGTTTGAATCTGTCTGGTGTCATAGCTTTTTCCTGCTTTGGAATCAAAGGTATGAAAGAAGCATTGAGAGCCTTCAAAACCGTTCTGGATCTTCTGGCGTCTTCCACTACATCAAGGATGTCTTGTTTCACTGTTTTCTAACATGCCTTGAAGAAGTCCACATTGAATCCATCCGGGCCAAGAGCTTTCCCATTTTGCATCTCATTGATAACTTCACTGACCTCATCTTCAGACACTGGCCTGTTAAGATTGTGATTGTCTTCCCTTGTTACAAGCTTTGGAATGTACTTTGTGAAATTGTTAATGAAACATGACCTATCTAAGAGAGGCTCCTTTGCAATGCTAAGGAAGTGTTGTACTAGGACAGATTCCATTTCTTTGTGGGAGACAAGCTCTTTCCCTTGAAAATCTCTGAGTTTTGAAATTCTGTTATTTGACCTGTGATCCAAAGTTGATTTATGAAAAAACTTTGTGTTTTTTTCCCCTTCTCTAATCCACTGCACTCTAGATTTCTACCTCCAGAATATATCCTCTTGGATGCACCTATCTTCCCATTCCTTCTTAAGAGATTCAGCTTGAGTTTTCCTTTCCTCGGTAAAACCATCTGTGATTATGATCTGATTAATCCCCTGGAGTTTCTGTTCAACTTCTAGTTGGGCTTTAAAAACATTACCAAACTCTTTTTTGTTCCAATCTTTGAGTCTGGATTTGATGTGTTTAAGTCTTTGTTGCAGCATAAACATTTTAGTGCCTTGAATGGGAAAATATTCCATCCACCATATGTCAATATTGCTGGTGAAGTCTGGGTGAGAGAGCCAGAAATTTTCAAACCTAAAAGGTCTGTTCCTTGGTGTACCTATAAATGTGGCTTCAAGCTGGATAGGCCAGTGGTCCAAGCCTTCAAAGGGAAGGATTAGAGATGTTATGTCAAGGCCTATGAGAAGGAGGTCCTCTGAGATTAAGAATCTATCTAGTTTGGAGGCAACTTGAGAAGCCCCTCCTCTCTTATTTTTCTAGGTGAAAGTGCCATTTATTGTTTCAGCTTCCACTAGTCTCATTTTATTTATGAAGTTCAGGAAGGAAATGGAGTCTCTGCCTAGTGTTTTGGTGCCACCTTTCTTCTCTGTAAAAGATTTGATCATGTTGAAATCCCCTGCCAGAATCCATGGCATATCAGGATATCTCTCTCTTAGCTCCTCAAGGGATGTGAGAAGCTTGAGTTTGTCTTCTATTTTTTGAGGACAATAGAAATTTGTAAAAATGTAAGTCTCCCTATCACCCAAAGGCTAAATCACCAACGATAGATAGTTCCTGGACGCTTCCGCATCCAGGATTCCAAGTTTCTGGGGATCCCAAAGTGTAAGAATCCCTCCTGCTGAGTTATCTGCCTTAACCTCTAGATACTCATACTTGCTTAACCATTTACTTTGTATTTCTCTGATCTTGTCCATCGAACACTTAGTTTCTTGAATAAAAACCATATCTGGTTTTTCTTCTTTTATTCTACTGCTAAGATTTCTTTGTTTCCTTTTACTTCCTAGGCCCCTAATGTTCTAGGTTGTGAGTTTCATTAAGAAAGGTTTGTAAAGGAGTAGCTGGCGATATCTCTCATCTTACCTGAGTTAATCATGAGTTTTCCACATTCGGTCAGCAACACATTTTGTCTTTTCCTACCCAGATTCTTGGAAGAGTGCCCCGGTGTTTCCTCCATTATTTTCATCCCTTAATTCTCCTGGCTGTCATGGTTTCTCTTGACTCTAGAGCCCTTTGATTGGGATCTCCAGAGGAAGAGCTATTGAACCCTGTCAAACTCCTCCTTTGGCAGGGAGTCAACCCCTTTGGCAATACCCTGCTCCAGAAACTTTTCTAGATCTAAGTTCTCCCTCTCAAGAATCTCCTATAGTTCATGGTCCTCCATTCCCGCCTCACTTGGGGTCATCTCATGGTCCCTATTGAGCTCCACAATGCTTGGTAGATCATCCTTTTGCTGGTTGTTCTCTGGTATATCCTCCATGCTAGCATCCCTATCCTTCTCATTGGTATTAGTCTCTGCTTCCTGGTTTGCCTCGTTGTTTCCATCTTCTTCTTCTAAGATTTTGAAACTGTTGTGGCTCAGTTTCCCTTCCTCATTGATTTTATTTTGGTACAGTTTTCCTCCTTTCCCTTTGCCCCCCACCTTAGTGAAACACTTGGGATCTTTGCTTGTGGTAGTTTTTGTGTTGCTCTCCAGTTTGTTTGATGGGCAATCCCTGTATTGGAATTTGCGGCATCTGAATGGGACATGTTCATAGTCCACCACCTGCACCCATTCTTCATCATATACTTCTAAAATGATCTCGTTGGGAAGTGCCCTAGATAATTCCATTTCCACACAGATCCAGGCGAAAGAGGTGTATTTGCCTCTTAGAGTCACATCCGATATTTTTATAAAATGCCCTAATTTATTACCGATAGCCTTTAAAGACTCCAGTAGCCAATAATCTAAAGGAAGGGAGTATAGTCTTATCCATACCAGTATTGAAGTGAACGTTTTGTCATTCCAGGACAAAGTTCATCATCCATGGTCACATGTAAAGGCCTACAACAGCATAAAAATAGGGTCCTCCCTCGAACACTCTGTCTTTATCTTGTGAGCTCGTGAACACCACCATAAAGAAGCCCTTGGATCCAAGGTGAAGGTTTATTTCCCCCTTCAGTTTCCAGTGGTTCCTTATCCATACGTGTAAGGCCTTTTCTGTCGGCCAAATCCCCATAAATTTGCATATAACCACGTGTTCCACCATGTGTTCTCTGTGCACCTATAGCGCTGGGTCACTTAAAATGACTCGAGGAATAATGGTCGACTTGGGTTTACAGACCCCTGTCGCACTCATAGGTGCAACTTTTTGACTGCTACCCTCTTTCCTTTTCTCCCTGCTATCTTCCTCATGATTTTCTTTTTGTCTGTGAGGTTTGATATTTCTTGTGTTAATATCCTTAGTTATCACCTCTGGTGGTTTCTTGAAGCGATGTAGACCAGTTCCCTTGCTTCTGTTCGCGGCTATTTGACTGTAGGAGGGAGCAGAACTCCCTCCTCCACGACCCACCATGGTTACCAGCTGCCAAACCCTAACTCAAACCCTAGTTCAGATTGCAGATCCCTCTTGTCCTCTCCCTATCATTATGCTTATTGATATCAAAACTATCATAATTACACCAACTAAAATCTCTTTCTTTGTTTAATTGTCATTCACCAGCAACGATTTATTTATTTCGTTATTTTGGGTGTATCACTCCGTTGAATGATGACATTGAGAGGCACAACGTGCTCCTCTTTCCATTTTAGTTGAGACCCATTTTCATTCACTTGTAATTTACATTGTTAGACAATTAAAAACGTTAGAAATGGTGGTTGGTGTAGGGTGGTGATTTTATCGATATAATTAATGATTTAAAAGAAAAAATTAAGTTGAATTTTATATTAAAATATTAAAAAAAATCAATTAAATTTTTTAAAAAGTTAATATATATATATATATATATATATATATATATATATATATATATAATTTTAATTATTTTTACTAGACATTACGAGACGTAAAGTGTTGCTTTTAATATTTTCATTAAATCGTGACAACTGTTAAAAACTATACTTGGCCTGCATCGTCCCATTGCTATTGCAATAAAAACCACAAATCCATTTCTAATAAACAATTATTTTTTCTCTATAGGATTCCAGAAAAACTATAAAAAATTTCCCTTCACATAGAATTATAATTTCCTAATCACATGAGCTCAGTGCATGAGACAAAAACCTAAAGACAACACAATGTGAAACTTAGCTGACTCTCAGATAAATCGATCCCAACTTTTTGAAGAGGTAGAAAGAAGACTTCATAGACACTTGAAATCAATAACATTCATGCAAAATTGTTCTGTCTAAATTCCAAATCCAACAAATTATACGTAAAAAAAAATTGTCCAACCTAAATTCTAAATCCGAGAAGCTACACCTAAGTATCATCAAATTTATAATGTGTAAATCCGCTAAATCCGGTAGAATTATATCATTTCAGGAAAAAAATAATTGATGTACTTTGCAATGCCATTTACAATTTACAGTCTATAAATCCTAAAAACTCACCAATGATAATCAATGAGCTTGGATGTACTATCATTTTAGTGAAGAAAAATTGTGTTACTTGTTGCTACATGATTATTTATTATGTTATTGTCATGGGATTTATTTTTTGAGGCAAAAAATAAATGAAAAGAACACAAAAGGTGAACTTGAGCTTCTAATACTCTAGTATATATTTGTAGACATATAAATAGCATATGACTTAGAGTTTATTGTTGGAATATATTATATTCCTTGGAAGGTAATAATGTCTTTGTCTTATGTCAGAAGTTGTCCACAATATTATGTAAAAGAGTAATACATTGTATTCCATATTCATCATGGCATAGTATACTCTTGTATCGATATATTATATAAAGAGGTGTTATTTTGGAGAATTATATTATCCCACATTTAATATGTGAGAGTAATTCCTACACATCTCTGGGTATATAATAGGGTCAAGAGAGCCTCTTAAGGCATATACCATTTTGTGATACCATCACATCTTATCCTGTGCTCATTGAATACTGCTATTTGTATCGAGTTATTTGTAGTTGCTCTCTTTGTAAGATTGTAGGAGATTTCTGGAGATAATAGAAGACAACCTTCCCGTGGACGTAGCCCAATTGGGTGAACCACGTATATCTATTGTATTCTTTTTGTTCTTATTTATATGTTGATATGTTGTTGGTTTCTTAGCTAGATAGCTAGTTTAGTAGATCTAATATTCTAACATGGTATAAGAACCATGACTACTATGATCTAGCATCTTCTTTGAATTTAACCATCAATGTGTATCTTCCTTTTTTGTTACGTGGGAACTCATTATTTTTTGTAGATTTGATTTCTATATGGTCGCCATTAGGCTTCTTTTCAGATCTGGGCATGATTTTACATATTTAAATTTTTTTTCTCATAACCCTAATTTTGTTATGTAGTTTTTTGCAGAATTTTTTTTCAAGGGGCTCTTGATTATTTTTCTATAAGATTTATATGGTTTTTTGATTATCGTCAAGGAGATCTATCTTCCAGTTGTAAGATCTCTGACTTTCATCTAGTTTTGGTCCTTTTTTTGCAGGGCGGAAGGTTGGCGAACTGAGGGTTTAGATTAGAATTTTGGTCGCATAAGTGGATGTAGAGTGGCCGCGCCATTTACGAAAACTTGTTATAATAAGCATTTGGAGAATTATTGAGTGTTTTTTGTTTTTACACCCGACATTTTTTGTCAGATCTATTACCTTCTATACAGAATTTCCCAGAAAATAGTAGATATTTGGGTTCCTCTCGCCGAGCTACCCAATTTCAAAAGAAAAATCAGCTCAAATGGAGTATCGAAAGCAACATTATCATTGATTTAAGATTGACAAAATTTTCAGGTTCTCTGGTGACGGCAGAACAAACTGCAGAAATTTACAATTTTCTATCCATTTTTTCTCTTGTCATTTCTTGCAATTGGGTTTATATTTCTCATCAACATTTCTATCATTATCACTTCAGAAGTAGCTTATGTTCCTGAACTTTTCGGTTCTAACTATCTTGCATGGAAAAGGAAAATGATTGATGTTCACAGGAGTAAGAATCTATGGAGGTTGGTTAATGGTGAACACAAGAAACCTACAGATGCTCAAGCCTTGATTAAATGGGAAGAAAAATGTGATCAATCAAGAGGGCTCATTGGTCAAATGGTTTCAGATAGTCTTCAGGTGAGTATTGAGGCAAAAGACAGCCTGACTGAGGTATGGATAATTCTTGCTTCTTTATTTGATAAATCTGATGATGTTTCTACCTATTACCTTGAAAAGAAGATTCATGAGCTAGATCCAACTAATTTTGATAGAGTAGAATTATATCTTGCTGAATTGAAAACCTTAAATGAAAAGTTAAAATGATTGTGGTAAAGATTACAGGAAGACGGACAAAAATTGTCATCTTGTTTTGACATGTTCATCTAGACTAGGAATAGGGCCCTTGAATTGTCTCAAAGTAACACGAAACCTACTTTCGATTATTTATGTAAAGGGTTGATAAATGCGCAAGAAAGGTTGATTTCTTCGGGACAAGTCTCACCTAATAAATCTCTTATGGCACATAATAAGTATCCTACAATTTTTTTTAATAATGCTAAAGGTTTTTATTTACACACTTATAATCATATTAATAATAATGGTCATGCTTCTCATGCACATCATGAAACTAGTAAGAGGAAGCAAGTGTATGATCCTTGTAAGCATTGTGGTAAAAATAACCATCCTGAAAAGAATTGCTTTAAAGCGAAACGTTTAATGGCTAAAGCTAACAAGAAAAATTCTAATGAATCTCAAGTAGTTTTATGTGCATCTGTTGTTTTGTCTAGTAATTCTTCTTCTAATGTGGAATGGATAATGGATTCCGGTGCTTCTAACCATAATACTGGTTATGTTTATTTACATCTTATGACACTAATAAGCACTCATCTCAGAAAGTTTATAATGGTGATGGTAAACAACTTTACCTAATTGGTTCTAGTAATATTAATGTTGCTAATGGTCAATTGGAAGATGTTTTTCATGTTCAAAACATGCCCATCAACTTTCTATTTGTCATGCATGTTAGAAAGGTTTTAAATTTGAAGCTTGGCCTGATAAATATGTTCTTAAGGTATCAACTGAAATTACAAAGTAGTCTCTTCTGGTCCTGTTGATCGTACAACGGGTTTATATGAATTTGTAGGTTTTAATTCAACTAAGAGACAACCCTTTTATTCCTGTGTTTCTCATGATGATGAACTAAGTCAATTATGGCATGAAATATTGGGTCACTTGAATTATGGTAAAATGAAAATGCTAACTAAAATGGTTCATTCTTTTCCTAATATTTCTTCTACTACTGGTGATTATGAAGGATGTGTTCTTGGTAAACATCATAGGTAAATGTTTGATAAAGGTAAAGCCTGGTGTGCTAGAGCACCTTTGCAATTAATTCATAGTGATATATGTGGTCCTCTTAAAGTTCCTTCAATATCTCATGCATATTATTTTCTTACCTTTATTGATGACTTTAGTAGAAAATCTTGGGTTTTTTTTTTGAAAAATAAAAGTGATTTGTAAAATTTCAAGAATTT
This sequence comes from Pinus tabuliformis, assembly GCA_031772625.1. Lineage (NCBI taxonomy): Eukaryota > Viridiplantae > Streptophyta > Pinopsida > Pinales > Pinaceae > Pinus > Pinus tabuliformis. The sequence goes on along the minus strand of CM062816.1, from coordinate 463,920,453 downwards.
AAATCCATGGTTGAAAATGCATCTGGTAAGAGTATTAAAACCTTACGATCTGATGACGGGGGGGGGGGGATTTGTTAAGAAAGAATTTGATGCATATTTATCTAAACATGGTATTCAACATCAAAAGACTATTGCTTACACACCTCAACAAAATGGTGTTGCTGAAAGGAAAAATAGAACTTTAGTTGAAATGACTAGATGTATGCTTTATTCGAAAGGACTGCATAAGAAATTTTGGGTTGAAGCCATGTGTTGTGCTAATTTCATTTTAAATAGAGTTACTACTAAAGTTTTTAAGCATGTTACCCCTAAGGAAAAATTGAATGGACGTAAACTAGATATTAGTAATTTTAAGGTGTTTGGTTGTGAATGTTGGGCTTATATTCCTGATGAAAAATAGAAAATGTTAGAACCCAAATCTCATAAGTGTATCTTCATTGGTGATGATGAGAATTCCAAGGCTTATAGGTTGTTTGATCATTCTAATTAAAGTGTCATAATCAGAAGGGATGTTCAATTTCAAGAAGTCTCTTCCCCACCTGAATCTGTAGAATCTCATGTCACCCTAAATTTACCAATACCACCCGTTGCTCATATTTCTATTCCTCCTTCTTCCAATTTTGTGCCTCTTATCGATCTTGAATCTTCCTCTCCCTCAAGTATTCCACCTAAAACTCATGAAGCTCCTGAAGTGACTCCTTAGGTTCCTTCTACTCTTCCTGTTTGGGCTCGGAAAACTCTTGAATCCACAGATAGTGAGGTCAGAAATCCTTCCAACACTCATCAAATTAAATCTAACTTTTCTCTTATGACCAAAGTTTTGGCCATAGATGATCCTACAACTTATGCTCAAGCTAAGGGTACGCCTCATTGGTAAAAAGCTATGTCTGTTGAATATGAATCTTTTTTGAGAAACAAGACTTGGTCTCTTGTTCCTATTCCTTTAGGAAATAATTTAGTTGGTTGTAAATGGGTTTATAAAACTAAGTTCACTGCAGAAGGACAGATCGAAAAACATAAAGCTAGAGTAGTTGCAAAAGGTTTTAATCAACTTGAAGGTATTGATTATAATGAAACTTTTTCTCATGTTGCTAAAATGAACACAATAAGAACCATTTTATCACTTGTTGCATCTTATAAGTCAGAAATTCATTAAATGGATGTTAAAACTGAATTTTCAAATGGTGATCTTACTGAAGAAATTTATGTGCAACAACCTCTTGGTTTTACTTCTGCGGAATCCTCAAGTTTAGTATGCAAATTACACAAATATTTATATGGTCTCAAACAAACATCTAGGGCTTGGTATGTAAAATTGATGCATATGTCTTGAATAATGGTTTTAAGCGTTGTATATCTGATCCAAATCTGTATGTTAAGAAATTTGGTGATAATGTCCCCATTATTGTTTTATATGTGGATGATCTAATTATCATTGGCAGCCATCTTGTATTAACTCAAGATATGAAAATTTCTCTTTAGAAGTAGTTTGAGATGACAAATTTCGCTACATTGCACTATTTCTTGGGTCTTCAGATCTGGTATATGGCCAATGGTGTTTTTCTCTCTCAGCCTAAGTATGCGATAGATTTATTGGCTTGTTTCCATATGAGTGATTGTAAACCTACTCCTACGCCATTTCAATCCAGTGTAAAGATAATTGTTGAGTGTACCACTCCATTGGTTGATGCTAATCTTTATCATCAGCTCGTTGGAAGTTTGATATATTTAACTCACAATAGATCAGATCTCTCTTTTGCGGTCAGTATGGTTTCTTGATTCATGCAAAAACCTCATGAAAGTCATTGGCAGGTAGCCAAGAGAATTTTGTGATATTTATAGGGAACATTGCAGTATGGTGTATTTTATTCAAGCAGTGCTACAATTTTACTCTCTGGTTATACAGATTCTAATTGGGTAGGTCATAGTTCTAATTGACGGTCATCTGTTGGTTACATATTTCAACTTGGTTCAGGTCTAATCTCTTGGTCTAGTAAGAAGGTGAAGACTCTTTCTTTATCTTCATGTGAAGCAAAGTATAGAGTAGCCAAAGAAGTAGCTAAAGAAGTTATTTGGTTACGACATGTTCTTACTGAGCTTGGTTTGATTATGAAATCATCGAATGTGTTGAAATGTGACAATCAAGGTGTAATTCAACTTGCTTATAATTTGGTATATCACTCCAAGACAAAGAAAATCGACCTTGATGCTCATTATATTCGAGGTCTTGTCATTGATGGTATTCTTTCTCTGGAGTATTTTCCTACCGAGCAGCAGGCAGCTGATATCTTCACCAAATCCTTGACAGAAGCGAAGTATGTGCATCTTCGTTCTTTGCTTGGGATGAGGGAAGTTGTCATCAAGGGGGGGCAGTAATGACTCCTTCCTTCCTTAGTGTTAGGATGGGCCTTTCTGCCAACCATTATTAAGGGGGAGTGTTGGAGCATATTATATTCCTTGGAAGGTAATAATGTCTTTATATTATGTCGGAAGTTGTCCACAATCTTATGTAAAAGAGTAATACGTTATATCCCATATTTATTATGGCATAGTATTCTCTTGTATCAAGTTATTATATAAAGAGGTGTTATTTTTGAGAATTCTATTATCCCACATTTAATATATTAGAGTAATTCCTCCACATCTCTGGGTATATAATAGGGTCAAGGGAGCCTCTTAAGGAATATAGCATTTTGTGATACCATCACATCTTATCCTGTGTTCACAACATACTATTATTTGTATCAGGTTATTTGTAGTTGCTCCCTTTGTAAGATTATAGGATATTTATGGAGATAATAGAAGACAACCTTCCCGTGGATGTAGCCCAATTGGGTGAACCAAATATATATGTTGTATTCTTTTTCTATGTTCTCTTTCTATTCTTAGTTATATGTTGATATATTGTTGGTTTCTTAGATACATAGCTAGTCTAGTAGATCTAATATTCTAACATTTATGAAGACCAAGCCAACCATATTTAACTTATCTATCTGAGCAACAAAAAGTAACTATGAAATCACAAATACAATCAAGAGTGAGCATGCAAAACCCTTGAATAATCAGTTCATTAAAGTGGAATATAGATTAATGGATAAACATCACATCTACTTCCTGTATGTAGAGTGATTTCTATGTAAAAAACAAATCCATTCCTAAAGGCCTGAAGCTTTTTTATTACATGGAAATTTAGTTTTGTGGGAACACTTCTATTTTACCAATGAGACTTGTCATGCAATCAACCCATATGAGGCAGTTTGATATTTCAGTTTGTAGCGACATTTTTCTTTTACCAAAGACAAAAAAATGGACAATCCCTCGAATATATGTACCTAATCTACTGAATGTGGGATAATTAAGGATATATGCAATCAAAACATAGAGAAGAAGATTTAGAAGACACGATTTATGGAATAAAGTCTCCTTGATACAAATTATAGCTACAGTGCTTCTAAACAAGATATTGACCACTTTCATAACTTGCTTCCAAACTCGATCCATACTAACATGGCCAAAATGAAATCCTTGAGATTGTCACAAGCTTAAAGAAGGTCATCAAATAAATTTTTGATGCATATTGGCAAGCTTGTCGTATTGTTAAAAAAAAAAATAATAACAAATACCATTTGTACTTGCCCAGAGACCTTAGGTACTATCTATTGGATACAACATTTGCTGATATTTTTGTGCAAGACATTAACCATATAGATTGGGGAATTTTCAACCACCACATTGACCTTTTACGTCTTATGCTGGGCATTTTTAATGATTTATGTTCATTGTTAGTGGTCTCCAACCACTACATTGACCTTCATGTGCAAGAACGTTATTTTCAATTTTTAATAACTTTTGTGCAAGACATTTGATATGGTTTGTGGTCTCCAAACATTGCATTGACCTTAGTATGTCAAAGGCTTCCATTTTTAATGGGTTGTTGAATCATGAATGTTTAATGGGTCATTGACCTTCCATGCCCCCTCCAAGGTGGTTAGAATAAGTTTAGGGAAATCTGGAGAGAGAGAATAATGTACATCACTTCTATAAAAAAAGTTAGACTAAAATTGAGGAAAATTCTATTTTGAGTGTCAAACAAACACTTAGAAAATGTTATTATTAGCATAAACAATGTAATTCCAGGTTTGTATGATAGGAATATCAAAGAGAGATATTTCTAGTGAAAAAATTAACCTGAGTTGAGGTCCTATCATGTATTTTTTCCTTCTAGAAAAGAAGTTTAGTCTAGTTTGTTGGTGAGACACATACATGGAATGCATTCTAATAGTCAAAAACCAAGAAGAAAAATAATATTTAGTTTTCGTTGAGGTTTGTAGGAAGATTCCAACATGTTGTACAATCACATTGTAAATGACTGAAAATATACTATACTACATAATAGGGATTGAGATCAAGATGGAATATCAATTTTCAAAATAAAGTTTGACATTGTAGCCAAGTACATCATGCATTACCTAAATTTTGGCAATAATGCCTTTACCATTTAGTACCATTGTTTAAGGGGAATTTGACTGCAAATATTAGAAATATTATCAATCTTATGCTACTAGAAGATGAATGAAAGGAAATGACATGCACAAACCTGGACAATACTTTCCATATTTGCAAAGCCATCCATCCTTCCAATACATGAGTTGAATCATGAGAACACTAAAAAAATGACATTATATTCCAACAAGATGAGACAGTGCTAGTCAAGGCTCAAATTGGAGAACTTCTCAACCAATCCTTCCTCAACCAAGACTAACTAGCTACAAACATTAATAATACCAATGAATATTATGTAATTAGGCATAACACCCACCTCCCACATTTGGTAAAATAGAGAAGAGCATATTTACCATACCCTACAATCACTATGGTCTATGAAACAATATTTATTGAGAGAGGCTATCAAACAACTTGCGTGCATATTTTATGCTTCAAAATATAATATACATGTTTGTTTGGGTTTTTCCCACAAATACATTAGATAATAAAACATTTCTAATTGTGTAACTGTGAATTTGTTGCAAAGATGCTAGGTTGGTGTATGCTGAGAGAACACATGAAATAGTTAATGGGTTTGGATTCTTGGTACGGTGCATGACAAGGATGATTTTATTTGTTGTCTCCTCTTAACTGTCTTAATCCATGTAGAATTGTTGGCGTCAAATCTTCTAAACACTCAACTACAACATTTGGGTCACCTGGCATGTTGATTATCAAACTTGAGCAACGAATACCAACAAGAGCACAAGAAAGAATTGATGTTATCCTCACCTTGAGGCTCTCTTGTAACATGACTTGCATGGGGCCTGGTTCCTCCTTGTCTAACAAAGGTTTTGTTGCTTTTGGAGTTACATTTCTTGGAGCAAATCCAGTATTACTTGTAGTTAAAGTAAGATCAACTTTATCATGATCACTCCATCTTTGTATGGCTCCTCTAATATGATCAACTGTATCATTAACAACCTTAGTTGAAACCATCCTTGCACCACCCATGTTTTCTGATAGAGAATTTATCACAAAAATTGCCCTAGGACTATTTCGATTGGGCCTAGCACCATAGGCTATAGTATTGCTCACAGTCAGAATTGCTACCTTTACACTTGCATCACTATGTTCTTCTTGAGAATTCTTGACTATATTTTCATACTTCTCACTTGAAAGTTGACCACTTAAAACATTGTCCATGGATACCGATGTCTGGGGAACAGGCATGCTGCTGACATCAGAAATTAACAGTGCCCACACCATTGTCCCCGCTGGAAGTATTGTATTTCCTATGGTAATCTAATAATGAATTTGTAGACTTCATTCTTAAAAGGTGGCTACCAACTTGGTGTCATGTGCTTACAACAATAAAGCCTGGGTTACCAGATCCAGTTCTTGTTCCCAATGAATTATAGCATGGTGATATTCAGGTCTTAAAGGGTCTAATGTTCTTGGTTCTGAAATGCGAGCTTGTACTCTCCAAAGCCTGGGATCTCTCCAACCAGCTAAGCATCGGATTGCAGGAATAGCCATAAGATAGAAAGAAACAAATAAAGCTAACATGATTACATGGAAGACAAAATGCAAGTATTTTTTTTCTAGCCAGCTGCAAGGGGCTGCTAGCTGTCAGCTGAAGGCATATCTAGGAGAAAATTTCTCCTGTAGGGGGCACCCACTAGTGGTGGGTAACAGGACCTAAAATTTGAGGAGAAGAAAATATGGAGAAGAGAGGAGTCGATCACCAAGTTTCTTGGACTAGTGCCTAGTATTTTGGGCTATGGAGTCTTAGGATGTTCAAGATGAGCTAAATAGTCTCTAAGGAGGCTTAAAAATGATGCCCTAGGTACCACATTAAACATTTACCCACTTCAAAGACAATGGAATTTCATGGAGAGTTCAAGCTTTTCCTCCACTAGGAACATTCATTACATGCCATACATTGAATAACATATGCAATACTCAACTAGAAAGCCTTCCAAAATTATTTTTCAAGAATTAGGGCACAATTAGCACATTCCAGAAGCAACAATTCCATACATTAGACAAATTCAAGAGAAAAATTCCATCAAGCACTTACAAGATGACATGTAATATATCCATCCAAGATCCAAGAAGTAGCTCCAAAGAAGAAATGTGAATTAACTCCAAATGTCAAAATGCATTCCAAAAGATTCTCCAATAGCCAAAAAACAAGTGTGAGTTCTCTTCAAGTGATCCAATCCAAGTGTGATGATGATGGGTAGCTCAAATGAGCTCTCATCTATTTATACATGATCTACTAAGTAGAATTAAGACTAGAAGCCCCACAACATTGTGAAATTGGGCAAGATACATCCCTTGGTCACAATGCACCCAAGTAGCTTTATGATAATATGAATTAGCCATCCAAATGCTAGCTGAAATGATGATGTCATGCTGATGTAGGGTTACTGGAGGGCCACGTTGAGTTCTCTTTGTGCCAAAATGTGAGAGAGGGATCTATAAATCTCAAACAAGGGGATGGCTCCTTAGTCTCCATGCAATTCATCATGTGGGGCCCCAAATTGGGTTTGGGGCTCAAGAACTAGTCTCATGGGTCTCTTGATGGTAAAAATTCCTATACTGCTCCAATGATGAGGGCTCTAATGATGGTTCTTTCTCTCTCATGTCTCAACGGTGAGACAAATGTCCTCTGGGCCTTGGATCTGCTGCCATAATATGCTAAGTCGACCGGGGCACCCTAGTCCAAGTGCATCATCTCGCAAATAATATGGGGCAATGGGCAGACTGTCGAGGGTGTTGGAGGTACCCATGGCATTAAATGATGCTCTAACACATGATGGAGCCCCATGGCTCTCAACGCATCCCCTAGGAGTGTCAATATGATGCTCTGGCGGGCTTGGGCCCCAATTAAGTTGCCCAACACATGATGAAACCAACTTCCAATTACAAATAAGATCCAATGTGTTTCCTCATCATCAGGTACAATAATTCATTAGTGCATCTAATGAACCAAGCTTGTTAATCAAGGGCACATTGAGACTTCATAGTGGGCTTCCCTTCCAGATTTGGGGTTTTAAGCTTATAATAGTGTTACCTCCATAGGTAGGAATGGCTAATAAACAATCCTATTAGGTGTTCCCAACCCCTAACGGGAAAGACAAATCCAAGGTACATCCTTTAATTGATAGGGGTCATGTAAATAATGATGAGATGGATGGGGACACAGGGATCACAAAGCCAAATGTCGTGGGTTCAAGGATGGTATTGATGAGGGATGTCCACATATTTGAGTATATAGATGTAGGAGGGAGCAATTGTGGATACATGAGTTACCCTGACCTTTGTTTTTCCACCCTTCATTATTTGTATTTTACCTTTTATGATTTTTCTTTGTATTATTGTTTGGGGATCTAGGAAATAAGAGCATGTTGTGAGAGATATGCAACAACTATTACCCCCTTAAGGTGGGGCAGTTCATCGCCCACCAGGGGTTGGGACATGCATGGATTCCTTAATGATGTATGGGGTCACTCAAGGGCCCTAGGAACCAGGGTGATGGTCATGATGAAGGGGTAGAGCTCATGTTTGGCTTTTCCCCATGTGCTATATTATATGTTTCAGTCATCTTTTGCATTTTATGACATTCTTTTGTTTTGTTTCTTGCTTGTGGCCATGATATTCTTTTAACATTCTTTTAGCTACATCAATCTCTGGAGCAACAATTCCAAACCCGACCCAAACATGTGGACAAGGGGAGGGTCATACCAGTGCCTTGTGGATCTAATGGCCATTTGGAACCAGAGAGGGAAGATGATGAAATAGGGCTTGTAATGTGCGAAGGAGAGTGAAAAATGTGAAATGGGAAAATGGGACCGCACTACCAAAATCAAGGTCTCCCAAGTAGTGCCCTCCATGAATCCATAGGTCAATAGAGGAGATCCCACAGGAATAGGTTGAGGATTAACCCTTCATTTAAGGTGAGGGAACAACACTATAGTTAAAATCATTCTTCTTCCAAGTCACCCAATTACTCAACATGCCCAAGGAAAAACAAGCATAAACACTTGATTACACAATGAAAAACATACCTTTAAAAGTGGATTTCCCACCTCCAAACACATGCTATTAATAGATGGTCGAGGATACACATGACTAGTTTAGGGAGCTTAGATCAAATGGCATAATACATTAGCTACACTGGTGGCTATTAGGGGTTGCTAGGTGTCGTTTGAAGAGATTTAAAGGAGAAAAATTCTCCTATGGGGTCACCCACTTTTGGTGGGTAACAAGTACGAAACAAGAATCACAAGGGTGAGACCCAGAAGACTTAATGTGTCCATGGTAGGGGTCCCAACCAAACTAGGAGGAGAAAAGTGGGAGTTTCTCTTCGTACCTCAATAAATAAGTAACCTAGGGGCATTTTCACGTTCATTGAAAAGTAAAGAGAACAAACAACTGACTTGCTCAAGGGAGTGTAGCCTCAAGGCCTCGGGTTGAATTTAGTGAAGAACCTACTTCTTGTGAGTTCGGCTACTCACTCTTCATATATAGGATTTTTATTGCACATCCTATGCCTAACAAAGATCATTATGCTTCAATCTATGAGTGGATATTTCTCAAGACAAAAAGCGTCTAGTGCACCTGGTTGGTGGAGCTTCGACAAACTAATTTCCTATTGACTTCTAACGATGTGAGTAATCTCGGAATTGACACTCATGGGTTGAATTATACCACCTTTTTTATTTTTTTAGGTCTACTTCGCTATGATAAAATCACTCATAGCATTTTACTCCTACCCACTAGTATAGGAAATATGAGATCGATTATCGTTAAGGAGCCTTTGGAGGAGGAAATCTTAGATGCATCAGACACATGTAAGCATTAACAAATATATTAGACCATACTTTCCCGAGTAAATACACTTTTGTGGTTAATAATGGCGAAGGACTGGCGTTAAGGATATCTTCATGCTATAAGGGTATGAGTAAGGCATACAAGGGTATGTTTAAAACACATTTTTTCATGTATTTTGAACTTTTCTCGGTGTGGAACTACTCAAAATTATGTAGAGTGGGTACTCATTTGATGCGAAATCTAATTCCACATCCAACAATTGATCATTAAATTTGAGTAAACCTACAAGGAGATAAGTAAAGAATTTGACTAAAAAAAGTCTAGTTTGATTCTTTTCTGTCCACAAAAATCTTCCCCTGGGGATGACATCATCATTTTGAATCCTAGTGGCTCTATTAAAGTTGATTTTGTTAGTACATTTTTCATTTTGAGGCCTATTTTTGACCTCAAAATTCCACTAATTCTATGCTTACATCCATGGCAGAGCTTTGTAGATTGTGTAGGGGATGAGTCAAGATAAAACCACACATGAAAACTAACTTTTGTGGATTGTCCATCCGTCTTTAACATCCCCATTACCCCTCTCTTTAATTCAAATAAATTAACATCTAGTTTCCTAAGATATATCTTTATTCCCTCACATGTCTCTGCACTAAATTGGCTTTTCTCCTATAGTTTTTAGTTGATATGTAGTTAAATTATAGAGATGGGATAATGAATATGAAGAATGGAGTTCATTATTTATTTTGTATTTGGCTATTGTGAAATTCTTATGGGTTATTACTCTACCCCCCAAAAAGATTATTACTCGACAACCACCTAGGTTGCAGTCTTTCAATATTGAAGGCATCTCCACGAATTGCAATTGTTTTAATTGAGAACAATATGTATATGGACATGTAGAAAGTTTTTACACAATTTCTTTGAAATGGGGGAGAACTACCAATCAACACAAAGTAGAAGATGTTGTTGTGACTCATTCTTGGTACTAGATAGGTAACCTTTTTATGTGGGGGATATAGTTATTTTGTCAAATATAGAATTAAGGGATGTTATAGGTTTAAGTTCGATTGTCCAATTGTTTTGTGTGATTGTAGTAATATAAGTAATTTCTAATGGAAATCAATGTACTATATTTCTTAAATCATTCTCAGTGCAAATTAATTGGCTTGCATGCACAGGATATTGGGGAACACATGTTAGTTTATGAGAGGCTTGAACACAAACTTCTTAGATAAAGATGCAAGTCATTAAATTTTCTTGCCCAATTTTCCATGTTGTTGTATAATGGCATGTTTAACAAATGAATGGACAATATGTTCTGCCGGTGGGGCAAGCTGTTTACATGGAAAAGATTAGTAGTATGATCTATCAAGGTTTCCATCGACTGTGAAACTTCAACCATGACTTCACTCATAGGTTTTAACATTACCTAGTACCTACTATTTTTTGGAAGAATGTCCATTTCTATTAGGTTTTCCTTTGTATATTTGTATTTATTAGCCTTTTAATTCAACGTTGTAAACTAGATTCCTGTAGTTTGTATGTTATGGCAAAACGATTTAGATTCAATTATTCATTTATGTTCAATTTTTTTTATTTACCCTTTTGTTATTATTGGGAAGAAAACATAGATTATAAAATGTTGTAGGGATAGGTAGAGAGTGTACAATTTTATTAAAAGTCGATAAAGGGTCAACATTGGAATGGAGGAGTAGGTCTGTTGGAAAGGTCCTTCTTGTGGAGTAGTTGGTATAGGTATGTTTTTGGATTTTATCTTTCTTGAGGTATGCTTTGATTTTTATCTTTTTGTAGATATTTGTCATCTTGAGTACAATTTTATTGTATTTTGATAAAGGGTAATCACTAGAATGAAGGATTAGGTTCATTAGAATGGACCATATGGTGTATTAAGAGGAGGTGGTCCTAAATCTTTATATGTTCATCATAGACATATTATCTGTGGGAATTTTAGTTAGTAATTCTAAATGCATGTATATCAAAAACCTTATCTTCAAGAATAAGTGTATGCTCAATAGAATGTAGCCAACCCCACAAATAAGATAATAATAATAAAGAGAAGTCTTATGCTACTAAGAATTTGACTTTATCACGGAGATGAAATTAGGTTTGATATGGACAACATATTCCATTTGTATTGAAAGGTATCACATGTGAATTTCCTAGACGGGAGAAGATTGGGATAATTGAATGGACTGGTAGTGGCAAATTCACACTTCAAGTACTAATTCGTATTGTAGAACTGACATGAGGGAGAATTTTCGTTGATGGAGTTGACATCTCAAAGATTGGACTCCATGATTTAAGATGCAAACTAAGCATTATCCCACATGACTCAATACAATTTGAAGGAACTATACAAAGAAATTTGGACCCACTTGAAGAACATTCCGGTAGTGAAATTTGGGAGGTAAGTCCTATTAAAAAGATTCATTTTTTATTTCCATGGTATGTCAGAGGCTCCTAGAAATATAACTTATCATTTTGCAAGATTGAAACATTTCACTTTTCGATGAGATCAAATCTAAATAATCTTTCCACAAGAGGCCACTGGGGTTGGTGAAAGCAGGTCATTATTCCAACTCTCACAAGATTCTATTCTTCTCTTTTTAAACAACGTCATATCTTATATCATGTGGTCCTTTTTCAAAGGGGTTGGCATGTCTCTGTAAGGGGGAAATTCTATGTTTGACCATTGGCCATCAAATTCATTAAAGAAAACCATTGTTTGTTCCATGGTTAAGCCATCTAGACCCTTGAAGTCTCATAGTCATATCTAAATTGGTTATATCTTAGTTTTATGTTTCCATTTCAGAGGTTCAATGACCTGCCCTTGTTTTTATTACTTAACTGGAATGGACAATGTTTTTAAAGATATTCCTTAGCTGGTTTCCATGTGCTATGGTCAATATTTTTTTCCATGGAAAGCTATTTTTTTTATCAATATAATTTTCTCTAATTTAGAAAAAATGTGTTTAACCACCTCAACTAAACTTTAATCTCTTAAAGCGAGTTGAGAGAAAAGAATTAATTTAGCCTATTCTAAATTCTCATCATTTCTATTTGGAATCCAATATGATTTTAAGATATGATGAAGCTCATGTCATATAAGCTAATCAAATCATTTGTTTTTCTATCTCAACTCTAACCAAAAATTGAACTAATAACAACTACTCTTAGATATTTTAGGCTTTGAACAAAAGTAAGATTGGACAAGCCTTCTGCTCTCGTAGAGAGAAGCTTGATACAATAGGTTAGTTTATATATGCTTCTTCCCTTTTATTAGTTATGGCTTCATAAGTTAGATCAGTTTTGGTATGCTTCTTCCCTTTTATCATTTATGTATGGATCTGTACTTGGATAATTTTGTTATCAAGTGGTGCTCGATTAAGTGACAAAAAATGGAGAGAATTAGAGTGTGGGCCAATGCCAACTGCTTTGTTTAGGACATTCCTTGTTAAAGCATAGCCACATCCTAGTAATGGATGAGGCCACAACCTCAGTGGATACAACAACTGACACCATTATCCTACAAATAAATATAATTAGAGTCTCATGGATGTACAGTGATCACTATAGCTCACAAAGCTCCCACAGTAATAGCTATTAATTTTCTCCAAGATCAAATAATTTTTCAACCTATACGTCATGCCAATCTGAACCAATTTCAAGAATACCAAGTTTTTAGCATGGCTAAGGATGATAATAAGGTAAATGCAACAATGGTGTTGCAACAATGTTTCTGTAGAAAACAATGGCATACACTGAAGTCGGAAAGGCAAGACGGGGTCAAACCAAAGAAGAGTAAATATCACCCATATATTTTCAAGTTGCATAGAGGTTTCAAATACAAAATATTTTTTACAACGTTGGCATTTCTCTAATGTCCCCATTGATTCACTATTGTTTCTGCATTTTATAGCACCGCACCTCAATTGTACAAACTTGGACAATTCACATTAATTGCCAATACTCCTAGAAAACCATTGAATTGGGGGTTTTCCATAGGTTCATTTGTATACTTGTAACTGTTGGGCCTACACATAGTCATTCATTTATACAAAGTGCATCAAGATGCAGTTGCTAAGAAAAAACAAAAGAAAAACACTATTACCATTTGTAAAACATATATTTTAGTGTAGGAAATCTCATAAATAGCAATGAAGATGGGACCATAAGAGCACATATGACCTCATAGTTGCATGAGAAAAGCATAGTGGCCATCCATACAAGACGCAAATGATTTCTAATCATCCTCACTCTTTGAGATGTATGTATCAATGGTGCTGATAGTAAAAAATAGAGTTTCCGTAATGAGCTCAAATTTCATCTCCACTTATAGAAGGAATTTGGAAATCAACTAATGATTACAACCAATACCACCCAATATGGGAATTTAGTTATGCTTGAGCAAATAGTATGACTTTACCTGGAAAGTATCCACAATTTTCTTCCACTTGCAAATTGAGGTTAATCATTCTTTGCATTCATTCTTTTTCTTTCAATATATAATATAGTGACCTCTAAAACTACCATGGCCATGACATTCATGCTTGTTTTTGTTTAGATTTTTTGTAGACAAGATCCCTGTTTGAGTGTTTAAGAACATGGAGACAGATTTGGGTAAATGGATAAAAATTATCATTATCCCAAGGGCCAAGCAATGAGGGTTTACTCCACCCTCTAGTGTGTATGGATATTGTTTGTAAACTAATATGTAATAGGTTTAATGGAAAGTTCAGCTCAGGAGATTGCTAAGGAAGGGAAAGTAAACTCTACTATAGATATATGGGAACAAAGGGGTATAGGTAAGGGTTTTGTTTTATAAAAAGATTGTTAAGACTACTAATCTATTAGTTCAGATTATGATGTTCTAATAGTGAAATAAAGAAATTGTTTCAAAGAATACATATATATGAATAAACATATATATCTATATATCTATCTATCTATCTATCTATATATATATATATATATATATATATATATGGGTAAAAGCATGCTAATGTGTCTCATTATATGGCAAAAGCAAAAAAGTACTCAAATGAAAAAAGATAAAAAAAAATAATATAAAAATATCAATTAAATGAGTTGAGTTTCATACTTGTTAATTATAAAAAAATAAATGCTAAATTTGTAACAAAGCTAACTCACAATAAATTTTGGTAAAAGCTATAGTGAACCTATTTATTGGGTTTAGAAAATATAAATAATGTTATAAAAAGTAAATACTAAATTTGCAAATAAGTCAACTGATAGTAAGTATTGGTAAAAGCTATGGTTAATCACTCACAAAATATAAATAACTTTATGTAAAGTTAAATGAAATGCTAACACTCTTTAAAAATATATATAAAAATAGAAGTAGAATTTCTAAACAAATAATTTTCTATATTATATTTTGAATAATATAAAATACGTTATTATAATCATAATTAAAAATTTTATTATAAAAAATATAAAATATATTTTAAAAAATTTCAAAAAATAACTTTAACATTTTGTTATATGTTATTTTCAAATTTCTATTAAAAAAAATTGATTTTATAAACTTGAAAGGGTAGTTTCTTGGGTCACGGTTTTATATATACGAAAATATGATCATTTTTACTAGTATTTTAATAATAATTAAAAAATATGCTTATTTTTTCTTTTTAAATTTGTTTAGCAATCTTTATAATGTTTACAACACATCTCTTAAATAAATTGGAATTAAAAAACATAAATCAAGAGAGAAATGGGGGGTCGCCGTTTTGTCACTACTTAAAAATTTATGTAAAATATTAATGATACCTTTTAAAGAAAATGAATAAATTAGATAAAAATTATATATTAAATTTTAGAAAAAATATGACATGAAATTGAATTTAAATTGACATGTTTTGCCTTCTTTTACCACCACCTAGTTTTTGATGATTTTGTAATTTTAAGAGTAAACATTCCAACTCCATTTATTTTTATAAAACTTCTTTGCCACAAAAAGGGAAAAAGTGATACACATTAACATGCTTTTACCCATATACATGTATCCTATAGCTACAGTAACCATGAGATTATATATATATATATATATATATCCTATAGCTACAGTAACCATGAGATTAAACGTAAGGTTTAGTTAGGTTAGCTCCCCATAATTAATGGAAAAATTAGATGTCTAGCTACCTGAGAGTATAGCAGTCCTGAAAACTAAAGGATAGGATTCGAAAAAAAATGGCAGGCCTAGGACATGCCCGTCTATCCTTCTAGAGTAATATGTCTTAATAAATAAAAAACTGTGAGATACAGGCATGAAAATCTACTGTTATTCGATGTGTATCCTCTTATAATTCAAGTATTCACATTATACAAGAAAAAAAGGCCAGAGTGTTGCTGGAAATAAAGAACAAATTTCTATCTTATGTATTCCATGAAAGAGAGTTGTGCATACGTATTTAGAGTCCACTAAAGATAGACAATATTATTAGTTAAAAAAAGTATTAGACTTCTCTATTTACTTTTAGATGAACTTGTTTTAAAGAATATTTGTAGCTTGAATGGAAAGGAATGAAAATTACTTTTACTATTACAATATGCTTAAAAAGAGTTGGAAAATGACTTGCAATTTATATAATTCATAGTAAAAAAGGAGAGCATAGAGCAAAGGACTAATTTAGCATGTTCTAAATTCTCATCATTTCCATTTGGCATCCAATTTTATTTTAAGATATGATGAAGCTAATGGCGTATAAGTTAATCAAAGCATTTATTTCTATCTCAACTTTAACAGAAAATTGCACTGACAACAACTTCTCTTTTGGATTTTTTAGGCTTTGAACAAATGTAAGTTTCGACTGGCCTTCTTCTCTCATAGAGAGAAGCTTGATACATTAGGTTAGTTTTTCTATGCTTCTTCCCTTCTATCAATTATGGCTTCATAAGTTAGATCAATTTTAGTATGCTTCTTTGCTTTTACCAATTATGTATCGATGTGTACTTGAATAATTTTGTCAACAAATGGTGCTCGATTCAATGACAAAAAATGAAGGGAATTAGAGTGCGGGCCAATGTCAAATAATTTGTTTAGGACATGCCTTGTTAAAAAACAACCACATCCTAGTAATGGATGAGGACACAACCTCAATGGATACAACCACTGATACCATTCTCCTACAAATAAATACAATAAAAGTCTAATGGATGTACATTGATCACTATAGCTCACAGAGCTTCGATAGTAATAAATAGTAATTTCTCCAAGATCAAAGAATTTTTCAACCTATACATCGTGCCAATCTTAATCAATTTCAAGAATACCAAGTTTTTAGCATGGCCAAGGATGATAAGAAGGTAAATGCAACAATGTTGCTTTGGAAAATAATGACAAACATTGAAGTCGGTAAGGTGAGAGGGGGCCAAACCATAGAAGAGTAAAGATCACCCAAAGATTTTCAAGTTGCGGAGATGTTTCAAATACAAAATATGTTTTACAACATGGGCATTTTTTAATGTCCCCATTGATTCACTATTGTTTTTGCATTTTATAGTAGCACACCTCAGTTGTACAAACTTGGAAAATTCATTTTAATTGCCAATCCTCCTAGAAAAATTGTATAGTTGTAACTATTGGGCCTAAACACAACCATTCATTTATAAAAAATGTCGCAAAACGCAGTAAAAGTCCCTAGAAGAGGTAATTATTTTCCTAAATAAAAAATATAAATGATGAGACTGAGCACATATACATATCAGTGCGTAACAAGTTTAAGAATTGGAGAATCTACATTCATGTAAACATTTTAGTAACAACAAAACAAATGTGAAAATGGCCACAATCCATCTAGGCATCATAACAGTGTGATTTTTATTTTATAAGAAAAATTACAAATAGTACAAGTAGCCCAGGTTTAGCAACTCAGTTTCTCCAACATTTTTAGATTTTGATTGTACATAATTATCAATTTCTGATTCTAAGTGAGCACGGTGCATACTCTCTCCTACGGGATTGTTTTCTAGTCGAAAGTGATCCCTCTCTAGGTATTGTTTTTGGAGTGACATTAAAAGTTCTCTAGCATTTCCAAATTCTGATTGTGAGGAGACTTTCTCTGGTAGTTTGTCATTGAAAACCTTACTTTCTCCAACATGATCACATTCCAATTGTGGGCGAAATTTTTCTAAGGACAACTTCCCTTCAACACTATTTAATTCTGGTCACATATATATTGATGCTTTCTCAAGAAACTCTATACTTTCTCCCACTCTTCCTGAGTAAAAAAATTATTTTCAATTTTGTCAGTACCAAGAATCATATAAGGATTCCAGGGTTTTATATTCTTAACACACCTTGCATTCAAGTTTTAGTTAATTAGCCAAAATATCTTCCATGTTTAGAGTAGTTTATCAGGGAACCATTCTTTAGTGTCTTGCAGGCCTCTGGGCATCTCTCCAAAATTTAAAATCTGCAACAAAGCATCCAAATTCATAATAAACCAAATGACAACAATTCACGACATCTACACTTACAAAAATAAGGGTCAATACCCTAAGGGTCTTGCTTGGAAATTCTCCAAATTGATGACAAACAATTTATAGCACTTTAAGAGATAAAATTCACTTCTAAATAAGTAAAATATGCAATAGATATACTTCAAAATTGAATCAAGAGCTAGGATAAGTTAAATATCACATTTTCCCTTCAAACCCTAGGTTTAGTAGGGTTTCACCAAACTTAAGAATAAATTGTTGTAAATAATTTCCAAAATTGATGAAAATATTGTATCACACTCAATAACAAGTTAGTGATAACTCTAAAGAACAAACTAAGAGGGGTTTTTTCCCTTAGATTTTTTAGATGAAAACTTTAAGTACAAACCCTTGGAAATCTAGCTTCAAAATGTAAATTAAAGCTTGAGCTTAGACAATGAAATATTTTTTGCATTTTTCATTTCTTAAAATTTTTCATATTTTTATTTTTGTATAACAATAAAGGAAATTTTTTGGATATTGAATAATTTGGTTGTTTGTTGGGATTAATGCTTAAATGTATTTTCTCCACCAAGGAAATCATGATCAAGATGAGAGACATTTTTAAGTTTGGTTACTAAATTCATGTGGATTAGCGCAAAAGACTAGAACCTAGAGGCAAATTAATCTCTTGGATAATTAAGACAAGTTATGAAACCAAAGCCTCGCTAGAAGGGATTATTTAAGGGTAAATCCTTAAACCAACAAGATCAACTATGGGATGAAATAGAACTAAAATCCTTTCCAAGGCACCTTGAACTTATGGCCTAACAAGATATTAGATTCTTACCTAAACCCAACAAAGAAGAACGTGTTTGATCTTGATAGTCTTGTAGTAGTCTTGAGAAATCACAAAAATGACTTTGAAAAATAAAAGATATAACTAGGAAAGGGAAAGTCCCAATGTTCAATACCAATGCTTCATGAAAGATAATTATGTTATAACATAGAATGATCTCCAACAACTCACAAAAATTTGGAGGAGAACTGAGGCATGTATATAGATAAGAAGCCTCGAGCATATTTCCTCCCTTTTACTCCCTAAGACAAGCTAAGAAATTTCAAGAACCAAGTGACTTGTCATCCACAAAATGCTTGGAGACAATGCTAAGACTCTTGGAATGATATTTTACATTGCATAAAAACCATTAAAAGAGGGAGACTTCCACTTTTAGGAGGTTCAATTTGCTTGAATGGTCCAATATCTTGCTTGAAATTAGCTTGAAGTGATTCCATTATTACCCTCAATGTCCACCTTATTATCCTCAACATTTACTTTATGACCCCTTGAGACCTCTGTTAGAAAATTATATATTACAAAGCAATGGAGCACATAAAATATATTGCAGAAATATAAACACAAAAAACACATAAAACAAGAGAGACACAGATATACGTGGTTCACCCAATTTGGGCTACGTCCATGGGAAACAGCCCGTCCTTCCTTTTATATTATCTAGCATAGTGAAGAGATACAACCTATAGCAGATCCAATGTAATTCCCTCTTCGCTCTCACACAATATTCTCTCTCTTTCTCACTCAGAATACAGATCTACCTAGACGCAATGCAATTCCCTCATATATAGCGAGGGGTTTCCCTCTAGGGCAGAAAACCTTAACTTAAACATAACTTCTACCGTCAGATCTCTGCCTAATGAACGTCCCAAATTGACTACGAAATTACAACATTTTATAAGGCAATTTTACATCTAATTTTAGCTTCGGGGGCGCTGTCCCCAATCCACTAGTAGGGGGGGCTCCTAAAGATCGTTTCCCCCCCATGGACCCCCCTTGCTGTGAAAATATTACGGGCGTCATTTCCACCACATTACGAACTGGGGTCCAATATGGTGACACCTCTGAATGATATTTTACATTTCATAAAAACCATTAGAAGAGGGAGACTTCCACTTTTAGGAGGTTCACTTTGCTTGAATGGTCCAATATCTTGCTTGAAATTAGCTTGAAGTGATTCCATTATTACCCTCAATGTTCACCTTATTATCCTCAACATTTACTTTATTACCCCTTGAGACCTCTGTTGGAAATAATACTAAGAGTGGGGGGTGAATCAGTATTATCAAATTAATAAAACTTTTTCATTTCCATACTTAGATACATATACGCTACTTCAATTAATGGAACCCGCGTGTATACGCAACTGTGTCTAATGCAACTAGCGTATATCTAGAATACTTATGAGTCAGTTAATCCATTATATGTTGATCTTTAGTTAGTGCATCGGAACTTCATTAACAATAAGAACAGTAAGCAGGTGCAGTAAAACAGAACAGATCATCACACACAAGAAGCACACATGAACACCATGATATAAGGTGGAAACCCAATGTGGGTGAAAACCACCTGCTGCAAGTCATCTCTATATTCTTTCAACAAGAACCTTCATTTTACAATATTTTTGTATTGGTGCAGTCTTATACCAGTACCCAAGCTTCTACCTGCAGAAGGCTACAACCTTCTCTCATTCTCCAGACCCTCCTGGAAGGGAGATACAACCCCCTTAGCTCTTGTACTAGCCGATACATTTACTAGTACGTAGGTGCCTGCCTACTGAATTCTCCAATCATCACTCGTTCTCCAGCTGCTACTGGAAGGAAGCTACCACCCCCTTTGCTCTTGTACTAGCTGATGTACTAGTACGTAGGCACCGGCCTACAATCTCCTTTCATCCTCCAGGGACCACATTTCATACATTTTCAGACTGGATACTCCTGAAGCACAACACTATAATATGAAGGCCACGTTTCATCCAATTTTCATACTGGACCCATCAATATCATTGAAGCACAAAATCAATCAATACTAGCATCATCAATCTCTGAATCACTGAAACACTGAAACCCTGTCAACAACACAGTCACCAGAACACAGAGCAGACAACAGAACTCTGCAATAACAATCAGACCCAACTGCAACTTCAAATATCATACTTCATAATGTATACGCTACTACGATGAACCAAACCCGCGTACATACGCGCTTTCACCAAAGCCAACCCGCGTACAGATCTATAAATATTCAATCATGACTTGCAGCTATTTCAAACTTAAGTTATACCCAGGTCAGAACATTACAAGCATTAGTATACAGATCTAGAATAAGAATAATCAACCATATAGAGATAGTTCATTTCAAACCATTTGATCCTGATCTATCCTTAGATCTTGTTCTCCATCAACTGGTGAGGTTCCTCCTTAGCTCAGATCAAGCAATGCATCATGAACCCATAACCTACATACTGAATCTCATCCTTCATCAGATATTCAATACTTTCTGAATACCTTTGCCTAATGATCTTCCTCTCCTTTTATAGTCTTAGGCCTTACTCAATACCATGGTCCAAAACCATTAAGAACCAATACTAGGGACCCAATACCTGGGTTCAACACTTCGGACGCAATACCAAGGACCAAAACCATAGGTCTAAATACCACGGACCCAAAAATAAGTTCTCCAACATATACGCGCTTTTCCTTGCGTGAAAGTGTGTGTATACGCATACGTGCCTTTGTAACGTATAACCCGCGTGTATACCCGCCTTCGTCTAGGTGAACCTGCGTATATGTCTTTTCCTTCATTCTGAAAGCTTGAACTGAGATCTGTCACCAGAGAGAGTTTCCATCAAGGACAACACCTGTGCCATAGCTCCAAACTTGTGCCATAATGCCAACAATCTCCCCCTTTGGACTTGATGGCAACCCCAAGATCCTCAAAGTCATTCTCCCCCTTTGTCATCAAGGGCAAAGGGTTGTGCTCCCCCTGAGTACATGCTGAAATCTCTGCGCTGCTGTGCTGACCATGCTCCCCCTGACTGTAGGCAAGATCTGCAAAAAGATGTTCTTCAATAAGAACCATGACTTATACATCATAAAAGACCTTCCTATCACCAAAAGACTCAATACATACATCCATCACCCAACCAAGTGGGGATCATCCACCCAACCAAGTGGGGATACAATAGAAATTTACATATGACAACCAAGTACATTACATCTTCATCCCAGGCATAGTGGGGAAACCAAAATAGGTTGTTACATGACCTTGACACCATAAAAGAGACATGATATAGAGACGAAATATCTAGAGCAAGACTTATGAAATTCACCAATAGCAGCATCTGTCAATCACCATTCAGATCAGCAACCATGATTTCCTTCTGTTCTCCCTCTGCATTTGTTTTACCTGAAACCAACAACAGTTGTGAACTTGAACCAAAAGCTTCCAAGATAATGCCAACAATACATTATTCAAAACATAAACTCGCTCTGAACCTATGCCATCTGTTTACTATTAGATTTGATCATGCATATATCAGCAATAAGCATCAAGACATCATCATCATCAAGTTAGGATCAAAAACACTTCTAAACATCTTAGAAGTATCAAGACATTTCCACACATCATTAGCAGATTGTAACCATTATCAAACAGAGCAAATAATGAACTGAATCATATCAGACCCTTTTTCTGAACCTGTCCCCACTACTTTTCCTCAGACTGACATATACGCGACTTTGCAGTGTCTAACTCGTGTATATACGCGACTTCCCTTTATGAAACTTGCGTATGAGATTTAGGACACTGAAGTTTTACACTTTCAGCTCCCTCTGAGTCTGTTATGTCTGTGTTGTGCTGTGTCTGAGTATATTGTGCGGTGCCACATCTTTCTTACTGAACTTCCTTCTTCTTCCATATCTTCAAGCGTGATGATGTTTTCTCCTTTTGGTATGGTGCCCATACTTTGTTCCTGCATTCTTTTGTTATATGTCCAAGCTTGTTACAGGCATCACATCTTACCTGTTTCATATTTCTTCTGTAGCAATCAACAGCTTTGTGACCAAACATATTGCAAGAGAAACAATATCCCTTAAAGTACCTAGACCGTGATGATCTTTCTGTGTGATGGTCTTGAACCATTCTTCTTCTGCATCTGGCTGCAACATGTCCAAGATTATGACATACATAACATTCAACATTATTCATCAGAGGAGTAAAAGATTTTCTTTGAAGAATTTCTTTCCTTGGTTGTTGATGGGGTTGACCTCTCATCTACTTGTTGAGCATTTCAGATTTATCATTAGATTCCCTTGTCTTACTTTGTGAACTAGATTCTTCTTCAACAGATTCATGAAAACCAAGACCAGCTTTGATAGCAGGAGACCTTTGACTACTAAGAATATCATCCAAGATCTTAGTACTATCTTGAAATCGTAAGAGCTTATCCTTTTCTTCTAATTTATCTTTTAGAATATTTACCTCAACCTGATGTTGCTCTTCCTTTTCAAGATACTGCTTCTTCATGTTTTCTTCAACATTTCTTCCTTCTTCCAACTGATGTCTTAGATCAAGAACTTCATTTTCTTGTTTTTCATGAGCTTGGAGTAGTTCTTTATTCTGCTTCTTTGATTCTTCAAGATCTTCCTTTAGCGAGAGGATCGTAGCTTCAAGCCTTTCATAGTAACTGGATCTATCTCTAAGTTTCTTGATTGTTGTGCTTCTTTCATTTACTTCATTTCTTAATGATGTCACTTCATCCTACAACTTTTGATATTTTTCCTTGAATAGCTTCCTTACCTTGTTACCTTCCTCTAGTTGAGCTTTTAGTTTGGTAGCTACTTCCTTGAAGGCACATTCCCTTTTGTTCAATAGATCTTGTTGATCTCTAATTTTGTCTGTTAGCCTTTTAAATTCTGCCTCTATTTGATATCTTTCTTGCTCACCCATAAGAGAAAATTCAGTTGTTTCGCTATCACTTTCATCATCTTCACATGGATGGATAAATGTATCACCAGAGGATAACAATTTCATACCTGATAGATCTTGTTCATCTTCATTCTGAAGTGATTCTGAATCTGAAGTGCTTCTTCCACATAATCCCCAATCACTGCTCCAAATGTCATAGTTCTTCTGAGATGTCTTCTTCTTCTTAGGTGCTTTCTTCTTGAGCTTCTTTCCCATTGTTCTAGGGATCTCCTTTGAGCGATCAAGCTTCTACCAAAGGACCTGCTCTGATACCAATTGTTGGAAATAATACTGAGGGGGAGGGGGTGAATCAGTATTATCAAATTAATAAAACTTTTTCATTTCCATACTTAGATACATATACGCTACTTCAGTTAATGGAACCCGCGTGTATACGCAACTGTGTCTAATGCAACTAGCGTATATATAGAATACTTATGATTCAGTTAATCCATATATGTTGATCTTTAGTTAGTGCATCAGAACTTCATTAACCATAAGAACAATAAGCAGGTGCAGTAAAACAGAACAGATCATCACACACAAGAAGCACACATGAACACCATGATATAAGGTGGAAACCCAATGTGGGTGAAAACCACCTGCTGCAAGTCGTCTCTATCTTCTTTTAACAAGAACCTTCATTTTACAATATTTTTGTACTGGTGCAGTCTTATACCAATACCCAGGTTTCTACCTGCAGAAGGCTACAACCTTCTCTCGTTCTCCGGACCCTCCTGGAAGGGAGCTACAACCCCCTTAGCTCTTGTACTCGCCGATCCATTCACTAGTACGTAGGTGCCTGCCTACTGAATGCTCCAATCTTCACTCGTTCTCCAGCTGCTACTGGAAGGAAGCTACCACCCCCTTTGCTCTTGTACTAGCTGATGTACTAGTACGTAGGCGCCAGCCTACAATCTCCTTTCATCCTCCAGGGACCACATTTCATACATTTTCAGATTGGATACTCCTGAAGCACAACACTATAATCTGAAGGCCACGTTTCATCCAATTTTCATACTGGACCCATCAATATCATTGAAGCACAAAATCAATCAATACTAGCATCATCAATCTCTGAATCATTGAAACACTGAAACCCTGTCAACAACACAATCACCAGAACACAGAGCAGACAACAGAACTCTGCAATAACAATCAGACCCAACTACAACTTCAAATATCATACTTCATAATGTATATGCTACTACGATGAACCAAACCCGCGTACGTACACGCTTTCACCAAAGCCAACCCGCGTACAGATCTAATATTCAATCATGACTTGCAGCTATTTCAAACTTAAGTTATACCCAAGTCAGAACATTACAAGCGTTAGTATACATATCTATAATAAGCATAATCAACCATATAGAGATAGTTCATTTCAAACCATTTGATCCCGATCTATCCTTAGATCTTGTTCTCCATCAACCGGTGAGATTCCTCCTTAGCTCAGATCAAGCAATGCATCATGAACCCATAACCTGCATACTGAATCTCATCCTTCATCAGATATTCAAGACTTTCTGAATACCTTTGCCTAATGATCTTCCTCTCCTTTTATAGTCTTAGGCCTTACTCAATACCATGGTCCAAAACCATTGAGAACCAATACTAGTGACCCAATACCTGGGTTCAACACTTCGGACGCAATACCAAGGACCAAAACCATAGGTCTAAATACCACGGACCCAAAAATAAGTTCTCCAACATATACGCGCTTTTCCTTGCGTGAAAGTGCGTGTATACGCATACGTGCCTTTGTAACATATAACCCGCGTGTATATGCGCCTTCGTCTAGGTGAACCTGCGTATATGTCTTTTCCTTCATTCTGAAAGCCTGAACTGAGATCTGTCACCAGAGAGAGTTGCCATCAAGGACAACACCTGTGCCATAGCTCCAAACCTGTGCCATAATGTCAACAACCTCATTGTTCACTTGGAAGTTGGATAGATCCTTAGAAGCTGCTTGAACACTTGATGTTCCCCTTTCTTTGGATTTAAACTTGGCCCATAAGTCTTAAACAACTTTCCACATCACCCTTTAACAAATATTTCACCTTTAAGTCACTTCAGTGACTTGCCACATATTCATAAAACCACCACAACGATCATACAGAGAGTTTGACCATTTGGAGATGAAACAAAGCTTGAAAATATCATTTTGAAGAGGTTGTTCCATGAAATTAAACATGGTATGTGAAGAGGCATTAATGAGTGCAATGGGTCTTATATTTCTTTGGAGGGTGTGCGATGTGCATTGGGAAATGAAAAATTCCTCATGAAATGTAAAACTGCAATGGGAAATGTGAAACAAGGTGAACATATGCAAAATCATCTCCAAGTAACCATGGCCAAAGTTTGATATGTACGTAAGAAAAAGTGGTATGATATGCAGAACAAATAGGTGTCAAAACCCTCACAAAGTGTGCTCACCTTTTACATGGAAAATATAATAAGTGAGAAACCATAGGCTCATGTAAATCATGTGTCCAAATAGATTCATCTCAAGACCTCCACAAGCCTACCCTAAACATTAAATACCCAACAAGATAGGGAGTTAACAACTATCAAAGGATAGTTAGTACGTAAGTACCAAAGACAATGAGAATGGGGACTAAGGAATAACCATGATTTTCTACTTGAGGAGATCTAGAATACCAACTAGCCAACACTCGTACATAAATCATCCCATGATGGCCAATACAATACAAATATATCAACATATAGACGCACTTTGGGCTTATAATGGTGTTGAAACCCAAAGAAGAAAATGCATGGTACATTATGGAGCATTTGAGGTGTACAAACCCAAAAAACTATTTGTGTATGGTAGTTACTATTGGGATGGTTACTTGTAGATATGAGGCTTACTTGAGGATTCAAAAACCCTAGTGCCTCTATTATAGGTGTGATGAAATCCTAAAACACTTAATTTGGTTTTGTGCCTTCACCAATTCTCCTTAGAGGTTGTTCAAGGGTTTGTGGGCCAATTTCACCTTGCTACCATCTCCAAGAAAATGAATTATTTTAGAAAATCATTTAACTTGAATTGTATAGTTTAGTTTTTCTAATTTCCCATCGTTATTGAATTTTTTTTCTTTCTATGGAAGAAATGTAATGAAGTTAATTTTAACAACAAAGAGCATTCTCAAACTTTCATATAGTTTTGTATCTCATTAATTTGTGCGATATTGTGCTTTCAAATAATTGTACATGTGTAAATTACCCAAATGAAGATGAATAACTTGCAACATCTATTCCATTTATGGTCCAAGACCTCATGTAAAAATTATCAAGGAAACACATGAGGCTTCCCTTGTCTAGTTCTCCCAATTTAAGCAATCATAGAGGGGAGAAAGGTAATCATAGCATAGCGAGCCACATATCCAGAGAAAGGTGGAGATGACAATAGAGTAGGCCTATCATGCCTACAAAATATAACAACAAATTCTCAACACTAACCCTATCCATTTGAAAGACTACTTAGCCTCCCAAACATGGCACTGATGTGAGGGATCTAAGTGTTGTGGCGATTGAGCCAACTAGAACTAGTTGAGGGATAGCCCCAACAAACATGATGAGCCTTTGCTTAATGGCACTGATGTGAGGGATCTAAGTGTTGTGGTGATTGAGCCAACTAGAACTAGTTGAGGGATAGCCCCAACAAACATGATGAGCCTTTGCTTAATGTCATGCTCCAAACTACTAGTATATGAGCTCTTTGTTTTCACTATCAAACCAGAATTTATGACTTTGGTTCTTGCTTCATAGATATATACTTAGTGTTTGATAAAAAATTTCTTGTCAACTTATAAAACGAAAAATATTTTCTATTTAACTAGTTTGATTGTGTCGAAAGGCACTTTCGACAACAAACTATAAAGGTGATGTGTAATTATGTGCTCAACATGGAGTGGACATATGACACTATGCAAAGATACATTAACAAAAAAAAGGAAAAATCAATGTGCCCCTAAGTTAACATTTCAAACTCCCCGGATGCGGGTGACCTGTAGCGCAATACCCACGATGGGATGGAGGAGGGCAGAGCATGGCTGGCACATGTCCAGCATGCGCGCCGGACAGAACTTCAGGTGGGCGGCCATAAATGCAAGGTTGATTAATAATACGGGAGCTCGGATGTTCGGCATTGGAATTACAACACTATCCATTCGTGCCTGCTCAGGAGAATATCGGTCTACAACGAACTTAATTGCCATAGTAATGGCGGGTGAGGATCGAGGGAAGGGCACCTGCATTTTAAGTGACCTCAATGCCAGTAATCTGCATCTGTGTTTCATTCAGTTCGGCAAGATTCGGAGCTGTGAGAAAGAATGGGTCTGGGGAAGGTCTGACGTCGGAGGCTGGTTTCGATTTGAGCCTGAGGCTACGCTCTGGCGGTGTAACTCTCTCACAGAGACAAGCAACTGCCCCTGTGGTGTCACTACTGGTCAAGGCAGCTCGGCTTTTGGAGACTTTCTTGCTGCTGTTTGTGTTCGTCATTGCGTGATGCCGCGACCACGCCAGCGTATGCTGAGTCGCAGAGGCTCTGGAAGAGGAACCCCCTCACGGCCCCCTGCTGATTCAGGTTCCTTGGGGATTCCTTCTCATCATCAGGGAACAGAGCGCATTCTGACCCCTAGCAACTACCTGGACCCAAATTCTCCAGACTCGGCCAATTCGTCTTCATTTGGTTCAGCCACTTTCTCGTTCAACTGTTCTCTAACGCGCCCTCGAATAACGGCTCATGTCTCTATTCTCTTCATCGAGGAAGCTCAGCACGAGGGAGAATCCAGCACTCCAATTCCTCATTCTGAGGAGGTCCATAATCCCAGCTCTCCAAAGCCCACCTCAGAAATGCAAAAGGAGCAGCCCCAGCGAGCCAGTGCCATCAGCTCCATGATGGAGGCCCATGTGCAGCCAGAGATGCAGGAACCGGAAATGGGTTGGTGTAGGGTTGTAGAGGAGGAGCCCGATGAGTAATCCAGGCTCCAGCTCTCACCTTTTTTTCTGGTTATATATGGTTCTGTCTGTCAATCTTTCTTCATGTTTTCTGTACTGTTTTCTACTGTCTAGTGTTTGATGTGGTGATGCTACTTGTGTCTGTATACCCTTCACAAGGAATGTCTAGTGTCGGTTATGTGTATCACTCTGTCGCCCCTGCGCGGGAAGTAAGGTTCAATCTCTCTGTTTCTGAATCTGTCATGAACAAACGGCCTAATCCACAGGCTTGATGGCTATCTATTATCCAAGGATGTAATTACTCTCTTTTTTGTATATAATAGATTAAATTTACTTAGCAAAAAAAAAATTAACATTTCAAACTAAATCTCAACTTAGTCTTAACATAAGTAAAATAGTAAAATACATTTACAAATATCTAAAAAGATTACCGATAGTTTATTCCAAATAAATTTATTAAGTCATATGTATATATATATATATATGTATGTATGTATGTATGTATGTATGTATGTATATGTATATGTATAAAAGAGATAATTGTTTGAACATATATGTAAATATACTTTTCAAAATAAATTAGAAAAATTTGGAATCTATCACTTATTTTCTAACTAAAAACATAGGAAATACATGATAATCAATTAAATTACATAAAATTCAATTCCTCTTTTTATGTGAAAAATATTGTATTAAATATAATGTAAAAAACAGTTATGTTTATATAAAAGAGACAATTTTATATCTGATAATTCTCAATAAAAATTCTCTAAATTAAAACAATTAAATAATATTTAAATTAATTAAATTTTATTAGGGAAAATGAAGAGGAAAAAAACAATACATAAAATTTGAGAAAAAATTACACTAAACAAATTAAATCCTTTTTTCAGAAATAGATTGAGATATATGTTATGAAAGTTACATTTACTTTTATTTTATACAAGAATAATGTGATTTTTTTTTTTTAACAAATCTCAATGAAAATAAGAATAATGTGATTTTTTTATTTTTTATTAAAACAAATCTCAATGAAAATAAAAATTATGAAAAGGCACAGAAGGAACCAAAGTTAAATTAACCATAGATAAATTGAAATATATGCTGTGAAGGTTGCATTTACTACTCTTGAAATATAAAAACAATGTGAAATTGATTGTATTAAACCAACTTGAATTAAAGATATGAAGGGCCAAAGTTAAATTAACCGTAGATAGATTGAGTACTCTTGTTTTATATAAAAAAAAATGTGAAATTTCTTTTCTTAAAACAAACCTCAATGAAGATTAGAGTTTATGAAGGGGCATGGAATGAGCCAAAGTTCTTAGATAAAAAATAAAAAAAATCCACTGTTCTTGGAGGTAGCTGTTAAAGTCCAGTAGACCGCTGTGTATCCTCCACAGCTACTGTTATATCCTCCTCTGCTACTGTTATGGCGCTTAGAGTCTTTCATGTGCTAGTGCCTATATAAAAATAAAAAATACAATATCAATCTTGGAATGGAATGGCACAGGAGGTTTTGGAATTGATTTCAATTATCCATCAATGATTATGAATCCACTGTATATTATCACTGTGTGAAGTCTCTGGTAAACAATCTGGAGACAAACTATTTGCCTGAGATGTTTTACAGTTGCGCTACTAAAATGTCATATTATAAAATATACCTACTGTTTAAGGAGTGCAAATCTCAAAGGATTGTCTCTAATCCATTGTTTATTTGAAGGTTATGCTACAACATAATAGCTCCTATTAGTGCGGATATGGAGACTCTCGGATTCTGGTCCTGTGGTCACTTGTTACCAAATTGGGCTGATCTCCTGATGTATTTGCTGGAGAGGCAGTGGGCCTATTCTTTGTATGAACCCAAATGCTTCTATGCAAGGAACTGA
This sequence comes from Pinus tabuliformis, assembly GCA_031772625.1. Taxonomy (NCBI): domain Eukaryota; kingdom Viridiplantae; phylum Streptophyta; class Pinopsida; order Pinales; family Pinaceae; genus Pinus; species Pinus tabuliformis. The sequence goes on along the minus strand of CM062816.1, from coordinate 463,889,979 downwards.
TGAAATGCTTCCATTGGGATAGACGCGTTTCCTGTTTGGAACAAACCAATAGAACCAGCTATATCTCGTATAGCTATATTAATCAAATGCTCCTGCAGTCCAGCAAGGGAAAGAGCATCGCTGAACAATGCTTCCGATATTGGTGATATAATAAAGATAATGGTCACATGTCTAAAGCCAAATCATTGCCCTGGAAAGGATACATGCTTTTGTGTGCAGAAGAGAAAGCATATGTAGAGTTGGATGTGAAAGCACTGGGATTCCTCTTGAGATGGGGAGACAAAGTGGCAGCTACCGCCTTCCTAGTTTCTTCATCTGGGCTGCAGAGAAGCATCATTTCCACAACTTCCCTCATGAAAGGCCTATTTATGGGCAGAGTGCTAGTGCATAGCAGAGCCACCCTTAACATCAGCATCATTTCTTCTCTATGTGAGTCTGCTATGCGTGAATCCAGGACTCTGTTAATGTCAATGTTAATCTGATTCCGAACCCATCTAACAATACTCAAGTCATCTCCAAATTCTACATCATTGAGTTTCTTGCCAGTCACAAGCTCCAGCAGGACCACACCAAAGCTGTATATGTCACTCTTCTCATTCACTTTGAGGGTGTAAGCATACTCTGCACACATATCAATCAGTTGAATCAGTTGGCTAGAATTGTGTTTTTTCTATTGACACATTTGGTTAATACAAACATATATGTCATAGCATTATCCGTTTAACTGGAAAGTCTTACCTGGGGCAATATAGCCATATGAGCCTGCAACTACTGACATGACATTCTCCTGACTCAGCTTCTCCACCGTTTTAGCCAAACCAAAATCCCATTCAGAATCCAGCAATATATTATATGATTTAACGTCCCTATGTACTATTAGAGGGGAACAATCATGATGCAAGTAGGACAGACCCTGAGCAGCACCAATAGCAATGTTATAACGAGTAGGCCAATCCAGGGTTTCCCCTTCAGAATTATGAAGCCGTTCATACAAGCAACCATTTGGCATGTATTCATACACTAACAGATTAGAATCTGAACTAGAGATGCAACAAAGCAGCTTGACAATGTTGGCATGCCTAATCTTCCCTAAAGTGTCCACCTCTGCTTGAAATTCCTTGTCTTGGCCCAACTGCAGTTTCCTGTTGTTCCAGATCTGTTTCACAGCAACAATAGTGCCATCTCCCAGTGTCACCTTGTACACTTTGCCTGCACCTCCACTTCCGATAACATTATTTTCTGTCAATCTCTTCAAAATGTCTGATTCGTCGAATTCCAGCCTGTGAAAGGGTGTGAGTTTCCAAGAGAGTGTCTTTGTTTTAGCTTGAGCAAAATTCTTGTATGTCTTATACAGGATACCTATAAGAATCAAGCAGACTATGACCACCACAGCAATAACCGCAATCAATACCCTGTATTGATGATTCTCAGATCCCTTTTTCTGTTGGAAGCATGAAGGAAGCTTTAATGGCCCACCTCCACACAGGCCAGGATTGCGAAGAAAACTTTCATCATATGCCAGATTATTGTAACCAACAGGGACAGAGCCAGACAAGAGGTTGCCAGACACATTAAGAAAACTCAACTTGAGATTGTCTAATTCAAGGGGTATTTCCCCTGAAAGCAAATTGTTTGAGAGGTCAAGGCTGTTAAGAACTGGCAGCGACCCAAGAGATGCGGGAATTGAACCTGTGAGGCTGTTGTTTGCAAGGTTAAGCTGAGAAAGCTCTTTCCATGATATTATTGTCGTAGGGAGTACCCCATTTAACATATTGTGGTCAAGTGAAAGACGCTGCAGTGACGATAATTTAGTAAGTTCCCCTGGAATAGTACCCGATAAACTGTTGTGACTGGCTAAAAAGCTGCTGAGATTCCACAACTGTGAAATGCTAGAGGGAATACTTCCACTGAATTGATTGTATGATATCTCCAAAGCCCACAGAATGGCTGCTTTTGTGATTTGGGCAGGAATTTGGCCCTGGAAGGCGTTGTTTGTCAAGGATAATTGTCCAAGGAGTGTAGAACTCCATAGTCCCAGAGGAACCTCACCGGTTAGTTGGTTATTCTCTACTCGGACAGCGGTTAGGTTAGGACAATTTCCTAGAGACCCAGGCAGTCTGCCATTAAACTTATTATCATATACAATAAAAGCTACCAGTACTCCACCTGCACAAACATTCTGCGGAAGAGGACCTGATAGCTCATTTGTTGATACATCAAACTCAACAAGTTTAGAAACCATCCCAATTCCCGGGGGCACTAGTCCTGTGAGCTTGTTCGTAAAAAGCTTGAGATGGACTAAATTGGTAAGCTTATCAAGCCCAGAGGGTATAGACCCAGAGAGATGGTTGTTGTATAATTGAAGTGTCTCTAGGTTTCTCAAATCTCCAATCCCAATGGGGATGCTTCCATTGAGCTCATTGATAGACAGATCCAAATTCACAAGCCTCTTAAGATTGTTGATATTGTCTGGAATTGGTCCAGATAAATTGTTATAATATAGAATCATATCTGTCATGTTTGAAAGGGCCATCAATTTTCTGGGGATCCTGCCCGTCAAATGATTCTCTGAGAGGTCCAAATGCACCATATCTGTTATATTTCCTATTGACTCTGGAATTTCTCCTACTAAATTACAATCTGTCATCCACAACTGCTGCAGCCTTGACAAGTTCCCAAGTTCAGGTGGGATTACTCCTTGAGACAGAGGGTTGTAGGCCAGAGTTAAGTTTTTTAACGAATAGAGATCTCCAAGGAAGGGAGGAACAGTACCATTGAACAGATTATAGTGCAAGAACAATACCTCGATGTTAGGAAGCCGTCCGAATCCAGAAGGAATGTCACCGGAGAAATTGTTGGACGAGAGATCCAACAGTACCAGCTCCTCCAGTTTATATATCTCATCCGGCAAGGACCCAACGAACAAGTTCCAAGACAAATCCAAGCTTCGCAGACGGGTACAATTGAGTAGGCCAGACGGAAAATCACCACTAAAGTAATTATAGCCCAAGTACAATAACCTCAGATTACTCAATTTACAGATACTGGAAGGAATTGTTCCACTGATATTCAAGTTTTCAAGGTCCAGACCCACAACAGACTTGGTGTTTCTATCATCACAGGTGACTCCAGTCCAGTTACAGTGATCATCACCATTTGAATTACTTCTCCAATCGCTAAGTTCCCCATTAGTATTCCAGCTCTCCTTGACCTGCAATAGTATTTGGCCTTCTTCTGACAGACAATTGCTTTGCAGAAAAAGCAACAATCCAAGCAATAAAACAAGGCCATATGCATTTCCCATTTGGGTGGAGGCCATTTCTTAATCTCTCCGGGCAAATTCTCCGTGTGTTGTCTATGGCGGCCTGTTGTTCATCACAGATCGATGAATATATTTGCAGAACGAGGACTCCATGTATTTGAATGGCAACAGTGTGCAGGTGAACGAGTCAATTATTCAATATTTCCTTAGCGTCGGAACTTCTAAGCAACTTCTGGCATTTGGTCACGTGATGCAATGCATCGAGAAGCGTGAAATTCCAGAAGCCCACTGTCGTAAACATTGTATACCAAACATGTAGGCACATAGTTTAGTCATTGACTTGTCACCGTTTCATACTCCATGTCACCGTTCAAATCCCTTACATGTATAATTCAATCTTGGCGAGCTGCTCTCTTTATATGTGTGGCCCATCTCGGTTTGACAAAGATTAAAGAAGGTTTAGCCTGGCAGACTCCTAATTAAGTGGCCCATAACAAATTTGGACTTTTGAGAATCACAATTGATACATCCAAATCCACTACCGGAAATATAAGGAGTTTGAAATCTCAAACAAAACTAAAAAAGAGTGGACCCGGGCTAAAGTTCTAGCAAGGCTAAATCTACACCTAAAGCTACATAGGGAAAACAAAAGCAATGAGAAATTCTCTTTACTCACTAGATCTTTGTATATATCATACTCTGCAGGATAAAGGAAAGGTGATCCAAGGTGATCTACCACACGAGGATGGTAGAGGTGTATCATTGTCATTATATACAAAGTAAACACATGAATTTAACATAAAATGATATTGTTTTTGGATAGATAAATACATGTAAAGATTAAATTTTAAAATTTATACATTATAAAATATACGAAAATATATGAGAATTATTATATTAGCATGTTAAAAATATAAAATATGTTATACTATTTCTCAATTATACTATGCAAACTTACAAACAAGCATGACCTTAATTTTTTAACAAACCAATTTGAAAATAACTCTGGAACCATTAAAATTTACAATGTCATTTTTTAGAATTATTTCTTCATATTATAATATTTACAATTTATAATGTTTTAATCATTTAAAAGTGTCAATCATCCTTAAGATTTCCAACTTATTAAACAAGCATAACCTTAATTTTTTAACAAATCAATTTGAAAATAACTCTGGAACCTGTAAAATTTACATTGTCATTTTTTAGAATTATTTGTTTCTATTAAATATTTACAATCTATAATGTTTTAATCATTTAGATTTCCACAAATTCATGCTCAGTAAGTATATCCAACAACTTAAGGTTTCATCATTTTAACTATTTCATTTATAATTATCTTGGCATTTTAAAAACTAATTTTTAAGAAAACATGAGGAATGGTTAAACCAAAATGGATGAATAAAGCAAGAGTGTTGAGATATACTTGTCTAATATTTGGCAGATGAGAATAATTGAACTCAACACCATCATAAACCAAAAATAATAACCCTCTAGTAAAATCTTAAATTACTAAATAGCACGTGCTCCAAAGATATGTCATTTTTAACTTTAAGATATTAGGTTTATTATAATGAAGCCAACATAAACTATTAGTGAGGAACCTTGCAACAAAGGTTATCCTATTCAATTGTGTTTGATCTTTACTAATGAATAGAGATAAATGCACGTCAATCATTTATTTGTAATCATCCCTTTTTCGTGCTAATGTTGTTGTGTTATGGTAGTGATGCATGCTCTCACAGTTTTGTGTTCTCTTCAATATAAACAATCTGGTCTATTTACAACTTCAGCTCTCTCCTCTAGCACATTGTCTTAACGAGGGTCATTGTTTCACTCCACTAAATAAAGTGCCCCATTTGTAAGAATATGATACATTTTAACATATTCTACATTGGATGAAAAAAATTGCATAGTCATTGTTGTAAAAATTCCTACAAGATTTCTTGATTTGGTCTGATGTTTAAGAGAGTGATTCTCAAAAGTTACAACCTACATCTATCTAGAACTCAAACATTGAATATTCTTGGGATCACCTTGAATCTTGAGAATGTTAAACTTTATTGATATGATATATGATGGTGTTAAACTTTATTGATATGATATATGATGGTTTTATTGAAAAAAATTGTCAAAAATTTAGAAAGTCTCACAAAACTTTGATAGCCTCAAACCATAATTAACGATGCCTACGAGGTTATTTCTTGATTTCTTGATATTGTTATCCTGCAGTAAAGATTCCCCTAAGTCTGGGGTTGAAAACCTTAACAGAGTGAATAATAGAAACTCAACATAGCAGCCCAATAATACAAGTATTAAAGACAATATATGATCTAAATGATGGAATATCTATTTGGTAGTTCAACAGTGGGAGTAGATCTAGAAGTCACGTCTTCTTCTCTCTCTCCTTTTCTTTAGACCAGCAACCAAAAAGCAAGAATACAATAACCAGTAGAGAGATCAAAGCATAAATGCATATAAAAAGTCAGTATGATCTAATTTCAAATACAAATTGAGAACATTTAACATAAAACACTGAAATAAGAATAAGAACATGAGTTTATTTATTAATATTAGAGCAATAATACAATATAACCAATCACCTAATCCTTGCCATTGGAATTACACGAACCATTCTTTGAATCCCTCCTTCCTGGCCACTAAAGTTCTCCTCCTCTATCCTTCTGCGTCAAAATTAATGTGTGAGATATGAGGATTCAAGAAAACAATATGGTGATATGAGGGAAACTAGGAAACGGGGATTTCCTGCTAAGGGGGATGAGATTAAAAACTCAAGGAGACAGACTTGGATATGTGAGAATTTTAATAGTATTGTATTGCACTAGTAGGAAATGTGTTTTCCTACACACAAGGAATCATTATTGTGCCGAGAAGCGCTCTACAACTCAGTATGGGGGTACATCTCAACCATAAATGTTTAACATTTAACACATTTAACATTTAATAAAAATTTAATCTAATGCCAGCCCAAATTAATTAATCTAATGCCAGTCCTAATTATAAATCGATCTAATTATTATGTATAAACACAATAATTTGTCAATCCTAATTATAAATCCATCTAATTATTATGTATAAACACAATATAAATTTAGCACATAAAGAAAATCATAATTGATTTCATCCGAGATGTAAAGTGGAATTCTATTTGTGAGAAAGGATTTCTGCCACAAGTGCGAAGTGCGAAATTAATTTTGTGTTGTGTGTTTGATTTCCGATTTGTAGATTTGATTTTTTATTTTTTTTGGTTTGAAATTTTTTTAATAAACAAATTTAAGTGTTGATACTATTTCATTATTTCTTAAGTTACGGAAATACAATAGTGAAAATAAGAATTTTAATCACTCCCTATAAAATTGCCACAAATTTGTCCGATCTCCATTTCACTGGATTTTGATTCTGATTGCTCTTCCTACTGGTCTACATATTATGCTAGTTGCTTAAACTTGTCACCAAAGCGTACTCCGACCATACTTAGATGGGATGATGGGCCGAATTTAACCAATATTCTAATCCTCGAGTTGTGGAGATGGGCCGAATGGTCTAAATTTAAATACTATGGGCTACCCAACGTATCCAAACCGTATTGAAGAGATGGGCCGAGTTTGATCAACATTCTCATGGCCAGGCTAAGGATGTTTCAATAGATTGTCTATATTTGATATTTGAACAAAATTGCCAACATAAACAAACAATATTGAACTTAGTTGTTATCAATTGATAACCATCAAAATCGTAGTTAAATCGGTTCGCAATAAACTTAAGATGTATATATGTAAAGACTTTATCAAAAAAACTTAAAAACCTATATTTAGAATATTTAAATATTTGGATATGTATTAAAATATATAGGTTTGATATGTAGATAAGGTTTATAAATATATAAGTAAACATTTTATACACTCGAGTAAGTCAGTCTTTATTCTGTGAGGTGTAAATTTGCGAGGTCAAAACAAATCCATAAGCAAAATACATTTAATATTGCTAGCCTATATGCCACCATTTATGTGATTTACACAACGCCACATATGTCCAAAGCAACCATGAGATACTTGAAACAATATTTCTATTAAAAATTACATGTATATTAGAATATTACATTATTTTGATTTAAAGACTAGAATATTACACTATTTTAGTTATATTACCATTTAAATATTTTAGTTTAAATATTAAAATTTTATATTTAGAATATCTAGTTAGAATATTACATTTAAAATATTAGAATATTAGACTATTTTAGTTAGAATATTAAATTATTTTAGTTAGAGTATTACATTTTAGTGCATCAATATTGTAACACTTCACTCCTCTTTCAAACGCTGAGAGGGATCAAGTCTATATTAGATCTTTATTAATCTTGGATATTACATTTGAATATTATATTTAGAATATTTTGGTTTAAATATTAGAATATTGCACTATTTTAATTAGAATTTTGGTTCTTGAAAATAAAATCAAAGCAACCTATATCCATTTTAACATGCTTGAAATCATTAGTTAAGATAATCTTTACATTACTCTAATTCAAACATTTCTAATCCTATTTTGCATTAGATGCATTTATTTCAGTGTTGATATATAAGTACACTACATGCATTGATTTATGTGTGAATGCTAATTTTAATCTTATTTCATTAAATGCACTTGATGGATTTATCTTAATGTCTATTAAAAGTAATTATTGACAAGAATCTGCATTGATCTTTGTGTCATAGTAATTGACATAACCATGTCATCTCATAATAACCACATTGATGATGTGCATGTTGAGGATACAAGAAGAAAAAAAGTGGACGTGTTAGACAAGAAGAAGAAGAAGAAATAGAGAATTCAAAAGAAATATGTGGTGAAGAAAGAAAAGATCGAAGAAAGAAGAAAAGTGAAGAACAAAGAGAAAATTGAGCAACATATTAAAGAGAATATCAAAGAGCATATCGACAAAGAAAGGCACAACAAATTACAGGTGAAGAATAGAGGGCGAATAGAGAAAATTGAGCATTATATTTAAGAGCGTATAGGCAAAGAAAGACACAACAAAGAAAATGCACAACGAAGAAGAGATGGACAAGAAAAATGAAAGAAATGATATCTAAAGATCATGAATAACAAAGGAAATGAAAATCTGAACAACATGATCAACCTATAATTCCTGTTGATATGCAATATCAACAAAAAAAGGCACCACAAATCACAACTGAAGAGTTTGAAGAACAGAGGGTGAATAGAGAAAATCGAGCAGCATATCAAAGAGAATATCAAAGAGCATATAGACAAATAAAGGCACAACAAAAAAGAGAAGAATAAAATGCACAATGAAGAAGAGATGGACAAGAAAAGGTGAAGGAAATGACATCTGAGCATGAATAACAGATGAAATAAAAAGTTGAACAACAAGATCAACCTATAATTCTTGTTGATATGCATACTATGCATCAAAATTTCATGATAAGATTGATCGATTGGCTCAAAATCAAATGTGTCATGTGTGTGAAGAGTTATATCTTGGAATTCAAGTATTTAATACAAATACAAGTCCAATGTGTATCAGATGTAAAAGAGAAGGAACTGATCATAGATTTTCAGTTGATAACCATATGAATCCAGGAAGACAACCTAAAGTTCTTGCAAAACTGACTCAAGTTGAAGAGATGTTAATAGCACGTGCAAGTCCAATTTTGCAGGTTATGCATTCGATAGGTGGACAATATAAATATAGAGGACACACCATTAGTTTTCCACAAGAGGTTGCCAATATTGCCATGAGATTACCTCGACATATTAAAGACTTGGATTTGATTATTGTTGTGTGCAAAAAAGGTGGAAAAGGATCAAATTATGATTTTACTATCATAAAAGATATTGTATTATGTGCATTATATTATAAGATTGAGAATGATCCATATTATTGTGGAGTTCAAGTTGATAATAATGCACTTAGAGAATTTCCTAAAGTTGCAACAGATGTATCACATATGATTAATGTTGTTTCTTTGGAAGATATAGATATTGACATTGAATTTGCAATGTTGGAAGGGGTTCCAGGGATTGATGATGCATTAGATGGGTTACAAACATCTTCTTTTGCAGCAAATCTTCCAAATGCACGATGAGAGATTGATATTATTTGAGATTAGGAAGAGAACCCTAATGCAAAGGAACATAACCCTAATGCAGAGGAAGTGCTTAGTTGGTCGGCATTGGCTCATCTCCAATTAATGAATATAACACAGTGGGATTATTCGATATGGAATTTCCAACATTGTTCCCAAAGGGTGAAGTAGATTGGTTGCAAGCATGAAAGAGAAATGTCCATCTTCATGAGTATGCAAAACATCTTCTCTGATATCATGACAACAGGTTTGGAAGACACCCACAATTCAGATACTTTTACTCAATATCATCATGAGACATCGTGCTCAAGCTTCCTCTGTAGTTTTTGTAAAGAATAATTTGACAAATCTACCAACAACAATAGAGGAGTTACAAGAACATCTACAAAATCTTCCAGAATCACAACTTGGAGAAAGATTAATGCAATTTGGAACTGTATTGAGAGGCACATGTGCATATTGGAATAAGTGTCATGTTGAGTTATCTGACTTGGTTCAACAGATTGGGTGTCCAGCGATATTCTTTAAATTAAGTGCAGTAGATATAAAAATGGCCAAATTTACATAAATTAATGTCGGGAACATGTCCTACAAATCCAACAGAAGCAAGAAAATGGAGACGTCAAAATGTAATTGGCAATCCTCATATTGTAACATATTATATGCACCTAAGGCATACAATGTTTCAAGATCAATTTTTTGAGTGTTTTCATCATGCTACAGATTATTAGTGTTGCTATGAGTGGAAACATTGTGTATCTCCACACGTGCATGGATTTCTATGGTTAAAAGATGCTCCTAACATGGACACATTGAACTGGGATGATCCTACACAGGTTAAATTTGCTAAAGAATATTTTGATAGATGTGTACATGCAATGAATCCACGTGATTGACATCAAAGAAATATTTAGTTTAGACTTAATGTTGATGATCATCCTTTCTTAAAGGACACACAACAAATATTTCAATCTGATCCTATGATTGATTATGAATAACTTCTTAATTGTGTTGAGTGTCACATCACATGCAATGAAAGATCTTGCCTCCAAAAGAAAGTGGGAAGATTGGTATGTTGATATAAGGCACTGTGGAATCTATGTGATGAGTCAAAACTCTATGTTGATGAGAATGGAGAAAAAAATATGAACCAAGATGAAATGATGATATATTGAATACGCACAATCGTGAAACATTGATGATGTGGAGGGCTAATATAGATTGGAAACCTATTCTTTCAAAATGTGTTGTCATTAATTACATATAAAAATACGCTGCAAAATATGAAACATTCCATCATATGTTGATGTGTGTATCTTCTATTCAAAATCCAAATGAACCTGCAACCCATGTATACAAGAGTTTGTTGTGTGAAACTATTGTTGACAAAGATATCAATGCACAAGAGACATGTCATTTTCTTCTAGAGCTCCCTCTTTTTGAATGTAGTCGTTGATTTGTGGTTCTAAATGTTGGTATGAAGGTTTTCAAACAAGTACAAGTTGATACATACGATGTCGACAATGATAATTCCCTTATTGATGCATACCAAGAGACCTGCTAATATTGAGCACCTTCCATTGATAGATGTCGCAAAATCATGGTCATATGATAAACATCGACATGGGAAAAATGGTTACAATGGAAGAATGCAACTATTGTATGTGTGTTCCCTCGATTTACCTCAATTCCTAATCGAGAAGATGACAAGTTTGTTGAATTTTGTTGGTCTGAGTTGTTACTATACAAGACCTTTCATGATTTTCACAAAGATATAGGTTAGACAAATGATGAGATAGTGCATAATTGGGAAAAATTTTGATACCAACCATGGCATGTTTATCGCAATCCATTACCTCCAATTGATCATGTTGAATCTAACAAAGAAGAAGTTCAAAATCCACTTGTAGATTTTAGAGAGAATGAGTGGGAGATTCTTTGTGGATTGTATAAGAATAAATATATAAATTACAATGAGTTTGAGATGCTAGGACATAGATATCATGATCACTCGTATAATTGCAATACAAATTTTGTTGATGAATTCACCTCTAATTGTGTTATTCATTTCATATCTGAAAAGAGAAAGTTGAATTCCCTTTGCACTAACCAGCATGGAAAGTCTTACTCCTTTGAAAGTCTTGGTGCTAAGTAGAGAAAAGCATTTGATATTATCCTTGACCATTATAGATCAGGGGTTGGTCAATTACTCATGCTAATCTAAGGAGATGCAGGTATAGGAAAGTTATTTGATTGGATCCATTAAAAAAACACTTGAAACTAAGTCCTTTCCTGGGAAGAGTCCATTACTTCTTTTAGCTCCTACAAGGGTTGCATCTTTCAACATATTTACAAAAACAAATCATTCTGCACTTCAAATTCCAATCAAAGACATAAAACCTCTGAAACAACAAAGTTTACTTACATTCCAAGAAGAGATGAAGCATGTGAAATATATTCTGATAGATGAAATGAGTTTTATTGGAAGACATCTATTAATAAACATTGATTCAAGACTTCAAGAGGCTTTCCCAAAATGATTTTTTTTTTGGTGGGAGGTCAATTATATTGATCGGTGATTTGGGACAGTTGCCACCTGTTATGGATAAACCTGTATATGCATGTATTGGTCCTACAAAAGAATTATGGAACTCATTCACAATGGTTGTGACCCTTGATATTTGTTTCGACAAGATGGACAGAGAAATCAACAAAGAAATTTTCACAATTTGTTGATGAATGTAAGGGATGCAACACCAACTATGGAAGACTAGAAATTACTCATGACTCATACAAATACACACTTGGATACTTCCACAATAGATTCATTTGATAAGGAAATACATTTGTTTGTGACAAATGATGATGTACAAAATCATAATAAGCTTTGTTTAAGAAACCTAAATTGTCCCATTGCAACCAACATTGCTACAAAAGGAAAAAAGAAAATACATGGAAATATATGAGGAAGAAATGGAACTTGAGTTACTTATTGCAGTTGGAGCTCGAGTGATGCTTACATCAAACATTTGGACTGATGCAGGACTCATAAATGGTGCTCTTGGAATTGTAGAAAAAAATGTGTATAACCTTGAAGTTTCACCCACATATGTTTTAGTAAGATTTGATAATTACATGGGAGTGCCATGGGATGAATCATCTCCTTAAACAGATCCTAGGTAATATAAAACAACTTCCTTTGAAACTTTCTTGGGGCTTAACAATCCATAAGTCACAAGAATTGATTTTGGAGAAAGCTATTATTAATATCGGGAAGCAAGAGAGATAGGGTATGACATTTACTGCGATATCTTGAGTTAAAGATTTGAATGGTCTATGATTTCAACCTCCCTTTTCATATGAACAATATGAAAAGATGGAAAAAGTAGCAGGTGTGAAAAAAAGAAAAGCAGAAGAAGAGAGAGTGAGACTTTTCATATTGTAAGTTATTTATAGTTGATTAGAATATTATTATTTTTTTCCTTTTTCATCATTCAGTGTTGTAACTTTGAATTAAATTTTTTTACTAGATGCATGTATTAAAAAGTATTATATAAATATTATGTGTATTTAGCATATTTAAAATGATTATATTAATATTATGTGTATTTAGAATATTTAAAATGATTATATTAATATTAGATGTATTTACATATTATTGATTAAATTAATCATATGTTTGATACATTTTTCTTAGTTATACACGGCTGAAACCAACCTAGATCCATATTAACTCTAGATCTATCAAGTGTTGAGAGGGATCAAATATCTCGAGGTGCAAACCTTTTCTCAAGTTTTTCACTCAAAAAAGATACCTCGAGAGATTTGATCTCTCCCGACGCTTGATAGATCTAGAGTTAAGATGGATCTAAGCTAGTGTATAATCAATAATTGGTTGGGATGGTTATGACATGGGTTGTAGCAAGTGGCTTCCAGTCTAAATTGAACATTCCACTTGAGAAAGCACTAAAATGTGCATATTTATATTTTTTAAATTCATTATGTAGGCATACATGAGTTTGTTTTAGAGACTCGCAGACATATGTGACATGATTTTGGGAAAATCATGTGCATACCTAGGATCCAAAAACAAGAAGAGCATATGTAAACTCAAAAAGTGTTTGTTAAGAAATTTCTAGGGAAAACAAGTCTTCCATATGGAAAGGGATATGATAACCTGGCTAAGAACTACATCTCAAGATAACTGTGGTAAAAGATGCTATAATAGATGCCCCCTAATGTGTGAGGTCAAAAGGGTATTCGATGGTCGAAATAAATTATATATGACTAAGAGGATGTTGTCAAGAGGACCCAATAGAAGTTCACTAGATAGCGGGCGAACAACACTTGTAAAATAAAATTGGAAAAGCAGCTCATCTCCCAAGGTGGGCATATTGATTCTTAGAGAAAGGAAAGCATGGACACCAAGTCAAGTACACTATGGATCAATGAACATGTATATAGAGAATTCCAATCATGGCCAGGGAAATACATAGTGGATCCATCTCAAATAGATCATAGCCATGAATATTAGTGGAGTATATTTCAATATATAAATTTGGAGAATATTTCGAGCAAATGAAGTGAACAATTGATCCTCCTATGAAGTATCAAAGTCATGTAGTAAGGAGTTGCACTATCCAAAATGTGGGTACCAATATATAAGATGTTACTCAACCAAGAAGCAACACATAAAGATGGAGGTCATTGACAGTAGTTGAATAGTGTATCAAATGAACAAGAATTATGACACAACGTAAGGTATTCAAAATTGATCGTTGATGGTATAAATCTAGCCTATGTGAATAAATGAGTTGAAGTTGAACATGGGAGAAATTTTTTGATTACTGGTCATTGATGTATTCCATTAACAAACATAATACCATATATTGATCATGATAATGGGTGTCAAGGTACCTACTACATTCTAACAAGTGCGAATAAATGGGGCATCCCCCCTCAACCAACATGAGTGTGAACAAAATTCCAATGGTTTGGAATGACTCATATGAAAAGATTGAATAGAACACCAATGACTACATCTCTTGCATGCACCAGATTGAATAGTAAATGGAGGAGACTCTCTAAATAACAACCAATAATAAATTTGATAATAGAGGTGAGGAATTCCACCAATGAGGAAAATTGAACTCAAGATATTTCACAAATCCCAATGTGTGGTAATGTAAGTTGATGTTGAACATAAGGAAAACCGCCCAGTCAAATTCCAATAATGAAAATCAATGTTGGGTAGAAGATCACCTATGAATGATGTAAATAGGGCGAGGGTACTACCACAAGTATACTCTCAGAGAAATTTGCCGTAATCAATAAGAGCAAACCCATCAGCAATAAGTCAATGAGGACCTTCCATATTGATATGAGTATATGACTAAGATACTAATGATACCAAAATTGACTTGAAAATTGGGAACGACTAACAAGACACTACAAAAAAAAGATGACTTCTATTAAACATAAGCACAATACATTTTGTCACTTGGGCAACTAAGACTCAAGAATGAACAATGATATAAGTTTATTACACAAGAGGCATCAACAAACTCTTTATATGATTGGAAGGGTAACCAATGGAAGGAGTAAAGAAAACTTAAAAACAAGGTTCAGCTTCTTAAGGCCATGCTAAAAACAACATGTTGAGAATATGACCCATAATGTGGTGCTTTATTCAAGGGTGACACAACTGACATTATTGCCAAATCTTTATAAATAAACTATTTTTTGGTCCCCTCTTTTTTTAATATTTGATTTTTTTCGTCTTTTTCATATTATGAAATCTTGAAAAAAAATAAAAAATGAAAGAATGCTTTGATACAATGGAGGGAACATGTGTTACAAACAAGAAAACTAGTTCTAGTTCTTGGAACAATCTTATGCTCAATGCAGAGGAAGCATGCAGGATATGGATACTCGAGGAATGTTCCCTCCATGGATAAAGGTATCAAGTTGCAAAGGAATAGTTGTAAGGCTTGTACTTTAAAGAATGCACGGGCAATAGGATTATAAGAGATCAAGCTAGAGCCAGCATTAGGCTCAAAAGCGCAAGCGGTCGTATGCAATGTAATAATAAAACTTAAAATTTAGGAGCCTCTAATCTATAATTCAAAATAAGTGTTAGAAATTGTAGCAAGAAAGGCTCAATTTGACTTTAGCCTTAGTCAAATTGAGAAAATTGAATTTCCACTCAGTTAGCTCAGTAAATTCGAGTTAGTGGGCTTGGAGTTCAGTCATGCATGTGTTGATTGCTAAATTTTAGAAATCTAGTTCAGTTATTTTTAGTTGTACTCAGTTACCTGACCTATAATAATTAATAGAGTCAGTTGAAGGTCAGTTGTGCAGTGGGACAGTAGTCTAACTCAAAGATTTGTCAGTTAACTGATCAATCAACCCAAAATATATCATGCATGCATGGAATTTGAATTCCTCGGCTAGAGTGGAGGAATTAAAGCTAATTTAAAATTATTTGTATATTAGTGGAGTGTACATAATTTTTCATGCAGGCAATTGATCAATCCTAGGGAATTGCACAAGCAAATAGGAGGAAATTCCTATCTTTTAGGAGGTAATTTCCTCAAGGATTACACAAGGAAATAGGAGGCTAGAGGTGGCCGAAATTGGCTAAGTGTTGGCTAAAGGCTCTCATTCAGTAGAGAGAACAGTTTTACCTTTGTAGGGTGTCGTCAGAGCTGGTGCAAACAATTGTAATAGTTTCTCTATTCAACTTATTAATGCAAAGAAGCTTGACGGGTTTTTCCCAGTTGGTTTCCCCTAGATATCATTGTGTAATTGTGGTTTTTCTTGTTGCATGTCTATGCATGTTGTTCTAAATTGTGATTTCAATTCCGCGGATTACTAGAGTAGAATTTGTGTCTCTTGTTTCAGTTTTAAAACTTTAGCAGTTGCAATTTCTATCAAATTTCTACAATAAGAGCAAGGAAGAAGTATGCACCTTCATTGCAAAGTCATGAAAATACTAAATAGGACTCTTGAGCCTAAGATGTTGGGTGTGGAGCCTAATTATCTTCTGTATTCAAAGGTTTCAGCCGGATGTATACCCCAGGAAGACTGTACACCCCTCCACACGGGGGGGTGCAGGGGGGACTTGTCCCCATCGCGGGGGTCTAGGGGCCAACAGTCCCCCGGCGGGGGTTCGCGGGCAACGTCCTTGAAGCTAAAAATAGATGTAAAATTGCCTTGTAAAAGTCTAGTAATTTCTAGTCAATTTGGGTCGTTCATTAGGCGGATGATCTGACTGTAGAAGTTATGTTTAATTTAGGGTTTTTGCCCTAGAAGGCAACCCCTCACTATATATGAGGGAATTGTATTGCGTCTATGCATATCTGTATTCTGAGTGAGGAAGAGAGAGGAGATTGAGAGCAAAGATGGTGTTACAGTGGATCTGTTGTAGGTTGTATCTCTTCAGTTTGTTGGATAATATAAAAGGAAGGACTGGTTGTTTCTCCGTGGATGTTGCCCAAACTGGGTGAACCACGTATATCTGTGTCTCTCTTGTTTTATGTGTTTTCTGTGTTTATATTTCTGCAATATTTTATGTGTTCCATTGCTCTGCAATATATAATTTTCTAACTTAAGATTCAAAATCAACATGGGAACCAAATGGCTAGTGAGGTTCTAACTAGGATGTCTATGTGAAGGTAGGATCTACTGCTAATTTATGACACATCAAACAATGCGTGAGAGGTGGTGTCACAAAATAGTGGGATCGATCTTATGGCTAGGTATTGAAAATAAGGTCAAAATACATAATGCAATGCAGAATTCTTTCCCTATAAGTGCATTTTCAAAAATGATACCTACCATAATGGATCTTATTGTGGTTTGAGGAATGCTTAAAAAATTTCACAAAGTGATGAAATATTGTTGCAAGGCTTGAATTCTAAGTGAAAAATTAAATGGAGGTAAACATTAGGTTATTGAGTAAAAATAAATAAAAATAGCAATAAACTATATAAAAGTGGCTTACAAAAGTTTATAAATAGTAAAAATTTGAAATTTTACTATTAATTTGAGTTTTTACCCCATGGAGAGTATTTGTAGACAAAAAT
This sequence comes from Pinus tabuliformis, assembly GCA_031772625.1. NCBI lineage: Eukaryota > Viridiplantae > Streptophyta > Pinopsida > Pinales > Pinaceae > Pinus > Pinus tabuliformis. Next base: position 463,872,496 of record CM062816.1, on the reverse strand, counting down.
TCCCCTTGAATTTAATCACATAATTCAAGTGTTCTAAACAACTTATCATCATTCCGTGAGAAACATGTCATTCTAGATTCATTTCTCTTCAAATTCATTCTATTAAATTTGTTTTTAAGTCAAATTTTGAAGTTTATTTTTAAAATTTAAAAGGGGGTTTATGCATACATGACTTGTTATTAGATTGCATATGGTTGGCCCTATATGCAAATTGTTCAAGGAATGGTTGCATATATATGGGATTGTTTTGAGCAAAACCTGCATATACACATGTCCTCTTTAAAATTGAATAATTTAACACTCAAATTTGATTTGATTTTAGGATGACTATCACTTGGAGAGAAAGAGAGCATAATGAAGTTGATAATGAAGTCCTAGAAGACCAAGAGGTTATGTATGCCTTAAAAACTTGTGGATTACTCAATTTTTTCTCCAAGCAAACATGGGCATTCAATGATGCCTACTACAAACTTTGATTAATAGTTGGAGTCTCAAACAATATTGCTTTATGATTGATTCAATGTTGAGGACATCTACTTCATTAGTAACCTATTGAGAAGGTGAGAAGTAGTGAATCTAAAGTGCAAGAGTATTGGTGAATATCTTGGATAGAGGACTACGTAGATATAAATTACGCAGTGGGGACCCAGATACCCATAAGGAGCATTGAGAGTCTAACTCTCAATATTATCTTATTCACCTTGCACGAGTGTGAGGATCCACATCTCTGCATCAGGCATCTAGAGCATAGATGTTCCTAGAAGTGAAGTGATTTTTCCCGATAGCACCTAACTAGATTACTACCTGGTTGACTAGTATGAAGATTCCTCTGATGACATGCAAATAGGAATGAATGAATAATTTCAGCTAGGGGATCATCTTGTGCACCTTGTTTAAGAGAGAGTCCCAACTCTTCTACCATGGGTCATACCACGCATCTCCCATTTGAGATAACCTCGAATGGAAAGATAGGTTGACCTTATTGGTAGGATTAGAGGAGGGAATGTTACACTTGCCACTTTTGATGATTACTTCATCCATTGGTGGGTTCAACAAATCATCACCATTGATGGTTATCCATATGCAGGTCTTGACTTTTGAGGAGACCCAAATAAGGTATTCCTTAAAAGCTGAATTTATAATAATAGTATTCCATCTCAATCAAAGAATAAAGAATTCAAACTCATCCATATTATAGCCACATGTGTGGTTTAGGGTTTCTGCAGTAAGGTCGAATTGCAGTATAGAAGTCGCAGGTCTGAAAAAGAGTTTGAAGGAGAAGTTGTTGCTACTGAAAAAACGAGTTCACTTTGCAAAAGAGAATCTCATCAAGGGGAGGAATTGATTTGGTCTTGGAGGGGTCTTGGTCAAGGGTATAGGTCTTGGAATTCATCAATTGAATATTTTATAAGAAGAATAATTCTTGTGGGTTTTCCTCTCAGAGTTGGAGAGGTTTTGGCCTTGGTTGGTCACCTATATCTTGTGTCCTTTGTCTTATTGTCCTTTATGATTTTGTAGTTGTTTGTGGAAGAAAAAACTGATAATAATCAAGAATAAGAAGAAGTTAATTTAACAAAGTAAAAATATATCACAAACAATTATCGAAGTAGAGAAATCACCTACACATGTTGCCCCTAGATTTCTCAACACAAAGAACAAGTATCCATTGATCAATCGAAAAAACCAAACATTCAAGCCTGCATAAAGGAACCCTTAGAAAAGGGAGCATCTGTCAATTTCCCAAAAAACAAGAAACCACTTATCAATCTAGAAAACTAGGCATGTAGGCCTACATAAAAGAACCCTTGTAAAATGGTGCATCTCTCAAATTCCAAAATTAGGTTTTTGCAGCAAACATCAACTTCCCTTGTTTTTAGATCAATATAATGCTTGCAAAAAATATAAACCTACTCAATCTTCTATAGTTTTAGTTGCTTGAGCAAGCATGATGAAATTTTAGTCTAGGGTTGAATTTAGCTTTGAAGTCTAGCCTTGGCTTATTAGTATGACTAGTATGAGGTTTTCTAAAGTAATGAACCCTAGATTTTGTTTCTTTGTTGGTATCCCCTGCTTTCTTGCTTGGACGTTTTCCCTTTTTGTCCTCTACTGCTATATGATCTAATTTCTCACCTTCGTGTACTTGTTTTCATTTCATTTTTCTTCTTCTTTCATAAACCCTAATTTCTAGTTCACTCATAGGGTTTTTTACAGCCTCTTGAATAGGAATTTGATGACTAGATTCAGTGTTTGCTTCTAGATCTAGGGTTTTGATAGGGGTTTTAGATTTAGTCTTCTTCTGCTTTCTGGGTGTAGGGTTTCTCCATGTCCTTCATGTCAATTGTTCTACATTCTTACTCAATTCATGGATGTATAGCATTTTAATCAATCCATGATGGCATATATCATGAGAAAACAACTTAGTTCTAGTTCTAGCCTTAGTAATCGTTTTGAGAAAACTTCAGTGTAAAAAATAAGGCAGACTCATCTTACTAAAACCAGTTAAGTGACATAAAATTCTCATGTGATATAAATAAACCTTTGAGTACCTTCCTTCGCACATAAAGAACATATTCACAGTCCTTAGAGCATTGGTCCATTCGGAATTCAACATACTCTAACGGATTCGAACACTCCATTTAAGGTTTTGCATTTTCCTTCAAGAAAAAATTCAAATCTACATTTTGTACCATTTTCTTTGTGAAGCACCTTTCTCATTTAATAGATAACCCTGTGGATTCTACAATAGACTCCTTAGTGACTGCAAACTCTAAATCCCTTACCTTTTTTATACTGCCATCAAAGTAATTAATGAATTCATGGCAACAACTCATATTGTATCCATTAAAACAATGAAAAATTGGCTCCCATCCAGCGTTGGTGAAAATTGGTATTAGTTCTTGATAATCTTGGAACCACTCCATGCCATCTAGTTCATATTTCTTTATATGGTAGGGGTTTCTCATTTCTCAACTACAACTATTCCAAAACCCTAGTCACACGTTGTAAAAACTCTCCTGTGCACTACAAACTGCTAATACATGGAAACATTGGAAATTGCCTTTTTACAGATAACTACAGTTTTTAGGTTTTAGCTTTCAAACCCCCCTCTAATGCTTGGAAACCACTCCAGATGTCACATCAAGTAGTAATATGGGTTAAATTACTTGAAATAATGTTTAATAACTTGAAATCAATAATGTGGCAATTAGAAAACTTTTATTTTTTTAAACTCATGTAGGCGCTACGAAAATATTTCATAGTGCAGTCTGTTGGTGGTGTGAAATATTTTCGTAGCGCCAGCTATAGGCACTATAAAAATATTTCGTAGCACCACATGTATTCATTAAATTGGCTTCGTTTTTGCTAAAAACTTGGGATAAACTGGGGTATAACATAAACAAACCCTTTTGAAATGTTTCTAATCTTTATGCTACCCTTTCAAACATTTTTTTAACATATCCCAATACTTAACCCTTCACTCTTTCTAAATGAAGTTGTCAACTAATTCTCAAAAAATTTGGACTCTTTGTGAAGGTACAAACCTAGTGCTAACAAGATGAACATATGAGGATAACATGCAAACATGTAGAGAGGCACCCATTAGAATGAGTTGAATCAACTAGAGTGGACATGGTAGGATAGCACATGAGTCAAGTGAGCACAAAGGAGCACAAATGACTATTGAGATAGGTTGGGCCAAACTATCATTTGGGAAAAGTATGTAATATATAACATTGACCCATTCGAAATGGAAGGATGCAACCTTCTTCAATTTGGAACGATTGCTTGTAAATGTGACAAGAGAGTTGGCTAAGGCAACAAGCATTTGACCAAGTACCATTTGGATTATAAGTGCTAACATGAGATGAAGAGTTGGTGAAGGAGTTGGAGGGGAAATGCATAAGTTTATATGGGTTTGGATAGTGTGAAATCACCCAATGTCTAGCATGATTGGGTGGGTCATTGCATAAGTCATGACACAATTTTCTTACATGACAAAGTGTAGGGAGATAAGTTCTTGTTAGTCAGAGGCAAATATAAGCATGCAAACACAAGACAAATAAATACATAAGCTTATGCTTGAATAAAAAAATATATTCATTAATTATTCTCTCATATACATCCACCGAGATATGACTATTCTCGCTTCTTGCAACCAAAAATTGACTCAAAAAACTTTTTACAATGCAGGCTTTTCTTTTTTATTTCTTCCATATTCTATACCCTTGAAACTGCTTCATTTTTAGTTACGCTTTCTTGATGTAAGTTCCATATTTCTTCACTTGCTACTATTGTAATTTTTCTTTGACTTGTTTTATATTTGTTCTAAAAAACTATTTAGGCTTTCAGACCCTATCTTCTATAGCTTCCTCTTGAAAGATTTGTTCACTCATGGACTACTACCACAACTCTTCATCTTCAAACTATGAACTTTTTCATGCTTCGTATTCCTGATCTTCTTTCTACCATATTTCTTGATAATAGAATTTTATCTCTTCTTGACTCCATTGTTTAAAGGTTGTTTCAATTCTTTCTTCTTCATCTTCAGAAACTTCCATGCCCTTTACTACATCTTTTTCTTCATCCTCTCTTTCATATATAGTTGTAATTGGATTGTTTTCCTATCTACTTGCACACTCAAAATCAATGTTAAAAACATATTCATTATTCTCTACAATGAGAGCTTTCTCTGTTTCTTCTTTCTTCTCTACCTCTTCAACTGCATTGAGGCTATCTTCCACTGTTATGTTGTTAGTAGATTTTATCATAAAAAACGTATACTTTATCCTCTTCTTAATCATCAATTGTTGCTAGATCATGCACTGCTTCATGAGAAATTCTAACTATTGCTTCATAACTTGTTGCTATAGTGGTAGCTTCAACCTTCAATTCTTCATCAAACATGGCACTTTCCATATTTCCACAATCAATCCTTGTTTCAAAAAAGAGACAACAAATTTCATCCACAATATATGAGCATGCATGTGCTCATTAATGATTTCAACTTCACCAAACTCATCATTTGTTGTTAGATTCATGAGAGATGCACTTTCATCTCTACAAACCATTACTTCATATGAAAAATTGTCTTTATTATTCTCAAACTTAAATGCCTCAAACTCTTATGCAAAGAGGTCATCATCAACTACAAGCATACCAACTAGATCACACATGTTGTTCACTTCTTTATTGGAAGCTTCACCATCATCAACAAGGCCTATTGTTGGATTCATCAATTGACAACTCACATTGTAGTCACCATCCACATGTGTCTCGTCACAGTGGGATTCACCATCCATGTTACAGTGGTGTTCTCGAGCATCTATATGCTTTGGCTGTACTTCACATTTAGAAGCTTCAATTTCTCACTCTACAATATTTTTTGTGTCTTCTTCATCCATATGCATGTTTGCATAATGGGTTTCACTTTTATAGTCTTTATGACCATCATCCACATTTGAGTGGGATTCTCCAAGATTTTTTTTCCTCCTAGAGTCTTTCTCATTTACTCTCATACATGCAATTAACTTTCTATTGATTCTTCAACAAACTATAACAGAATTTGTTGCTTTATGTCACTTTCCTTTATACCAAATTCTACTTCCAAGGTCTTCCATGCTTCCTAGGAAGATGTAGCTTTTTCTACCTTGCACAAGGACTTCTCATCCAATGCATGTTTTATAAGATCCAATACTAAGACATCACATAATTCATCATATGGGTTATTAGATCGATACACAATCAACTCTTTACATCAAAGAAAAGTTTTCATTTTGACAGTTCCCAAAAATTAAATTTTTTACCAATAAATTTTCGAAGTGTTACGAGATCTATCATGATCCATTCATTCTCGAATTGTTCTACTTCAACTGCTTGTCTTTTATATTCCCTGGCTATGGCGAGAACCTCTATGAGGTCTTTGTTGGTACTATTTTATTGCCATTCTTTTCTTCTAAAAATCCATCATTTATCTATCATTTTCTCCATAAACCCCTCATAGTCCATTGAAATTGATTAATGAAGCATTATAATTGTTATTTTACATTAAATTTAATTTATGGATTTTTATGTTAAAAATTGGAAATTTTCAACAAAATTACGGGATGTCATGACTTCCTGTAATTGGTTTATGTTGTGACACGTGGCATGGCAGGAAAATCAGAATAGAAGATAAGGACGTGATCGAGGATGTATATACATGGTGGAAAATCTATTTAGCCTCGAATTTGGAGCTCCTGAATACATGGTCAATGCTGGTCAAACCCAACCTTTTTGGTTGTAAAAGCAACAAAAATCTGAAGTTACCCAAACTGATTTCGTTTTGTTTTAGAAATTAGTTAGGATTAGGAAAAACGAAAATAGCCTTTTTTATTGTAAAAGCAGAAACATCTGAAGCGATAATGTATGTACATTTGGTTGTAAATTTTAATAAATAAGAGGAACGCTGGTAAGGAAAGGAGGTTAGACAAGAGCAGACTTAAGCGTATTCCAGAACTTTGTTTTGCATGTAATTGATTCTCAGAACTTAATCACAGGCAGCGTTTCATCAATTATGGTGTTTATGTGTTAACGTTTTTATCATCTGAAGTTATTCTAAGTGTGCCATCAACACGTGGACGGGCCCTACGTGAAGATTGGTATACTTTCATTTCTGTTTCATAGAATCTAGTCTTCAGATCTGAATAGTGTTTTATTTCATTTCATCGCTTGTGAGTTTATCAATTCAACTAGAAGTTCTTACGATTATTATTGAATGATTCATAGTGGTAGCTTGCAAATTCAATTGTGAAATTATTGAATCAGACTTTGTAAAAGGTTTAATTGAACATTGAATTTCAAGATATTTCTATGGACTCTGTTTTCATGAATTTGATTTTTAGTATGCTTAGTGTGTTATCTGGGACAGAGTTTTTGTGAATGATATTCTTGTAAGAGGATTGAAAACTCAGACTAGTAACACTTTGTTTTCTTAGAACATTTGATTAAATTAGGTGATATAAGTGTTTGAATTGTGAAAGGAAACATATCTCAATCTCTTGTAAAAGAGTGTTGTAGCTTGTCACAATAGACACTTATTTAGATAGATGAGATCCTTTTAGGTCTATAAACTTTAGACACGTGCCTCTAAGTTTACCTACCTTGGTTGACATTAAATTTAGTCTAATCTAGACCCCTAGATTGGTCACTACATTTTGGCACTGTTGCCTAGGAGGCGCAACTAGAAGATTTCTAAAAATAAATAAAAAATAAAAAATAAAAAAACATAAACAAAAACATAGATTTAATTTTGATTCATCATTTTAGAAGTCATGTTTACTTATGTCTAGATCTAGAGATGATAAAGGTAGATTCATAAAAACCCCCCATCCAAAAACTAATTCACCACTAGGAGCAGACCCTTTAGGAAAAGTTGAACACACAACACCAGCTGGGAAAGTCACCATACAAAAATTAGAGGATAAACAGAAATCAGGGCAAAGACTCACACTCATTGAGAGACAAATTCTATTGGCACACGAATCACAGAAGAAACATCTCCTTGAATCCTCTATAAAAGGAGAAAGTAGCACAATAACTCAACAATCTCTCCTTGAACCTACTGATTTTGAAAAATCTCAAGAAGGAGAAAAATCACTAGAACAATTTCTCTTTGAAACAAGTGACACTGAACAAGAATTAAATCAACAAAGGAACCTATCAAAATGGTTGAGGAAGGAGGAGGATCAACAAGAGGACCACAAAATCAAGATCGAAGAGAGGAGGAAGAGTCAACCTTTAAATTTCCTATTCAAGAACCAGGAGAAAATTATGATGAGGAAATAAAAATGAAAAGCATACCTCCATCTGTGTTACCAAACTTTTATGGCATGGCTTCAGAATGGGACTTGGTGAACATGCACTAACTGATTGGGATGGCATGAGAAGAATATTCCTAAAGAAATACCAACCTTATTGTAGATCGAAAGATTCTAAAGATGATATCTTTAGAATGAATCAACAAGAGGATGAAATTTTAGAGGAGTACTTGGAACGATTTGTTTACAATTTACAAAAATCAAAACATAGAACCATGTCTCTTGATCTGATTCGAACAATATTTTTGAACGGCATTCGAGAGGAATACTTAGATTATCTTAATTTGATGGGCAAAGGTGATATTTCCACTTTACCTTTCAAAGAAATTGCTGATTTATGTGAATAGTATTCAAGGAGCAAAGCCAGATATGGAAAAAGAGCTCTATCATCTAAAGCCACAAAATCTGCTCAATAAGTGTCACAAGGGCTGAAATAGGAAACTTGTTAGAAGAATTCAAAACAGATCTATTAAGTACCTTAGGAACTCAAATTGACGCTTTGAAAGCAAAGAAAATACAAGAAGAGGAAGATCAATTAATGGCTGTCTTTTGTCCAAAATGCCGGAAGAAACATGCTCTGAAAGACTGCCCATTAGAAAACATTCAAGTTTGCGCCTTTTGTACTGAAAATCATGATATATTTCATTGCTCTAAAGTCAAGATTTTGCAGAATTGTAATGTGGAAGCTAACACAGACATGGAGAATGTGTATTTCATGGGCGCTAAGAGACCGTGGCAACCAAGACCTCCACCTCCAGGTATGTTTCCAAACCAAAATTTGCAATTTCTTGCACAAGATCAGATGTATGCTAAGAATTCTTGGAATGTACCCATGCCATGGCAACACCAAAATTACCCACAACAACAATGGAGACCATTTCAGTAGTACTCTCAACAATATCAACCATATCCTCAACCATACCAAAAATATTCTCAGCCATATCAACAGTATCATCAGCCACATTCGTAATATCCTCAAACATATCAACAATATCCTCAACAACAAGTTGTTTATCAACCCCAACACACTCAACAAGCATTGCCTGCTCCTCCACCAATAAATCCACCTCAATTACAACTTCCATCTAACCAACAACGTCCTAGACCCACTCAGATTACTACTCAACCTGTACCAAATCCAAATAATAGAGCAGAGAGACCAACTTATAGTGTAGATGAGGGACCATCATATCCCACATTACCTTTACAAAATATCGCGCTGAGGTCTGGTAAGGTACTTCAAAAAGAACTTCCAATAGCTAAAAAACAAGAAGAAAACGAATAAAATGAAAATGAAACTCCAACTCAAAGGAAACAAAATGATGACATCCAAAATAAACAAATGCAACTGTTGCATCCACCACATTTTCCAGAACGATTGGTCCAAGCAAAACTTCCCATGTCTATACCACAGTTTGATGTTTTAGACGAGCTAAAGAATGTGTATATAAAAATTCCACTACTACAAGCCATAAAAGACATTCCCATATGTACTAAAGCAATCAAAGAACTATGCCTCAAGAAGCCTACTAGGAGAAGAGTTGAGCCACAAACTATTCATGTTATTGGACATTTAGCCAGCCTTATGACAAACACCATTTCAATGGAAAAGTATGTTGATCCTGGTATTCCCAGAGTCACTACAATCATTAACAACATACATATTCCAAACACCTTAATTGACCTTGGGGCCGCAATAAATGTGATGACTCTTGAAACAATGAAAACACTGCAGCTCACAAACTTGCAGCACACAACAATTGTTCTAGAACTAGCTGATAGGTCTAAAGTGATTCCTGAAGGGATTTTGGAGGACATAATTGTTTCACTAGACTCTTGGGAGTATCCAGTGGACTTTTTAGTTCTTCAGCCAAAATCTAATTTAGGAGGACACCCTATCATCCTTGGTAGACCATGGTTAGCAACTGTTGATGCATTCATAGGATGTAGATCGGGTAATATGATTATTTCATGAGGAACTGAAAGAAAACAACTCACTCTTTACCCATCAGCATAATCACCAGCAGTAGCACACAATTTATGGCTTGATGATAAATACAATGATAAGAAAGAAGTTCAATATGTTTTCAACATCAATCAAAATCTATGATTTTCAAGAACATAATAATGATGATTTGGTAGAATTATTCCTTTCTCAACCTGATATTTCCGAAGAATTAAGAAATGAACAATACCATGCTGCAGATGAACTTTTGGCACAAAATTTTCAGGAAACATGTACCATTCATTCTTTGCAAACAACATTTCAGAACATTTTTCCCATTCAATCTATCACAAACACACAGAGCAAGACCATAGAGATTAGTCCAGGAAAAATTTTGAATATTAGCACTCACCTAGACTCATCTCAGGAGGAAAAATTGATTCAATTATTGAGAAAATATCAGAAAGAATTTGCTTGGGACTACACTAATATGTACGGAATTCACCCTGAAACATGCACTCACCATATTTATACGGACAGTAATATCAAACAAGTGAGGCAACCGCAGAGAAGAATGAATCCCATGCTTCAAGATATTGTTAGAGATGAATTACAAAAACTATTGAAAGTCAATTTTATTTATCCTATCTTTGACAGTCAGTGGGTATCCCCATTGGTAGTAGTGCCCAAGAAAAATGGCAAGTGGAGGATTTGTGTTGATTACAGACAATTGAACAAAGCAAACCTCAAAGATTATTTCCCACTACCATTTATTGACCAAGTGCTAGACACATTAGCTGGGAAATCATCATTCTCTTTTCTTGATGGTTTCAGTGGCTATAACCAGATCAAGATAGCCTTAGAGGACCAGGACAAAACCACTTTTACTTGTCCCTGGGGCACTTATGCCTATAATGTGCTCCAGCTACATTTCAGAGAGCTGTATTAGCTATTTTTGCTGATTTAGTTCATGAATGTGTTGAAGTTTATATGGACGATTTTTCAGTGTATAGTAATTCATTTGAGCATTCATTAGAAAATCTTGAAAAAGTTTTGAAGAGATGTATTGAAGCTAATATGTCCCTGAGCAATGAAAAGTGTTTTATGATGTTAAATAAAGGGATAGTATTAGGTCAATATATTTCTTCTCAAGGCATTAAAGTTGATCCATCAAAAATCCAGATCATTGTCAATTTGCCAATTTTGAAGACTCAAAAAGAGGTAAGAAGTTTTCTTGGGTATGCAAGCTATTATAGAAGGTTTATTGAACATTTTAGTAAAATAGCTTTTCCTCTGTTTAAAATCCTAGCAAAAGATACACCTTTCAACTGGAATGAGAATTGTCAAAAAGCTTTTGAAACACTCAAAGAAAAGTTATCATCCACACCAGTCTTAAAAGGACCTAACTGGACCCTACCATTTCACATCTTTACAGATGCATATGATACTACAGTAGGTGCCTCGTTAGGCCAAAAAGAAGAGTCCTTCAATTATTCCATCTATTTCATCAGTAAAAATATAACACCTGCAAAATTAAACTACACAGTCACTGAAAAAGAAATGCTTGCAATCATACATGCTGTGAATAAATTCTGACATTATATAACTGGTTATGAGGTTTTTGTACATACTGACCACTCTGCCATTAAGTATTTAATGAATAAACCAATCACTAATGGCAGAGTTACCATATGACTGTTATTATTACAGGAATTTAATATTACAGTGTTAGATAGACCAGGTAAGGAGAATCAGGTGGCAGATTTTCTTTCTAGACTGCAAAATTCAGGTGAGGTTGTTCCGGTTGAAGATTCTTTTCCAGATGAAAATTTATTTGCAATTTCAGTAGTGAATCCTTGGTATGCTGACTTAGCCAATTATTTGTCCACAGGAAAAACACCTCCATATTTTACTCCAAAGGAAAAGAAGAGGCTGATCAAACAAAGTGCTAGATATTCATGGGTTAATGGAGATTTATTTTACACCGGTTATGATATGATTATTAGACGATGTGTAAGAAATGATGAAATAATTGATATTTTAAAATCTTGCCATGATGAACCATGTGGTGGGCATTTTGCAGCCAAAAGAACAACATTCAAGATTCTCAGTCTTGGATACTATTGGCCATCTATTTTTAAGGATTCCAAGAAGTATGTGAAAAGTTATGATAGCTGTCAAAGAATAGGCAGACCAACAACTACAGATGAAATGCCACTTCAGCCTCAAGTACATTTAGAGCCATTTGAAAAATGGGCTCTAGATTTTATAGGACCCATCAATCCATCTTCCAAAGGCAAAAAGTACATCCTAGTATGTATTGATTACGTGACAAAATGGGCTGAAGCAAAAGCACTAGTCCGGGCAATTGAACAAACAGTGGTAAACTTCCTTTTTGAAGAAATTTTTGTAAGGTATGGAGTACCAAGGGAGATAGTGACGGATCAAGGTACTCAGTTTACTTCAAAGCTGGTCAAAGACATCACAGACAAATATAAAATCAAGCACAGGAAAAGCACACCTTACCATCCACAAGCCAATGGCCAGGTGGAATCTACAAATAAAACATTGGAAGGAATTATCACTAAGACAGTAGGAATGAACAAAAAGAATTGGGAAGAGAAGCTCAAAGATGCACTCTGGGCTTACAGAATCATGTGGAAAAACACTACAGGATTTACACCATATTAGTTGGTATATGGAAAAGAGGTAATGCTTCCTATTGAATTTCAAATACATACTTATAAGATGGCTGCAGATTTAGGAATTGATCTCAATGAATCACAAACAGAGAGAATTCGTAAATTGAACCAGTTAGATGAAATGAGGCAGCAAGCAGAGGAGACAAAAATCCTAATGCAGAAACAAAGGAAGCAGTGGCATGATACACACATTAAAAAGAAACAGTTCAAAGAAGGAGACTGGGCTTTACTCTTTGACTCTAAATTCAGAGATCATAAAGCCAAATTTACAACACATTGGCTGGGCCCATATGAAATAGTTCAAGTATATGAAAATGGATCAATCAAGCTTACTACAATTGATGGAGAAGGCAACACCTTTATTGTCAATGGAGATAGGTTGAAACTCTATCATAAGCCCATCAGCAAGGAAGATTTTCTTCAAACTGTATCTCAGCAAAGGGAGGTTGAGATATTGCAGCCTTCAGCTGTGATATCTCTACCTTAGTTCATTCAATTTCATTTCTGCTTTAACAATAAAATAAAAAAAAAATAAAAAAAAATATATATATATATATATATATATATATATATATATATATATATATATATATATATATATACAAAATACAAAATAACAAAACAAATTAAAAAAAAAAATAATGGTTTAGATGTGAAAACCAGACTCTGGCACACTCTAACCCCGAATTCTTACTAGAAAACCAATCATTTGGCTGGTAAGAATTCCTTGTTCTACTTGTTTACTGTTTTTCATCAATTCAATAATGACTTGAGGACAAGTCAAAGACTTAGTGGGGGAGAAGAAACAGTGGTTTTTCCCTATCTCATCTCCTCATTTTTAAATCTTCAAGGAATTTGTTTCAGTAATTCAGTATTTCAATAAAAGAGTTGTTTTTGTTCTAATCAGAGGGACCTGTTCAAGCAATATGCAGTGGGACCTGTTCAGAAGACTATGTCAACATTACCAATATCAGAGGGACTTGTTATCAACATCACCAATATCAGAGGGACCTGTTAAAGACTGCATTCAAGATACATCAGGCTACTTCAACAAAGTTTTCAAAGGTTGCTTATCATCAGAATTATAATCAAGGCTACATCAACACCAAGGATAAAAGAAGCTTCACAAACAGGGTTCTTCAGAGTTCTTCAGATTTTAAAGGGACCTGTTATATTCAATTTCATTTCAAAGGGACTTGTTTTAGACAATGAAGATCAATCATACCTGTACAATGAAGATCAGTCATACCTGTGCACGCCAAATCAACATTTTGTCAACCAACAAGTGTAATGTATAGTTGAAATTTTTATTTTTAACATTTAAAATTCTTAAATTATTTTAGTGTTAAAAATGATGATTATTATTGCTTGTTATCAATTTCAAAAATCCTTATCCCCATAACCTTCGTCATATTCCTAAATCCTCACCTCATTATCACTCTGCTTATCATCCCCTATCACACCTTTACTATGCTCTTCAAACCTTTTCATAACATAAACCCATCATTTTTAAATCCGACCTCTGTCAATAAAGTACCAACAAGCAGTGGGCACCAATGCAAAAGGCCGGTCAATGGAAAGACACTTGTCACACCGTTCCTCAAATGATTTCATTCCTTTCGACTGCTAGAGTTATAAAAACAAGCTTCTGACCAAAGTCTGCTTATGAAATATATCCGTTATCATCACACGATTTGCATAGTGAGTTATCATGATTATACCTCTGCAAATCAGTACTGCTCCTTTGTATTCATGATGTGAATGCGCCTTCCAACTCTGCATTATCATCATAGCAATTGGATGAAGGTCGGTTGTTGAGTTTTCATTTTATAAAACTCTGAGTTCATAAAGTGCGTTACCATGTTAGTGTTCAGACTCTGAGTTTCTCAAAGAGGGCCGAGATAGTAGGTGCTACAAAGGGAGAGAATAGCAGACAGGCTTACCCCGAGTTTTTTTTACTTCCGCCCATAATTTGAGGACGTTAACCAGGTCAGCTCAAGCAATTGAAGAAGGAAACCCTGTGAATCGAGGACGTTACCAGGTCAGCTCAGTGGAACGCAGGAAAAGAGGTAACAAATTGAAAACCCTGATTGAATTTTTGAGCATAAAAAAAAGGTTTAGAACAGATATTTTCAACAAAATGACCAATAGAGAAGAGCCCAAAAATTTTTATAGCTCACAATATCATGAAGACTATGTCACGATTTTAAGGGAAAAACATTGGTTGTCTTTTCTAGAGAAATTCAATGGAAACAATGAAGAAGTTACAAAGCAATTTTCATTTTCCTTCAATGGAGAGAAAGCTTTAATAGGAAACTTCTCTTTTAGAATTTCAGAGGATACCATAGCACAAACATTGGGAATCAGTCCAGAAGGGGAAAAGTATTTCAAAACCAAACAATTTAAGGAAAAATCATGGACTCAATTTATATCTAGGTCAAGGGTTTCCTCTGTCAATTGGAAAAAGGGTGTTCCTTGAAGCTGGCTAATTCACCCATGGGACGAAATGGTATACATTATTCAAAAATTTGTTACATGTGAACGACGTTACAGTATAGTATACCTATATCACATAAAACTTCTGTTGCACTTAAAAGGTCAATGCACTATCAGTTTGCCCTACTTCCTTTTACAGAGTTTGATTAAAATGTCAAAGACCATTCAGAAACAAAAAGGTAATGAAGATAGGAGTTTGTATCATTTTGGGTTGATCAAAATTCTAATTGAATTTGAGTTGCAGAGGAGAGGAAAAACATGGAAAGAGTTTTTGATTGACAATCAAATTAAAATTAGAGAAGATGAATAGGAACAACAAGAACGCACAGAGTTTATGATTGATATTGATGAGGAAATCCCTGAGCGTAAGTCAAGCAATGTTCCTCAACCCAGCAGTGGTGTAAGGACAAGAAGGATGAGGCAAGAAACTGCCAAGAAAATTGAAAAAGATAAAATCTTCACTACTTATAAGAGAAGATCAAGGAGAATACAAAGGAATCAAACACAAGATGATCAACCAGAGCCGAATGCAAATGCACCAATGGAAATTGAAAGCAGTACTAATTCACAGCCAAAACAGGAAGCATAAATGGAAATTGAGAGTAACAAGGGAGAAAGGAAAGAGCCAGCACCTACAAATAAGAAACAGAGAAGGTTAGAGAAACAGATTGAAGAGCTAAAAGAGGAATTGATGGAAGCAAACATGTTAGAGAAGGTCATAAAGAAGGAAAATGAAATGTTGAGAGCTCAGAGAAAGAAGATTCAGCAGAAAAATGAGAAACTGAAGAAGCAAATCAAAGAACTTAAGACTGATCTAACTGAAACGTGCAAATGGGTGACAAAATGATACACTCAGAAAAAAATTCTCAAAGAAAAATATAAGAATCTGAAACATGAGTTCCAAGTTCAGAAGAATGCCGAAGTTCAGAAGAATATAGATGTATTTCTACAAGCGGCAGAGGCACAAGCATGAACAGAATATAAAGGGAGCACATCAGGATTAGCATGAGGACATGCTAAATCATTGAGTTTGGGGGAGATGTTGGTACTATTTTATTGCCATTCTTTTCTTCTAAAAATCCATTATTTATCTATCATTTTCCTCCATAAACCCCTCATAGTCCATTGAAATTGATTAATGAAGCATTATAATTGTTATTTTACATTAAATTTAATTTATGGATTTTTATGTTAAAATTTGGAAAATTTCAACAAAATTACGGGATGTCATGACTTCCTGTAATTGGTTTATGTTGTGACACGTGGCATGGCAGGAAAATCAGAATAGAAGATAAGGACGTGATCGAGGATGTACATACATGGTTGAAAATCTATTTAGCCTCGAATTTGGAGCTCCTGAATACATGGTCAATGCTGGTCAAACCCAGCCTTTTTGGTTGTAAAAGCAACAAAAATCTGAAGTTACCCAAACTGATTTCGTTTTGTTTTAGAAATCAATAGCCTTTTTTATTGTAAAAGCATAAACATCTGAAGCGATAATGTATGTACATTTGGTTGTAAATTTTAATAAATAAGAGGAACGCTGGTAAGGAAAGGAGGTTAGACAAGAGCAGACTTAAGCGTATTCCAGAACTCTGTTTTGCATGTAATTGATTATCAGAACTTAATCACAGGCAGTGTTTCATCAATTATGGTGTTTATGTGTTAACATTTTTATCATCTGAAGTTGTTCTAAGTGTGCCATCAACGCGTGGATGGGCCCTATGTGAAGATTGGTATACTTTCATTTATGTTTCATAGAATCTAGTCTTCAGATTTGAATAGTGTTTTATTTCATTTCATCGCTTGTGAGTTTATCAATTCAACTAGAAGTTCTTACGATTGTTATTGAATGATTCATAGTGGTAGCTTGCAAATTCAATTGCGAAATTATTGAATCAGAATTTGTAAAAGGTTTAATTGAATGTTGAATTTCAAGATATTTCTATGGACTCTGTTTTCATGAATTTGATTTTTAGTATGCTTATTGTGTTATTTGGGACAGAGTTTTTGTGAATGATATCCTTGTAAGAGGATTGAAAACTCAGACTAGTAACACTTTGTTTTCTTAGAACAGTTGATTAAATTAGGTGATATAAGTGTTTGAATTGTGAAAGGAAACATATCTCAATCTCTTGTAAAAGAGTGTTGTAGCTTGTCACAATAGACACTTATTTAGATAGATGAGATCCTTTTAGGTCTATAAACTTTAGACACGGGCCTCTAAGTTTACCTACCTTGGTCGACATTAAATTTAGTCTAATCTAGACCCCCGAATTGGTCACTACACTCTTCTAAATACTTTGGATCTTCCTTTTGATTTATTTTCTTGGTTTTCTTCAGTCTTGCTTTGTGACTCATGATTGTCATCTTTATTTTTCCTTTTGTCTTCTTTCCTTATTGTGTCATCCTTCTAGAAATTAATTTCGCATACACTTGATTATCTTTAAAACTAAACATTTTAACCTTCACTTCAACGGTGCCTCCCAACAACTACTAGCAACTTTGTTAAGCTCTTTTACACAGATTCTTATGGGGGCTCTTGGTTGCAGCTTATGGTGGAGACTCCTTCTTTAGTCAGTGGTGGTGGCTCTTTCCTCTTGATATGGTGGTGACTCTGGAGGCTACTCACCCTAATATTTTAGTATTTTGGTTTACAAACTCTCAACGAGCTCTAGTTTCTACTTGTGGACCAATGGATGCAAACTTCGATTTGTAGGATACTCACAATCGCAAAGGTTGTTAGTGGAAGTAGCTCATGACATTCTTAACTCCTTTGGTTCTTTGAAACCTTGTTAAACCTTGCTCTGATACCACTTATTATTTAGAGGAAGAGATAAACATGCAAACACAAGACAAATAAGTACACAAATTTTTGCTTGAATAAAGAATTTCTATTCAATATTAATTATTCTCTCATATACATCTACCGAATTATTGTTATTCGCTCTTCTTACTTAACATTATAATGACCCAACCATGAGTATATAAGCACTAAAATTTTTAAACATGGAATGTAAACTCTAACTTTTTTTTCCTCATGCAAACTATGACCTGAACTTTTCTAACTTCACTTTAACATAAATCGACATTTTTATTTTCCTTAACTTAGCTTTTATTGACAAAGCATTAGCCTTTTAACTCTAACTCACTTGACATCTAATATTAGACTTAACTTTCTTTCCTTCACTTAACTTAACTCTTCATACATTGCATGCATATGAGAGTACTTACTATTTCTATCAAGTGAAATAATTTTGATCTATGACAAAGTTGCGATCGATGGCAGTAAATAAAATAGGAAATTTGGGGATAGGTTTGTATGAATTGTGTGCTCTTATCATTTTTAAATTGTTATATGAGACCAGAGTTCACTTGGTTGTAACACATTTGAATATTTGACAATTGTTAGGCTAGTTGGGTTGTTGATTCTATAAGAATATTTTCATTCATATAATTTGCATATTCATTATGTTAAGGAATTATTGTATGGAATGATTATCTACATGCTTCAATAAGTGTTAAACTTATGAATTTTAATAATCATGAAATATAAAAAGTAAGGTGTAGTATGGAATCACGCAGTTTCAGATTGCGAAAATCGATGAGATGAAATAAATCATGATGCACAACAAACCTATAGTGATAGGTCATCTAGGTGCACTGAGTTAGCCTCCTATGTGGGTGACTATAGGGGCATAAGAATGATTTTTTAGGTTAAATTAAATTTTATGCTAGAGGTACTCTTTCAGCCTCCTTCATAATTACTTATATATATGTGTGTGTGTGTGTGTGTGTGTGTGTGTGTATGTTAAGTGAGGAAGATAAATCACATAGTAGTTATTCCCTAGTTTAAAATGATATGACTTACTAATATCAATTGGTTTCTTAATAATGCATTCATGATTTTCTAATTACTAGATGAAAATATTTACCAAAATCTTAATACCTAGCAACAAATTAATATCAAAAAATACTAAACTGTATTTTGTATTTTTTTTTACAATATTAGTAGAAAGATTTTTACAATAAGGAAAAATTTAAATACTAAAATATTATCTAAGAAATAATTAAATTATTGTTATTTATCTCTTTGATATATTTGTTCAATAGTGAAAATAAAATTGAGATGTGAATATAGACATATGCAAGATTCAATTTTTTGGCTTTTTATATAGAAAGAAAAAATGAAGGTTTAAAATGCATATATGGAAGAATTTTATTTTAATTTTTTTGCATAAAAAATTTAAATACTAAAATATTATCTAAGAAATAATTAAATTATTGTTATTTATCTCTTTGATATATTTGTTCAATAGTGAAAATAAAATTGAGATGTGAATATAGACATATGCAAGATTCGATTTTTTGGCTTTTTATTTAGAAAGAAAAAACGAAGGTTTAAAATGCATATATGGAAGAATTTTATTTTAATTTTCATGCATATATATATATATATATATATATATATATATATATATATATATATATAGTTGAAGTAATTTAAAAATTTTGACATATCTGAAAAAATAAATAATTTTAGCTCATGGAGTGTAACTCAATTGACAATCACCTTCTTATGAAGTATGAAGTACTATGTAAAAACATGATATTCAAAGTGTAAGTTAGGCCAACCAAAAAATAATAATTTGTATCTATTTATTTAATATATTTTTAGAATGTGGTATGTATATTGTATTTGTTTTGAAATAAAATTATCTTTAATTTATTACTTTTATGTACTTTTTATTATAATTTTCAAATAAATATACTTTAAATTAAATACTTAAATATTAGTTAAAAATATTCTAACTTTTCAAAATGTTATATTCTAATTTTATAATAATATTAATATTAATTATAAAATTAATATAAATAGCATATTCTAATTTTATATTTAATTAAAAAGAGAAAATATAATATAAACAAAATAAATTGCTATGATTAAATTTCATGTGCTTTGAATATCTATTTAAAAAAATAAAAAATATAATTATCCCCTATCCACTCATGGAATCTCTGTGCAAACTTCCCAAATGTAATGACAGAGAAGTTGCCTATAATCGTATCATTAGAGATCGAAGGGATAGAAGAAGAATTGATGTCCAAAAAATCTTACGAAGAAAAGTTGTCGCGTTCTTTAGAGTCGACTACCCCCATGTTATATAAGATAACATGAATGGTAAGTGAAATAGTAGCCTCTGGATAGGCGTGAGACAATAGTAGCCTCCAAGCTAGCAGACTTAGGGCCTACAAGCTAGCAGACTTAGGGCGTCAATTTTGTAGGTGTTAGATAATATTGTTTTAAATTGATATGGTTTTGTCTTAATTGTTAATTCTCTTAAATGGGTTTTGTCTTAATTGTCATTGCCTTAAATATAAAGTTTAAAATATTTTTGTATCAAACTATTTTTGTCTTAAATATAAAGTTTGTTTTAAAATATTTTTGTCTTAAATATAAAGTTTTGTTTTAAAATATTGTTGTCTCAAATTGTGTTTGTCTCAAACTATTTTTGTCTTAAATATAAAGTTTTGTCTTAAAATAATTTTGTTTTAAAATGTTTTTGTTTTAAACTGTTTTTTCTCTTAAATATAAAATTGTCTTAAAATATTTTTTTTGAAACTATTTTTTGTTTTAAATATAAAATTTTGTCTTCAAATATTTTTGTCTCAAATTTTACATTTAAAACAATTGATATTAAATTTTAATGTAAAATAACTAAAATATGACTTTTTAAAACAAAAAATTTATTTTTGTTTTAAATATAAAATTTTGTCTTTTGTCTCAAATTTTACATTTAAAACAATTGATATTAAATTTTAATGTAAAATAACTCAAATATAACTTTTTAAAACAAAAAATTTCTTTTATCATAAAAATATGTCTTCCGTAATGTGAGTAATTAATATAAAATAACTCAAATATAACTTTTTAGAACAAAAAATTTCTTTGGTCTTAAAAATGCGTTTTCAGTGGTGTGAATAACCAAATGCGCTACACATCTTAGTTTGACTTCTAAGAGCCCTGTCGACGCTTATACTAAAACCTTTCATAACATCATCTAAATTATAGACAAACTATGGATATTTTAATGACATACTTATTACATAATATTTCATATTATCTGACCACAAACCATGCATATTTTAATGATATATTTATTACATAATATTTCATATTATCCCTTTGACCTCAGAGCAGTGGGCCATCGCGACGATTTTAATAAAACGAAAAAAAATTCTCAAGCGAGAGTAGTCGGGGTCAGACAATGGGTACTTTGAGAGCGCGAAGAAACAGAAAAGAACCCATACCTCGCTCCAAGAATCTCGCTGGGTAAATTGGAAGTCAAGAGTGGTAGTCAAAGATTCTTGATCGTGGACCTAATTCTTATACTGTAATTAATCTGAAAGACTATTCTCTAATTTATAATTAATCTTGCTAAGTAAATCGGAAGTCGGGAGTGGTAGTCAAAGAACTTGAAGAACGAAGAAAAGCTCTAACCCCCAAACTGCTCGAACTGCTCCAGTGAAATAAGAGAGAATTACTAAATAAAAAATTCCCCATTTTGGATTTAATAATTTAAAATTTTAATTAATTTTTGAGTAAAATAAACAAAAATATATATTAATTAATAAAATTTTAATGAACTATATATAACCTGATTGCAACTCAAGTCCGACCTATAGTCGAGTCTGACCATAGTTTGGAGTGGGCTTGAGTCTGACCATAGTTTGGAGCGGGCTTATTAGTGTGGGATATTGTAATCCCGATTAAGGATGGAATTTGACAAGCAAATTGTCTCTCACGAATTTGTCTGTCAAATATAACTAATTTTTTTTCAAAACTGTGAACATCCTTTGTTAAAAAGAATTAAATTGGTGTTAGTGTTGTCTAAATCATCACATTTGACGGGTGATTCCAATTTGAAATTCCTACTTAATCCCGACCAACCTTGTTTTGAGAATCAATAATAATAAGAATATATTTATATTAATAAAATAATTAATAATAGTTAATTAATTAATTTAGAATTTAGAATTACTTAATTATTAATAATCTATTATAATAATTAAATATTTTTAAATTATTAAAAAATGTTAATAACTAATGATGAATTATAATTAATAATTACTAATTAATCTAGGTTTAATAATAATAATAAAATTAATAATATTAAAAACCCAAAAATTAATTATTAATTGATTCTTTAGTTTTTTTATATTAATACCTTGCAATTATTATTATTATTATTCTAGGTTTCAATTTGTAGGGCTCATAATACACATTTCTTGATTTTCAAGGGAAAATTTAGATATCTGCCAAAGTGGCTCACCAATTTCCTAGGGAATTGAGATTATTCAAATTCTAATAAAATCATTCATGATAACTTCCTCATTATTATTTATAACATTCATTTATATATAAGCAATTTTTATTTAGCAAAATGGTCCATTACTTTTAGTAAATTTAAAAATTTAGATTCATGCCAAGTGACTCCCCGCAAACCAATTTCCTAGGGATTTGAAATTATTCCAATTCTAATAAGTTCCTCCATGATAAGTTTCTCATTATTATTTATAACATTCATTTATATATAAGGAAATTTTATTTGGCAAAATGGTCCATTTTACAATAAGATGTGCAATTTTTATTTTTATTTTCAAGTTAAAGTTGACTCGTAACCAGGGTAGGAATTTCAAATCGGAATCACCAGTGAAATTTGACTATTTAGACAACTCTAACACCGATTTAATTCATTTTAACAAAAGATGTTGAAGGTTCTGAGACAAAAAATAAAAATAAAATAAAAATAATAAAAAATAAAAATAAAAAGTAAATAAAATAAAATTGTTGTATTTGACGAGCAAATCACCCCATGACCGGCAATTTGTCCATCAAATTCCATCCTTGCCGACCGGCAATTTGCCCATCAAATTCCATCCTTGCCCGTGGTTAATGAGGTAAATGTGTTTTGGTTGAAATAGTATTTTTGTTGTAATGGTTTTTTTTATGAAGCCTTCGGCTATATCAACCACATTAATATTTTTAATGTGGTTGTACTAGTTGAATATTAATAATAATAAATTAATTAATTATAAATTAATATTGATAATTAATTAAATTTTATTAACTTTATAAATAATAACAATAATAATAATTTTTAACTTGATTAATTAATGAGAAACCATTTTTCGACGCGTTTCGAACCAACCAGTGTGGTTCATCGTCAGGACAAGTTGTCCTGACGATGAACCACACTGGTTGGTTCGAAACGCGTCGACAAATGGTTTCTCATGTGATTTTCGCCGAAAAATCTATCTTAAACTTGTTATGGATCACAGAAGCCTCAACTCTACAATTGATTAATTAATATTACTATTATTATTAATTAAATTATCTTAATTAATATTAATCAAGTTAAAAATTAATTATTTATTGATATTAATTAATAATAAATCATTAATAATTAATTGATCTTTTAGCTTTATAATATTAATATTATTATTAAATAATCCTAGATTTGAATCTGTAGGGTTAATGATACATATTCAATGATTTTATTAATCCGTTAAGTTTATAACAACAAGAACAACAACCTTGGGATAATATTAAAAACCCAACTATAAACTGTATTAATTATTAATAATTAATAGGGTTTATATAAGTAAAAAATATTAAATCTATACCATAAATATTAATATACATATAAATTGAAGTTAGTGGGTAGTCAGAAGATGGCTAGGCGGAAGTCAAATAGTGAAGGCCAATTGGGTGGTCGGAAGTCGGGATGGTGTTAAAATAATGTATTTGGCAGTGGATAGCGCAACCTCGACACACAACATAGTCGGGCTAAGACGGAAGTCGGAAGTTGAGAGGTCGGGTCCGAAGATTATTCTTTCATTTTGTTCCAGTATGCGTCCTGCCCTGGTTTAGGTGGGAGTTGGAAGGTCGGTAACCTCAGTAGTGTTTCCTCCAAACTTACTTCTATTTTCTTTTTATTTATATATTTTAATTTTATTATTAATTAAAATATTAATAATGATAATAATAATAATAATAATAATAACAACTAACGTCTATTGGTGTATTTCAACCAAATTTACTAATGTGGTTGTGCATGTGATTCATTGATAGGTGTATACCAACAACGTTTATTTAAATATGGTTCTGCTAGTATAATAACTAGCAATTACACCACATGTTGCAAAGGAAACATCGTAAGGCGGTAGCATAGGAAACAATAACATGGAAAAAAATAATTGTTTTTATGCAACTTTGTTTCTTTACTGGTGTTTCTTTTTTATCATATGTTATGTTTGAGGGAGATTCCAATGAGGCTAATGTTCCAGAAGATGTTGAAAATGAAGGTAATGCACAACAAATTAACTCCAAAGGATTTATTAAAATGTTCTTCATTAGGATTGAGGAATTGTTATAATCAAAAGGTGTTCCACTAAAGCAACAATGTTTTACCCCCCAAGAAACTTTGTTTGATGCCTCAAAACACTCCCAGAAGGCTTTAGGCCCCAATTTTCCATTCTATGAATGAAAGAAGCACAAAGTTTTTGTAGTACTTGCAAAGGGGCAACATGAAGATGATAATCCCACCAAAAGATCATTTGAATGTCAAGAGACACAGTTAATAGGAAAATAAAGGGAAAATGAGGACTTAAATGCCTCATTGAGAATTTAAATGAATGTAATGATGAGGAGAAAACTAAAAATGGATGAAAACAAGGGTAGGAGCATAAATGGCAATCTCCTTATGAGTGGATGAATGGTAGTATGCAAATAAATAAATCATCACAATATGGATGAAGTGAATGGATTTTGATATGTGATAATCCAACAAATACTGGGAAATAGTGTGGGAATCTATGGGTTAAGGCTATGAACACACAAAGAAGTGATGCATGAGGCTCAACCCTAGGATGTAGACTGAATGAACTCCTAATCATATGGATGATTGAATGACATGCATGAGGCTCAACCCTAGGATGTAGACTTAATAAACTCCTAATCATATGGATGATTGAATGGCATGGGCACCAAAACATGGTAAGGGTCACCATGCTAGGGAACTAATGAAAGGAAGGCTCTATGTCTAGATAGATGATAAATGCTATAGATTGATGGGTTAATTTACCTATCTAAGAAAGGGTGGTCTTATAGGAAATTTGAAGGGGAAAGAAAGAGAAATACAACATTCTCAAAAGAGATATGTTATGCTAAACACCACCTAAGGAAATATAACTAAAGAGGACCACTTTCCATAGCGAGATAAAAAAATGTATGGAGAATTCCTAAATGGAAGTATCTCAATCAATATTGAAGTGTAAATGTGCTTAAGAAAAGAAAAATAATGCATAAATATTTGAATTAATAATGTTACCTACTTGAATGACCCCATTAGTAAAGGCTCCCCGAAGAAGTTTCAAAGCAAGAAAATCTAAGAATGGCATTATGAAGGGCATGGAAATAATGACATAAGTGGCTTATGAATTATAGTTTGTATGATTCTATACAAGAAAAAAGAAAAAAAAAATCTTTAAAAAGACTAAATCTCAAAATTCAAATTCACTTTTGCATACTAAATTTGAAGAGGAGGTGGTCCTAAATCTTTATATGTTCATCATAGACATATTAACTGTGGGAATTTTAGTTAGTAAGTCTAAATGCATGTATATCAAAAACCTTATCTTCAAGAATAGGTGTATGCTCAATAGAATGTACCCAACCCCACCAAATAAGATAATAATAATAAAGAGAAATCTTATGCTACTAAGAATTTGACTTTATCATGGAGATGCAATTAGGTTTGATATGGACCACATCTTCCATTTGTATTTAAAGGTATCACATGTGAATTTCCTAGAGGGGAGAAGATTGGGATAATTGAATGGACTGGTAATGGCAAATTCACACTTCAAGTACTAATTCCTATTGTAGAACCGACAGGAGGGAGAATTTTCATTGATGGAGTTGACATCTCAAAGATTGGACTCCATGATTTAAGATGAAAACTAAGCATTATCCCACAGGACTTAATACAATTTGAAGGAACTATACAAAGCAATTTGGACCCACTTAAAGAACATTCCGATAGTGAAATTTTGGAGGTAAGTCCTACTAAAAAGATTCATTTTTTATTTCCATGGTATGTCAGAGGCTCCTAGAAATATAACTTATCATTTTGCAAGATTGAAACATTTCACTTTTCAATGAGATCAAATCTAAATAATCTTGCCACAAGAGGCCATCGGGGTTGGTGAAAGCATGTCATTATTCCAACTCTCACTAGATTTTATTCCTCTTTTTAAACAACGTCATATCTTATAGCATGTGGTCCTTTGTCAAAGGGGTTGGCATGTCTCTGTAAGGGGGAAATTCTATGTTCGACCGTTGGCCATCAAAGCCATGAAAGAAAACCATTGTTTGCTCCATGGTTAAGCCATCTAGACCCTTGAAGTCTCATAGTCATATCTAGACTAGTTATATCTCAGTTTTATGTTTCCATTTCAGAGGTTCAATGACATGCCCTTGTTTGTATTACTTAAGTGGAATGGACAATGTTTTTAAAGATATTCCTTAGTTGGTTTCCATGTGCTATGGTCAATATTTTTTCCCATGGAAAGCTATTTTTTTATCAATATAATTTTCTCTAATTTAGAAAAATTGTGTGTGACCACCTCAACTACACTTTAATTTCTTAAAGCAAGTTGAGAGCAAAGAATTAATTTAGTCTATTCTAAATTCTCATCATTTCTATTTCGAATCCAATCTAATCTTAAGATATGATGAAGCTAATGTCATATAAGTTAATCATAGCATTTGTTTTTCTATCTCAACTCTAACCGAAAATTGAATAGACAACAACTACTCTTTTAGATATTTTAGGCTTTTAACAAATGTAAGATTGGACAAGCCTTTTGCTCTCGTAGAGAGAAGCTTGATACATTAGGTTAGTTTATATATGCTTCTTCCCTTTTATTAGTTATGGATTCATAAGTTAGATCAGTTTTGGTATGCTTCGTCCTTTTTATCATTTATGTATGGATGTGTACTTGAATAATTTTGTTAACACATGGTGCTTGATTCAGTGACAAAAAATGGGGAGAGTTAGAGTGTGGGCCAATGCCAGCTTCTTTTTTTAGGACATGCCTTGTTAAAGCATAACCACATCCTAGTAATGGATGAGGCCACAACCTCAGTGGATATAGCAACTGATACCATTATCCTACAAATAAATACAATCAGAGTCTCATAGATGTACAGTGATCACTATAGCTCACAAAGCTCCCACAGTAATAGTTTTCTTCAAGATCAAATAATTTATCAACCTATACATCGTGCCAATCTGAACCAATTTCAAGAATACCAAGTTTTTAGCATGGCTAACGATGATAAGAAGGTAAATGCAACAATGTTTCTCTAGAAAACAATGACAGACACTGAAGTCGGCAAGGTGAGACAGGGCCAAACCATAGAAGAGTAAAGATCACCCAGATACTTTCAAGTTGCAGAGAGGTTTCAAATGCAAAATATGTTTTACAACATTGGCATTTATCTAATGTCCTAATTGATTCACTATTGTTTCTTCATTTTATAACAACACACCTCAATTGTACAAACTTGGACAATTCACATTAATTGCCAATACTCCTAGAAAACCATTGAATTGGGGGTTTTCCATAGGTTCATTTGTATACTTGTAATTGTTGGGCCTACACATAGTCATTCATTTATACAAAACGCATCAAGACACGGTTTCTAATAAAAAACAAAAGAAAAACACTACTACCATTTGCAAAATGTAACTTTTAGTGTAGGAAATTTCATAAATAACAATGAAGATGGGACCACAGGAGCACATATGCCCTCATAGTTGCATGACAAAAACATGGTGGCCATCCATACAAGATGAAAATTATTTCTCATCATCCTCTCTCTTTGAGATGTATGTATCAATGGCGCTGACAGTAAAAATTAGAGTTTTCGTAATGAGCTCAAATTTCATCTCCACCTATAGAAGGAAGTTGGGAAATCAACTAATGATTATAGCCAATACCACCCAATATGGGAATTTATTTATGCTCGAGAAAATAGTATGACTTTACCTAGAAAGTATCTACAGTCTGCTTCCACTCGCAAATTGAGGTTAATCACTCTTTGCATTCATTCTTTTTCTTTCAATATAATACAGTGGCCTCTAAAACTAACAAGGCCATGACATTCATGCTTGTTGTCGTTTAGATTTTTTGTAGACGAGACTCCTGTTCGAGTGTTTAAGAACATGGAGACAGAGTTGGGTAAAGTGGATAGCAATTATCATTATCCCAAGAGCCAAGCAATGAGGGTTTACTCTACCCTCTGGTTTGTATGGATATTGTTTGTAAAGTAATATGTAATAGGTTTAATGGAAAGTTCAGCTCAGGAGATTGCTAAGGAAGGGAAAGAAAACTCTACTATAGATATCTGGGAACAAAGGGGTATAGGTAAGGGTTTTGTTTTATAAAAAAATTGTTAAGACTACTAATCTATTAGTTCAGATTATGATGTTCTAATAGTGAAATAAAGAAATTGTTTCAAAGATATATATATATATATATATATATATATATATATATATATATATATATATATATTCTTTGAAACAATTTCTTTATTTCACTATTAGAACATCATAGTATATATATACATGTATCCTATAGCTACAATAACCATGAGATTAAACGTAAGGTTTAGTTAGGTTAGCTCCCAGGTAATTAATGGACAAATTAGATGTCCACCTACCTCAGAGTATAGCAGTCCTGAAAACTAAAGGATAGGATTCGAAAGAAAATGGCAGGCCTAGGGCAAGCCCATGTGTCCTTCTAGACTAATATGCCTTAATAAATAAAAAATTGTGAGTTACATGAGTGAAAACCTACTGCTATTCGATGTGTATCCTCTTATCATTCAAGTATTCACATTATATAAGAAAAAAAAGACCAGAGCATTGTTGGAAATAAAGAACAAATTTCTATCTTATGTATCCCCTGAAAGAGAGTTGTGCATACATATTTACAGTCCATTAAAGATAGACAATATTATTAGTTAAAAAAATTACTAGACTTCTCTATTTACTTTCAAATGAACTTGCTTTAAAGAAGATTTGCAGCTTTAATGGAAAGGAACATAAATTACTTTTATTGTTACAATATGCTTAAAAAGAGTTGGAAAGTGACTTGCAATTTATATAATTCATAATAAAAAAGGTGAGCATAGGGCAAAGGACTAATTTAGCCTGTTCTAAATTCCCATCATTTCCATTTGGCATCTAATTTGATTTTAAGATATGATGAAGCTAATGGCATATAAGTTAATCAAAGCATTTATTTTTCTATCTCAATTTTAACAGAAAATTGAACTGACAACAACTACTCTTTTGGATTTTTTAGGCTTTGAACAAATGTAAGATTCAACAAGCCTTCTCTCATAGAGAGAAACTAGATACATTAGGTTAGTTTTTATATGTTTATTCCCTTTTATCAATTATGGCTTCATAAGTTAGATCAGTTTTAGTATGCTTCTTTGCTTTTATCAATTATGTATGGATGTGTACTTGAATAATTTTGTTAACAAGTGGTGCTCGATTCAGTGACAAAAAATGAATAGAATTAGAGTGCGGGCCAATGCTAGCTTATTTGTTTAGGACATGTCTTGTTAAAGAACAACCACATCCTAGTAATGGATGAGGATACAACCTCGGTGGATACAACAACTGACACCATTATCCCACAAATAAATACAATCAAAGTCTCATGGATGTACATTGATCACTATAGCACACAGAGCTACCATAGTAATAAATAGTAATTTCCTCCAAGGTCAAAGAATTTTTCAACCTATACATCATGCAAATATTAATCAATTTCAAGAATGCCAAGTTCTTAGCATGGTCGAGGATGATAAGAAGGTAAATGTAACAATGTTGCTCTGGAAAACAATGATAGACATTGAAGTCGGTAAGGTGAGAGGGGGCCAAACCATAGAAGAGTAAAGATCACCCAGAGATTTTCAAGTTGCGTAGATGTTTCAAATACAAAATATGTTTTACAACATTGCCATTTTTTTATGTCCCCATTGATTCACTATTTTTTTTGCATTTTATAGTAGTACACCTCAATTGTACAAACTTGGACAATTCACTTTAATTGCCAATCCTCCTAGAAAAATTGTATACTTGTAACTATTGGGCCTACACACAACCATTCATTTATAAAAAACATCGCAGAACACAATAAAAGTCCCCAGAAGAGGTAATTATTCTCCTAAATAAAAAATATAAATGATGAGACTGAGCATGTATACATATTAGTGCGTAACAAGTTTAAGAATTGGAGAATCTATATTCATGTAAATATTTCAGTAACAAAGAAACAAACATGAAAATGGCCACAATCCATCTAGGCATCATAATAGTGTGATTCTTATTTTATAAGAAACATTACAAATAGTACAAGTAGCCTAGGTTTAGCAACTCAGTTTCTCCAACATTTTTGGATTTTGATTGTACATAATTATCAATTTCTGATTCTAAGTGAGCATGGTGGATACTGTCTCCTACGTGACTATTTTCTAGTTGAAAGTGATCCCTCTCTAGGATTGTTTTTGGAGTGACATTAAAATTTCTCTAGCATTGCCAAATTCTGATTGTGAGGAGACTTTCTCTGGTATTTTGTCATGAAAAACCTTACTTTCTCCAACATGATCAGATTCCATTTGTGGGCAATTTTTTTCTAAGGACAACTGCCCTTCAACATTATTTAATTCTGGTCACATATATATTGATGCTTTCTCAAGAAAATCTATACTTTCTCCCACTTTGCCTGAGTAAAAAAATTATTTTCAGTTTTGTCGGTACCCAGAATCATAGAAGGATTCCAGGGTTTTATATTCTTAACACACCTTGCATTCAAGTTTTAGTTAATTATCCAAAATATCTTCCATACATTAGAGTAGTGTATCAGGGAAGCATTCATCAGTGTCTTGCAGGCCTCTGGGCATCTCTCCAAAATTTAAACTCTACAACAAAGCATCCAAATTCATAATCAACCAAATGACAACAATTCACGACAACTACACTTACAAAAATAAGGGTCAATACCCTAAGGGTCTTGCTTGGAAATTCTCTAAATTGTTAACGAAGAATTTCTAGCACTTTAAGAGATAAAATTCACTTCTAAATAAGTAAAATATGCAATAGATATACTTTAGAATTGAATCAAGAGCTAGGATAAGTTAAATATCACATTTTCCCTTCAAACCCTAGGTTTAGGGTTTCACCAAACTTGAGAATAAATTGTTGTAAATAATTTAGAAAATTGATGAAAATCCTGTATCACACTCAAGAACATGTTAGTGATGACTCTAAAGAACCAAATAAGAGGGTTTTTCTTTTCCCTTAGTGTTTTTAGATGAAAACTTTTAGTACAAACCCTTGGAAATCTAGCTTCACAATGTAAATTAAAGCTTGAGCTTAGACAATGAAGTATTTTTTGGATTTTCATTTCTTAAATTTTTTTATATTTTTATTTTTGTATAACAATAAAGGAAAAATTTCGGATATTTGAATAATTTGGCTATTTGTTGGGATTAATGCTTAAATGTATTTTCTCCACCAAGGAAATCATGATCAAGATGAGTGATGTTTTTAAGTTTGGTTACTAAATGCATGTGGATTAGGCCAAAAGACTAGAACCTAGAGGCAAATTAGTCTCTTGGATAATTAAGACAAGTTATGAAACCAAAGCCTCGCTAGAAGGGATTATTTAAGGGTAAATCCTTAAACCAACAAGATCAACTATGAGATGAAATAGAACTAAAATCCTTGCCAAGGGACCTTGAACTTATGGCCTAACAAGAGATTAGATTCTTACCTAAACCCAACAACAAAGAACATGTTTGATCTTGATAGTCTTGTAGTAGTCTTGAGCAATCACAACAATGCCTTTGAAAAATAAAAGAGATAACTAGGAAAGGGAAAGTTCCAATGGTCAATACCAATGCTTCATGAAAGATAATTATATTATAACATAGAATGATCTCCAACAATTCACAACAATTTGGAGGAGAAATAAGGCATGTATATAGATAAGAAGCCTCTAACATATTTCCTCCTTTTTTCTCCCTAAGACAAGATAATAACTTTCAAGAACCAAGTGATTTGTCATCCACAAAATGCTTGGAGATAATGCTAAGACGCATGGAATGATATTTTAGATTCCATAAAAACCATTAGAAGAGGGAGACTTCCACTTTTAGGAGGTTCAATTTGCTTTAATGTTCCAACATCTTGCTTGAAATTAGCTTGAAGTGATTCCATTATTACCCTCAATTTTCACCTTATTATCCTGAACATTTACTTTATGACCCCTTGAGACCTCATTGTTCACTTGGAAGTTGGATAGATCCTTAGAAGGTGCTTGAATGCTTGATGTTCCCCTTTCTTTGGCTTTAAACTTGGCCCATAAGTCTTAAACAACTTTCCGCATCACCCTTTAACAAATATTCCACCTTTAAGTCACTTAAGTGGCTTGCCACATAATCATAAAACCACCACAATGATCATACAGAGAGTTTGACCATTTGGAGATGAAACAAAGATTGAAAAGATAATTTTGAAGAGGTTATTCCATGAAATTAAACATGGTATGTGAAGAGGCATCAATGAGTGTAATGGGTCTTCTGTTTCTTTGGAGAGTGTGTGATGTGCATTGGGAAATGAAAAATCCCTCATGAACTGTAAAACTGCAATGGGAAATGTTAAACAAGGTGAACATATGCAAAATCAGCTCCAAGTAACCATGGCCAAAGTGTGGTATGTACATAAGAAAAAGTGGTATGATGTGGGGCACAAATAGGTGTCAAAACCCTTACAAAGTGTGTTCACCTTTTACATGGAAAATATAATAAGTGAGAAACCATAGGCTCATGTAAACCATGTGTCCAAATAGATTTATCTCAAGACCTCCAGAAGCCTACCCTAAACATTAAATACCCAACAAGATAGGGAGTTAACAACTATCAAAGGATAGTTAGTACATAAGTACGAAAGACCCAAAGACAATGAGAATAGGGACTAAGGACTAGCCATGATTTTCTACTTGAGGAGATCTAGGATACCAATTAGCCAACACTTGTACATAAATCATCCCATGATGGCCAATACAATATAAATATATCAACATATAGACACACTTTGGGATTATAATGGTGTTGAAACCCAAAGAAGAAAATTTATGGTACATTATGGAGCATTTGAGGTGTACAAACCCAAAAAACTATTCATGTATGGTAGTTACTATTGGGATGGTTACTTGTAGATATGAGGCTTACTTGAGGATTCAAAAACCCTAATGCCTCTATTATAGGTGTGATGAAATCCTAAAACACTTGATTTGGTTTTGTGCCCTCACCAATTCTCCTTAGAGGTTGTTCAAGGGTTTGTGGGCCAATTTCACCTTGCTACCATCTCCAGCAAAATGAATTATTTTAGAAAATCATTTAACTTGAACTGTATAGTTTAGTTTGTCTAATTTCCCATCGTTATTGAAATTTTTTTCTTTCTATGGAAGAAATGTAATGAAGTTAATTTTAATAGCAAAGAGCATTATCAAACTTTCACATAGTTTTGTATCTCAAGTATATGTGTGATATTGTGCTTTCAAATAATTGTACATGTGTAAATTACCCAAATGAAGATGAATAACCTGCAACATCTATTCCATTTATGGTCCAAGAGATCATGTAAAAATTATCAAGGAACCACATGAGGCTTCCCTTGTCTAGTTCTCCCAATTTAAGCAATCATAGAGGGGAGAAAGGTAATCACAGCATAGCAAGCCACATATCCAGAGAAAGGTGGAGATGAAAATAGAGTAGACCTATCAAACCTACATAATATAACGACAAATTCTCAACATTGAGCCTATCCATTTGAAAGACTACTTAGCCTCCCAAACATGGCACTGATGTGAGGGATCTAAGTGTTGTGGCGATTGAGCCAACTAGAACTAGTTGAGGGATAGCCCCAACAAACATGATGAGCCTTTGCTTAATGTCATGCTCCAAACTACTAGTATATGAGCTCTTTGTTTTCACTATCAAACCAGATTTTATGACTTTGGTTCTTGCTTCATAGATATATACTTAGTTTTTGATAAAAAAATTCTTGTCAACCTATAAAACGAAAAATATTTGCTATTTAAATACTTAATTTTTGATAAAAAAAATTCTTGTCAACTTATAAAACGAAAAATATTTGCTATCTAACTAGTTTGATTAACAACAAACTATAAAGGAGATGTGTAATTATGTGCTCAACATGGAGAGAACATATGGCACTATGCAAAAATATGTTAATAACAAAAAGGAAAAATCAATGTGCCCCTAAGTTAACATTTCAAACTAAATCTCGACTTAGACTTAACATAAGTAAAATAGTAAAATACATATACAAATATCTAAAAGGATTGCCCATAGATTATTCCAAATAAATTTATTAAGTCTTATATATATGTATAAAAGAGATAATTGTTTGAACATATATGTAAATATACTTTTCAAAATAAATTAGAAAATATTGGGATCTATCACTTATTTTCTAACTAAAAACATATAAAATACATGATAATCAATTAAACTACATAAAATTCAATTCCTCTTTTTTATGCGAAAAATATTTTATTAAATATAATGTAAAAACAATTATGTTCATAAAAAAATAAACAATTTTATATCTTATAATTCTCAATAAAAAAATCTCTAAATTAAAATAATTAAATAATATTTAAATTAATTAAATTTTATTAGGGAAAATGAAGAGGAAAAATAACACATAAAGTTTGAGAAAAAATTACACAAAACAAATAAAATCCCTTTTAATGAGAAATAGATTGAGATGTATGTTATGAAAGTTGCATTTACCATTATTTTATATAAAAATAATGTGAATTTTTTTGTATTAAAACAAATCTCAATGAAAATAAAAATTATGAAAAGGCACACAGAGCCAAAGTTAACCATAGATAAATTAAAATATATACTGTGAAAATTGCATTTACTACTCTTGTTTTGTATAAAAACAATGTGAAATTTATTGTATTAAAACAAACTTGAATTAAAGATATGAAGGGCCAAAGCTAAATTAATCGTAGGTAGATTGAGTACTCTTGTTTTATATATAAAAATGTGAAATTTATGGTATTAAAACAAACCTCAATGAAAATTAGACTTTACGAAGGGGCATGGAATGAATTAGACTTTATGAAGGGGCATGGAATGAGCAAAAGTTCTTAGGTAAAAAAAAAAAAAATCCATTGTTCTTTAGTTAGTATCGGTCTTGGAGGTAGTTGTTAAAGTCCAGTAGACCGCTGTATATCGGTATCCTCCTCTACTACTGTTATATCCTCCTCTGCTACTGTTATGGTGCTTACAGTCTTTCATGTGCTAGTGCCTATATACAAATAAAAAATACAATACCAATCTTGGAATAATATTACATATAAGCCTCATAATTGCCTTGAATGGCACAGGAGGTTTGATGGAATTGATTTCAATTATCCATCAATGATTATGAATCCACTAATATATTGATCACTCTGTGTGAAGTCTCTGTGGTAAACAATCTGGAGACAAGCTATTTGCCTAAGATGTTTTACAGTTCGGCTACTAAAATGTCATATTATACAATATATTTCTTTTCAGTAGGGAAAAAGTAAGATTGTATTATAACCATTGAGTTCCAATACAAACAGAAAGATAGAGAGCTAATACATCCAGTTCGAGAAAAAGACAAACTGCAATAGTGCAGGATACAATCTATACTATGTTAGTTTGACAACGAATTAGTAATTTTGGGTAAAATGTAATTAGTCAGTTTTATACCGAATTGTCAGTTATGTAACAGAGGTCGATGATATAAAACTGGTGAATTCCCATGGAATGTAAATGAGTGGAGAATCATTGTTGAATAATATATTCCAATCCCTTGCCCCATGGATGTTTCCTTGACACATTGTCGAGGTTTTACCATGTAAATCCTGTGTCTATGTGTGTGTTTGGTTTCTAGTTAGTTATGGTGTTTTCTTGGTCAATATATAACTGAATGTGTGTAACTCTTTCCTATTTTTCCTTCTATTTCACCAACGAGTGGTATTGGAGCTCCAAGGGCCGAGCGATTGGTGGACGTTGTATTTGCATGAGGCGTTTCAAACTTCTGCTGAGACCTGCGTCGACCTCCCTGAGACCAGCGTGAGGTTTTTTCCCTTTGCTACGTGAAGAAGAAGTGAAGCTGTATCAGTGATTGGTGAAAGGTTGTAACTCTGCTCCGTGAAGACCTCCCTGCGTGAAAGGCGACCTCAGCGTGAGGCGTGAGTGCAAAAACCCT
Source organism: Pinus tabuliformis (assembly GCA_031772625.1). NCBI lineage: Eukaryota > Viridiplantae > Streptophyta > Pinopsida > Pinales > Pinaceae > Pinus > Pinus tabuliformis. Next base: position 463,836,063 of record CM062816.1, on the reverse strand, counting down.
GTGTGAAGAAGGCGTGAAAGGCGACCTGAGAAGACCTGCGTGAGCTTTTTTTCGGATTTGCTGCGTGAAACCTGAGACCTGTGTCCAAGTGGAATTGTTGCGTGTTAAAAAAAGGCACAGAGACTGCGTCCAAGTGGAATTGCTGCGTGTTAAAAAGAAAAGGCACAGAGCCTGCGTCCAAGTGGAATTGCTACATGAGCAAGGAACCTCGTCTACGTGTGTGAAGACGCTGCTGCCCAGCAAGGAACCAAGCCTGCGTGTGTGAAGACGCTGCTGTCCAGCGAGGAACCGAGCCTGCTGTGCAATGTTCTGAGTGAAGTGTATTTTCTCTATCTGTGGTGTTGTTGTGTACCAGAGATCGAGGAACCGCTGCCCAGAAGAAAACGCTGGTGAATCTGCTTGATTGCTGAGACGTTGTGCGTTGCGTATTGAAGAAGCCAGAGCCAACTCGAAGAGCAGGTGCTGGTCAAAGCTGCATGAAAGACCGAGTATTTTTTTTTTTCTAGCAATGCTAAATAAATTCTAGGCTTGTTAAAGGTTTTTTCCTTTGAATTGAAAAAAAAAACAAAAGGAAAAAAAATATTTAGCAATTGTTTCAGAAATTTTTTAAGTAAAGGAGTGAATGTGTGAAATTGGAGGAAAAGAAAGGGTTCAGGAAGGGTTTCTTTGTTTGTTTTCAAACAAGAAAAACAAAGGGGTTTGCAAGAAAGAAAGGGTTTGTAAATAATAAAAAATTATTATTTTTTATTTTTGAAAAGAAAAAATATAAACCCTAGTTCAGAGGCTGAGATTATTTTTTCTTGAAAAGGAAAAATCTTAGAAAGACTGAAACCCTAGGAAGGAGGAAAAATGGCCAAGATGTCGAATGTGAAATTCGAGGTGGAGAAATTCACTGGAAAGAGCAATTTTTCTCTTTGGAAACTGAAGGTTAGGGATTTGCTTGTGCAACAAGGGTTGCACAAGGCATTGGATGGGGCAACTAAGAAACCTGCAACCATGACTACTTCAGACTGGGAGGACTTGGATGCCCGAGCTCTCAGTACCATCCGGTTATGCCTAGCGGATGAAGTTCTCTTCAACATTGTTGAAGAGACTACAACGTCGTTAGGATTGTGGGAAAAACTTGAAAATCTCTATATGACAAAGTCATTAACCAACAGAATTTATCTGAAACGACAGTTATACAGTCTTCGAATGAAAGAAGGTTCAAACGTTGCAGAACATTTGAATGTTTTTAATACACTAATATGTCAATTAATAGACATGGAAGTCAAAATACAAGAAGAAGATAAAGCCATAACCTTGCTGTGTTCTCTACCTGAATCATGGGATCACTTCGTAACTTCAATCAGCTTGAGCACTGCTGATTCTTTGAAGTTTGAATCAGTCATGGGAGCTCTCCTATCTGAAGAAGTACGAAGGAAAACCAGCATTGAAACAGCTGCATCAGAAGCCATGGTCGCTAGAGGACGCTCAAAGGAAAGAGGATTAGAAAGACTAAAACCCTAGGAAGGAGGAAAAATGGCCAAGATGTCGAATGCGAAATTCGAGGTGGAGAAATTAAGTCCCACATTGACTAGAGGTGGGGAGGATCATGGATATATAAGGATGGACAAATATCTCCATTGGTATGAGGCCTTTTGGGGTAAGTCCAAAAGTAAATCCATGAGGGCTTAGGCCCAAAGTGGACAATATCATACCATTGTGGAGATATGTGGTGTCCAGAGTCCTTACAAGTGGTATCAGAGCCATGCCTCGAAGTTAGCCAAGTGGATGAATCCTTGGAATACCGAACGAAGGTGGTGGGCCCCGGTAATATCACGATGGGATCCGTGGATGAGCTCGGTTAGACAGGCGGTGTGCTCAGGATTCTTCATGGACGTGTCCTGGTCCCAACACAGTGAAGAGGAGTTGACCTGGGATAGAGCAAGCTCTCCAGGCAGGTGGTGCTCCATGTAAGGCGTGTGCTTCCAATGCATTGGAGCAGAGAATCCTGGTTGGTAGAGAGTGGACGGATGGATAATCGTTTGAGGGGAGGCTCGATGGTCCTTTGTTCGAGGGGAGGACTATTGGGTATACGACCAAAGTCCCACATTGACTAGAGGTGGGGAGGATCATGGATATATAAGGATGGACAAATATCTCCATTGGTATGAGGCCTTTTGGGGTAAGTCCAAAAGTAAATCCATGAGGGCTTAGGCCCAAAGTGGACAATATCATACCATTGTGGAGATATGTGGTGTCCAAAGTCCTTACATACTATACAAAACCTTACGAAGTATAGAATCTGGAAATAGGTGAGAGAAACCAAAACAGGTGATACTTGCAAAAATATGGGAAGCATATGCCTTCTGAGAAAAATGCAAAAAACATGTTCATGGTACATACCAGGGCCTCATGTGTGACCAGAAAGAATTATACAATATACTTACTGGTTAAGGGAATGCAAATCTCAAAGGATTGTCTCTAATCCATTGTTTATTTTGAAAGTTATGCTACAACATAACAGCTCCTATTAGTGCGGATATGGAGACTCTCGGATTAAGGTCCTGTGGTGACTTGTTACCAAATTGGGCTGATCTCCTGATGTATTTGCTGGAGAGCCAGTGGGCATATTCTTTTTATGAACCCAAATGCTTCTATGCAAGGAACTGATGAAATGCTTCCATTGTGGTAGACGCGTTTCCTGTTTGGAACAAACCAATAGAACCAGTTATATCTCATATAGCTATATTAATCAAATGCTCCTGCAGTCCAGCAAGGGAAAGAGCATCGCTGAACAATGCTTCCAATATTGGTGATATAATAAAGATAATGGTCACATGTCTAAAGCCAAATCATTGCCCTAGAAAGGACACATGCTTTTGTGTGCAGAAGAGGAATGATATGTAGAGCTAGATGTAAAAGCACTGGGATTCCTCTTGAGATGGGGAGACAAAGTGGCAGCTACCGCCTCCTAGTTTCTTCATCTAGGCTGCAGAGACACATCATTTCCACAACTTCCCTCTTGAAAGGCCTATTTATGGGCAGAGTGCTAGTGCATAGCAGAGCCACCCTTAACATCATCATCATTTCTTCTTTATGTGAGTCTGCTATGCGTGAATCCAGGACTCTGTTAATGTCAATGTTAATCTGATTCTGAACCCATCTAACAATACCCAAGTCATCTCCAAATTATACATCATTGAGTTTCTTGCCAGTCACAAGCTCCAGCAGGACCACACCAAAGTTGTATATGTCGCTCTTCTCATTCACTTTGAGGGTGTAAGCATACTCTGCACACATATCAATCAGTTGAATCAGTTGGCTAGAATTGTGTTTTTTCTATTTGGTTAATACAAACATATATGTCATAGCATTATCCATTTAACTGGAAAGTCTTACTTGGGGCAATATAGCCATATGAGCCTGCAACTACTGACATGACATTCTCCTGACTCAGATTCTCCACCATTTTAGCAAAACCAAAATCAGCGATATGGGATTTCCATTCAGAATCCATCAATATATTATATGATTTAACGTCCTATGTACTAAGGGTAACAATCATGATGCAAGTAGGACAGACCTTGAGTAGCACCAATAGCAATGTTATAACGAGTAGGCCAATCTAGGGTTTCCCCTTCAGAATTATGAAGTCGTTCATACAAGCAACCATTTGGCATGTATTCATACACTAACAGATTAGAATCTGAACTAGAGATGCAACAAAGCAGCTTCACAATGTTGGCATGCCTAATCTTCCCTAAAGTGTCCACCTTTTCTTGAAATTCCTTGTCTTGGCCCAACTGCAGTTTCTTGTTGTTCCAGATTTGTTTCACAGCAACAATAGTGCCATTTCCTAGTGTCACCTTGTACACTTTTCCTGCACCTCCACTTCCGATAACATTATTTTCTGTCAATCTCTTCAAAATGTCTGATTCGTCGAATTCTAGCCTGTGAAAGGGTGTGAGTTTCCAAGAGAGTGTCCTTGATTTAGCTTGAGCAAAATTCTTGTCTGTATTATACAGGATACCTATAAGAATCAAGCAGACTATGACCACCACAACAATAACCACAATCAATACCCTGTATTGATGATTCTCAGATCCCTTTTTCTGTTGGAAGCATGAAGGAAGCTTTAATGGCCCACCTCCACATAGGCCAGGATTGCAAAGAAAACTTTCATCATATTCTAGATTATTGTAACCAACAGGGATAGAGCCAGACAAGAGGTTGCCAGACACAATAGGAAAACTCAACTTGAGATTGTCTATTTCAAGGGGTATTTCCCATGAAAGCAAATTGTTCAAGAGGTCAAGGCTGTTAAGGACTAGCAACGATCCAAGAGATGTGGGAATTGAACCTGTGAGGCTGTTGTTTGCAATGTTAAGTTGAGAAAGCTCTTTCCATGATATTATTGTCGTAGGGAGTACCCCATTTAACATATTGTGGTCAAGTGAAAGACGCTGCAGTGACAATAATTTAGTAAGTTCCCCTGGAATAGTACCTGATAAACTGTTGTGACTGGCTAAAATGCTGCTGAGATTCTAGAATTGTGAAATGCTAGAGGGAATACTTCCACTGAATTGATTGTATGATATCTCCAAAGCCCACATATTGGTTGCTTTTGTGATTTGGGCAGGAATTTGGCCCTGGAAGGTGTTGTTTGTCAAGGATAATTGTCCAAGGAGTGGAGAACTCCATAATCCCAGAGGAACCTCACCGCTTAGTTGGTTATTCTCTACTCGGACAGCGGTTAGGTTAGGACAATTTCCTAGAGACCCAGACAATCTGCCATTAAACTTATTATCATATAGAATAAAAGCTACCAGTACTCCACCTGCACAGACATTCAGCGGAAGAGGACCTGACAGCTCATTTGTTGATACATCAAACTCAACAAGTTTAGAACCCATCCCAATTCCCGGGGACACTAATCCTGTAAGCTTGTTGGTAAAAAGATTGAGATGGACTAAATTAGTAAGCTTATCAAGCCCAGAGGGTATAGAACAAGAGAAATGGTTGTTGAATAATTGCAGTGTCTCTAGGTTTCTCAAATATTCAATCCCACTGGGGATGCTTCCATTGAGCTCATTGATTGACAAATCCAAATTCACAAGACTCTTAAGATTGTTAGTATTGTTTGGAATTGGTCCAGATAAATTGTTATGATATAGAATCATATCTGTCATGTTTGAAAGGGCCATCAATTTTCTGGGGATCTTGCCCGTCCAATGATTCTCTGAGGTCCAAATGCACCATATCTGTTATATTTCCTATTGACTCTGGAATTTCTCCTACTAAATTACAATCTGTCATCCAAAAATGCTGCAGCCTTGACAAGTTCCCAAGTTCAGGTGGGATTACTCCTTGAGACAGAGGGTTGTAGGCCAGTGTCATGTTTTTTAACGAAGAGAGATCTCCAAGGAGGGGAGGAACAATACCATTCAAAAGATTGTAGTGCAAGAACAATACCTCGATGTTAGGAAGCCGTCCAAATCCAGAAGGAATGTCACGGAATAAATTGTTGGATGAGAGATCCAACAAGTACCATCTCCTCCAGTTTATATATCTCATCCGACAAGGACCCAAAGAACAAGTTCCAAGATAAATCCAAGCTTCGCAGGCGGGTACAATTGAGTAGGCCAGACGAAAAATCACCACTAAAGTAATTATAGTCCAAGTACAATACCCTCAGATTCCTCAGTTTACAGATACTTGAAGGAATTGTTCCACTGATATTCAAGTTTTCAAGGTCCTGACCCACAACAGACTTGGTGTTTCCATCATCACAGATGACTCCAGTCCGGTTACAGTTATCATCACCATTTGAATTACTTCTCCAATCGCTAAGTTCCCCATTAGTATTCCAACTCTCCTTGACCTGCAATAGTATTTGTCTTTCTTTCTGACAGACAATTGCATTGCAGACAAAGCAACAATCCAAGAAATAAAACAAGGCCATATGCATTTCCAATTTGGGTGGAGGCCATTTCTTAATCTCTCCCTGCAAATTCTCTATGTGTTGTCTATGGCGCCTGTTGTTCATCATAGATTGATGAATATATTTGCAGAAAGAGGACTCCATGTAATTGAATGGAAATAGGGGAGAGCCTTCTATTGTTGGGCCAATACTAGTTATAGGGCCAATACTAGTTATAGTATTGGTCCCACACATCCATCAAAAAAATATTCATAAATCATCAAGAATATGCACATAAATAGTTTATATTAAGTTATATAATTTAGTCCAAAATGGGCCCACATATTGATTGGGCCAACAAGTGTCAAATACCAAACCTTAACATCACATGTTGAAAAGACATAATGTCCCAAATCCCCAGCTTTGAATTACCAAATAAGTCAAAATACACGACAAAACATTCCATTGAGTTCTATTCAGGAGTACACCTATCCCATTAGACAGTCACCTACAGATTTCCGTTGGAGAAACCCATCCCATTGCTCAGTATACCTACACAAGACTAGGTGAAATGTGTGTTAGCCATATGTACATGCGTATTTAGCCATTCAACCTATTGACGACAATAAATGACAACATTCAATTCAGGATTAAAGACAATAAATGAAAACATTCAATTCAGGGATTAGTGTAGAGGATGCTATAAATGACACCAACCCTTTAAATTCAAGTATTAAACACACCAGTATTTTCAATTCAAGAATTAAAAACAGGAAAGCACATGGATCAATCATCAAAGATTATCAACCATTTGATCATGTACAAATCAATCCAGGCCACACATTTGAATTTGGGAGATGGAAATCTATGCCAATCTTACCTACCAATTAAATTATATATGAAAAAACTATAAAACATCAACTCTTACTCATTTTCATTTCAAACATTCATTTTGCTCATTAGCTATTGGAGACATGCAATCAAAGTGTTCAGACAATGTTACATTCATTCTATTCAGAAGTTGTTGAAAACATACAAACTAAGTGTGTGCACAGTGTTACCTTCATTCTATTCATCAGCTGCTAGAGACATACAAACATAGTGTGTGCAGAGTGTTACATTCATTATTTTCATCAGTTGCTAGAGACATACATGTATGTTTTTGTTGAATAATGTTATCATTTTTGTTGAATAATAATGTTATTTATGTTGAGAAACAAGGGTAAATTAAAGCCATTATAGCCAATTTCATTTCTGCTTCACTGATTTATTGATTTAGAAACCAATTTCATTGCCACTATAACTTCAAATTTGACCCCTGCAACTCAATATCAGACTACTATAATAGCAAAGAATATCCTTTCAAAGAGCAAATTCCGATGTCAAGTAGATTCATTGTCTGGTTTGAGAAGCACTTCTAAATGAATAACAGACCCACTGGTTTAGAAATTCTCTTTTCCAGTCTCAAGGGGGGCCCCTAGGTGTTGTATGCTGCCAAAAAACCCATAAATCTGTAAAGAATAAAAGTTGATTGGCACACCGAAAACTCAGTGTGAGTTGTTGCCCTTAAGCAGTCAACAACAAGAATAATTTCTTACCTATATTAATGCTCGTTGAGATCAGATGCCTCCAATAGTACAACAATGAGTGAATAATGACAAAAATGAAAAGATATGTGCCTGAGGTGAATCTGAAATCAAAATAAGTATCAAGCAAACCAAACATTGCAACACATCTAACAACAATTAGTAGAGTGAGTTAGGGTGGTGATATCACGTAGATTCGTTTCAATCGATTCTTCCTCGACATGACATGATGAGGATAAAAACATGAAATCTTATTAGACTCAGCGGTCTAACAAACAATGGCTCAATAATGCATGTAATTGATTGATATAAGACTAAATTATGTATGTGTTGTATATGAGATTTGTTCTGTGATTTTGATCTGATGGATTTTGTATGATTGATGATGTCTGATGGCTTTCTAATTTGAAGTATAATATTATGTGATATGGGTTTATGAGGGGCATTCTCCGTATGTATTTTTGTGCGCATATTTCTCATTATACAATGCAACCACATATAGTTTTCAGGAGAAATTCATAGATCCAAATTGATATGCGCATAAATCTCCTGTGGGGTTTTGACAAGTTGGCAATCTTACCTCGGTTAGGTACACTCTCGCTGCTGGCTGCTCCGAATTTATAGTGCTTTAGTTCATTTGGTTGTGTAAGAATCATTCTTCAGTGAAATCAAGAAATACGCTGGAGAAGGATCTTTGAAAGCTTGTTTCTATGGATCAAGAATTCAAGCTAGTGTTGTCGCTCTAGGCGGGATTAACAGCACTAATTAGAGCGTTAGTTTCTTAAGAATTTAACAAGACACTATTGTCCAAAGAATGAAGACTATGTCGGGGTGGCTAGTCACCTACGCATTTCTAAATGAATAACAAACCCACTAGTTTAGAAATTCTCTTTTCCAATATCAAGGAGGTCCCCTAGGTGTTGTATGCTGCAAACAAATCCATAAATCTATAAAGAATCAAAGTTGATTGGCACACAGAAAACTCAGTGTGAGTTGTTGCCCCTAAGCAGTCAACAACAAGGATAATTTCTTACCTATATTAATGCTTGTTGAGATTAGACGACTCCAACAGTATAACAATGAGTGAAGAATGAAAAAAACTAAAAAGATATGTGCCTGAGGTGAATTTGAAATCAAAATAACTACATAACTAGTAAAGATACTACAACTAAGAACCCTTATATAAGAACATGCTAACCCTTACTAGGAATAAAAAAAATGGTAAGAACAAAATGAGTGCCAAAAACAATGATTTGAGGACAAAAAAAGTTAGTTGGGTTGAAGATCTTCAAAACCGAAAAGATATGTGCCGAGGTGAATCTGAAATCAAAATAGCTACATAACTACATAAAGATACTACAACTAAGAACCCTTACATAAAAACATGCTAACCCTTACTAGGAATAAAAAAAATGGCAAGAACAAAATGAGTGCCAAAAACAATGATTTGAGGACACAAAAAGTTAGTTGGGTTGAAGAAACTCAGTTATGTCAAAGTTGTTACAAAAAAAAAGGAATAGCTCTTCCTGATAACTCATATTTTTACCAACTAGGAATAAAATGAATGCCAAGAACAAAAAGAATGACAAGAACAATGATTTGAGGACACAGAAAGCTAGTTGGGTTGAAGAAAATATGTTATGTCAAAGCTATTACAAAATGAAATAGGAATAGCTCTTCCTGATAACCCATCTTTTCACCAACTAGGAATAAAATGAATTCCAAGAACAAAAATGAATGCCAAGAATAATCATTTGAGGACACAGAAAAATAGTTGGGTTAAAGAAATTGTGTTATGTCAAACCTATTACAAAATTAAAAAGGAATAGCTCTTTCCTATAACTCATAAAAATCATCTAAGAATCAAATAAAGAAGTTTAAACCCTTCCAATAATGATTTTCAGATCCGAGATGTATTCAGTTACAATATATAGGTAAAGCATTGATTGTTGTTGCTCATTGATTGCAAAGGGCAATGAATTTTCTTGTTTTCTAATACAGTTTTTTAAAATCAGACTTTGGTGGTTACTTTATAGGTTGTTGCAGCCATGCCAAGAGTTTCTATTGCAGATTGTATAAGGAATAGGAGGAGGCGAGGGGCAAGGGGGGCCTAACTGTGATCCACTTTATCAGATGAGGATGGGGGGGTGATGTGAATGCTCCCAATGCGCCTAGTAATGTCGTTGAAAAGGAAATTGTGGTGGTAGATCATGCTATCCCGCCATCAACCACAAAGCCTCCTTCAACCATAGTGCAAGGTGCAAGTTCAACAAAGAAAATCAATGCCATCAGAGGCTGGACAAAGAAAGGCATGCTAGCTGCAATTGATGACATCAAGTTTAAGGGACATTCAATCCGTGCCTCTACAAAAAAACATGGTATTGCTGCCTCTAACATACATTATTACATAAATGGGTTGACTAATATGATGCGTAGAGGGTCTATTACAGTTATGATTGAAGAGGAGGAGGCCGAGGTGGTTGAGTGGTGTAAGGAGATGGCCTAATTGGGACATGGGTTAGAGATTATACAACTTAAATCCACAGTAGCTCAAATCTTTCAGGGGAGGCCAAACCCCTTCAAAGATGGGTTTCTGGTAAATCATGGTGGAGTGGATTTAAAAAAAGGCATCCAGAACTTGTGCTACGTATAGCTGAGGGCCTTGACAGAGACAGGGCTTTAAATCTATGCCCTGCAATCGTGTCCAAGTTCTATAACACTCTTTCTGCTGCATATGAGCAACACTCGTATGCCCCAGACCATATATGGAACTGTGATGAAACAAGCTTACAGTCATGAAGGAATTGTGGTATGCGGGTAATTTCCAAAAGAGGGAGCATTAATGTGCCTAAGATTTTGCCTAAGAGTAGGGAGTGGATCACTATACTTTCTTGTGTCAATGAAATTGGTTCTTCAATCCCATAATTTTACCTATTCAAAGGTAAAACACAACTAAAAAACTATATACAGAACTATGAACCAGCTGCATGCATGGCAGCACATCCCCATGCATGGATGACAAAGGAACTATTCCTGAATTGGCTTTGTCACTTTGTTGCATCTATACCAAGTGGTGTCTTGCTTGAAAACAGACACCTACTAATTTTAGATGGTCATGGAAGCCACATGGCTTTGCAAACAATTGAGGAGTCCAACAATTTTGGCATTGACCTATTAACATTGTTGGCTCATATCACTCACAGATTGCAACCCCTTGATGTCAGGGTGTTTGGGCCTTTCAAGAATTATTTTAGGATCAAGCGAGCTTCGTGGATGGAAAAGAATCTAGGGGTGAAAGTAAAGAGGTTTGAGCTAGCTGAGCTTGCAAGTAAAACATTAAAAAGGGCTCTCACACCTTCTAATATCAAGGCTGGATTTAGGAGGACTGGTATATGGCCACTTAATGTTGATTCTCTCGTACATGATACTTGTTGTAGCCAAGCATTTTATGTGGAATGTCAAGAAGCAGAGAACTTACAAGAAAATGTTGATGCCCAAGAAGATGTTGTTGTTGCTGAAGGTATAATGTCCCTTTATGAAGGGCACTTATGTGGTGATGATGATGAACATGTGAGTGAGACACAATTCAGTCATGAACCAAATTTCAATGGCATGGAGGCTGTCACACCCACTGAACCACATGCCAATTCTGCATGTGATATTCCATATGAGGCATTTGATGAAGCGAATGAAAATGCAAACTTGATTTCAAATGATAATGCAACAGGATTAAACAATGAACAATTGAGCATGCCAACCCATGTAAGCCCACCATCATGGTTGGCAGAGGCCATGATGAATATCAACAGACATAATGTGTCTACCACCAATGAGGAAAACATGGACATGCCTTCACAACCATCAGAGTTGAGCACCGAACTTGTTCCTTATTTTGTGGACAATGGTTCACTCGAAGAGGAGCATGTTCAACATGAAGTACCTGAAGAAAACAATAATGGGGGCCAAGCAGTTGTACCAGAGGTTGAAAGCCAAAGCATGGGACAAATCAGAGATTACTTGGTGCATTTCTAAAGCTACCAATAGAGAGAGTGAAGGCCTCATCAAGGCACTCAACTGCATATTGTCTTCGTTTGGGGAGGAGTTCACAATTGCTCACATCTAAAGATTATATGAATTAATTGTTTGAGTCTAAACATAAAAAAAAAAATGAAATTCATGAAACTAAAAAGAGAAAGAAGGAGCTGGCCAAGGACAAGAGAGCTGCAAGGATTGCAGCAGAAAAAGCTCGAACAAAGGAAAGGATGGAAAGACAAAAAGCAAGGGAAGATAAGGAACATCAAAAACAATTGGCAAGGCAAGAGAGGGAGGCAAGAAAGGTTGAACAAGTGTTGGAAATAGGAGGAGGGGTGACAAGCAAGGAAGTCTATGGTCCAATCTAGTTTGAGGCAAATAGATGATGTCCAATACGTTGGACCACATTGCAGAGCACACACCATCATACCATGAGCTGATTAACATCCAAGTCCCTCGCTATCACCCGGGGGTTGTGCCCACCTCATATACCCCTACTAGTGTAGGTTTAAATCCTAACTGTGTTTATATGACACCTACACTCAGTGCTGGGGTTAGTAACACAAGTGGACACTTGGGTTACTCAGTCCCTCCATGGCTACAAGGAGAAAATTGGAGTCAAGGATATGGTAACATTCAAGCACATCCTAATCAACCAATCTTGGGTAGTCCACCATACTTGGGTCAGGAAGGAGACTCAACAATTCTGGGCAATGCAAGAAATGGAGGCCATCAAGAATAGGGGTGGCATGAATTAATTTTTGTAACCGCATTGCAGTGTGAATTTTGTAAGGATGAAATATGTTGATTGGCTTCATAGTAGAAGCTAAACTATAAACTATATTGAAGAGATATATAGTATCTATCTGTAATATCTATCCAATGGAAGAGATTTGTTTTAATATTTCAAGAGAGGTTATATATTGACAGTTCCTATTTCAAGAGAGGTTATATATTGCACATATAAAGATAAAACATTATAATTGTAATTAGGATCATTACAAACATGTTCACTGTTGAATAATTCCTAAGAAGCTTCATTGTAGCTCTTTCCACCATGGGGACCCCCTAAGCTTTATGGACCATTTTCATTTTCAAAGGAAAAATATGCCCAGGAGCATGTGCTTGAGAAGTGCAATAGAAACCAGCCCTTTGTCTGCTCACAGAGGCAGTAAACAAAAGAATCATTTTGTTCTCACTAAAGGAAATTCAAGAGAAAATAATAGGAAGTAAAGATCAATTGAATCCAGTTTGAAACAACATTGCAAAGGAAAAGAAGTAGTAATTACTTAATTGTTAATTACTTGATGAAAGGAAACACAATAAAGAAGGAAAAGAAGTGAACATAAATCACAAGTAGTTAACAATAAAAGATGCTAATAACCATTGAGAAACTGAGCAGGAGGGGATTCAGGAAGAGACAAAGAGATCTATAATATCTATCTGTAATATCTATCCAGTGGACGATATTTGTTTTAATATTTCAAGAGAGGTTAGATATTGACAGTTCCTATCTCAAGAGAGGTTATATATTGCATATATAAAGATAAAGAATTATCACTGTAATTAGGATCTGATGTACATCTAATGTATAGTAAAGTCACAATGCAATGATGAATGAACCTGAAATGTGCATCTTAACCGACTTGAAAATCTGATGTACATCTAATGTACAATGAAGCCATGAGAGTGGGGCTAAACAGTGCAAAGCTTCTTGACAAAATCCACAATGCAATGAAAGATTATGACCCAACCATTATGATAGAAAATAATACATGCTTGAAAAAGTATTCCAAAGAAACACTAAACAAAAAGAGATGAACCAAGCATGGGCTCCTACTAGAAGGTAGAATGAAGTCTCCCCTCAATAACCAAACATAACCCAAAACTATTTTTTTTTTCAAATGGACAAGCTCCAACCTGAACCCGAACACTGATATATATAACACTTCCATTCGCTCATAACTTAAACAAACAGAACCCAAAACCCTAAACAAACCAAACCCAAAAAGAAAAATATATTTTTCAAAACGACAAGATCCAACTTGAACATTGAGATATACAACACTTCCACTAAGTCATGAGATATACAACACTTCTACTCAGTTCATAATATAAACAAGCAGAAAATCATAATATAAACAAACAGAAGCCAAAAAGATATTTGTTTTCAATTGAACATGATCCAACCTGAACACTGAGATATAACACTTCCACTAACTAACATAGAAACCAATACCGACACAAGACCAGAGCCCATCGATTCCACTTTAGCATATCCCATTCTCAAAAGGCAACCTAGATAACTAACAATTTATAAGGCAAGATAAATAGCTCTAGTGATGAATGAACCTAAAATGTGCATCTTAACAGACTTGAAAATATGATGTACATCTAATGTATAGTAAAGCCATGAGAGTGGGGCTAAACAGTGCAAAGCTTCTTGAAAAAATCCACAATGTAATGAAATATTATGACCCAACCATTATGACAGAAAATAATACATGCTTCTAAAAGTATTCCACAAAAACACTAAATAAAAAGAGATGAACCAAGCATGAGCTCCCACTAGAAGGTAGAATGAGCTATCCCCTCAATAACTAAACAGAACCCAATTTTTTTTTTTTTTTTCAAAAGGACAAGCTCCAACCTGAACTTGAACACTGAGATTTATAACACTTCCATTAGCTCATAACTTAAACAAACAAAGCCCAAAACCCTAAACAAACCAAACCCAAAAAGAAAAATATTTTTCAAAAGGACAAGATCCAACCTGAACATTGAGATATACAACACTTCCACTAAGTTTATAATATAAACAAACAAAAAATCATAATATAAACAAACAAAAGCCAAAAAGATATCCTTTTTCAATTGGACAAGCTCCAACCTGAACACTGAGATATAGCACTTCCACTAACTCACATAGAAACCAATACCGACACAAGACCAAAGCCCATCGATTCCACTCTAGCATATCCCATTCTTAGAAGGAAACCTAGATAACTAACAATTTATAAGGCAAGGTAAATAGATCTAGTGATGAATGACCCTGAAATGTGCATCTTAACAGACTTGGAAATCTGATGTACATCTAATGTACAGTAAAGCCATGAGAGTGGGGCTAAATAGTGCAAAGCTTCTTGAAAAAATCCACAATGCAATGAAAGATTATGACCCAACCATTATGACAAGAAATAATACATGCTTCTAAAAGTATTCCATAGAAACACTAAATAAAAAGAGATGAACCAAGCATGAGCTCCTACTAGAAGGTAGATTGAGCTATCCCCTCAATAACCAAACATAACCCATTTTTTTCTTTTCAAAAGGATAAGCTCCAACCTGAGATTTATAACACTTCCATTAGCTCATAACTTAAACAAACAAAACCCAAAACCCTAAACAAACGAAACCCAAAAAGAAAAATATATTTTTCAAAAGGACAAGATCCAACCTAAACATTGAGATATACAACACTTCCACTAAGTCATGAGATATACAACACTTCCACTAAGTTCATAATATAAACAAATAGAAATTCATAATATAAACAAACAGAAGCCAAAAAGATTTCCTTTTTCAATTGGACAAGCTCCAACCTGAACAATGAGATATAACACTTCCACTAACTCACATAAAAACCAATACCGACACAAGACCAGAGCCCATCAATTCCACTCCAACATATCCCATTCTTAGAAGGAAACCTAGATAACTAACAATTTATAAGGCAAGATAAATAGCTCTAGTGATGAATGAACCTGAAAGTGCATCTGAACAGACTTGAGAATTTGATGTACATCTAATGTACAGTAAAGCCATGAGAGTGGGGCTAAACAGTGCAAAGCTTCTTGACAAAATCCACAATGCAATGAAAGATTGTGATCCAACCATTATGACAGAAAATAATACATGCTTCTAAAAGTATTCCACAGAAACACTAAATAAAAAGAGATGAACCAAGCATGAGCTCCTACTAGAAGGTAGAATGAGCTATCCTGTCAATAACCAAACAAAACCCAAAAACCCCACTAACTCACATAGAAACCAATACCGACACAAGACCAGAGCCCATCGATTCCACTCTAGCATATCCTATTCTCAGAAGGAAACCTAGATAACTAACAATTTTCACTGTGGCTGGTTATCTTCATAGCTTGTCGTATTTTGACTTCTAACCAAATCAGAGTAAGATCCCTTAGTTCGATAGCCCTATAGCAGCCCTTTGGGATCGAGATCGAGACTGCCATTACACTTGCCCCAAGGAACCCAACCCCATAAAAGAAAACAATAGGCATGCTTGACAAAAGAAAGAAACCGATCGACGAAGGAAGCTTGGCCTAGGGCTGTTCAACATAATCCCACTGCGCTCCCAGGCTGCTAGCTGGTAATTCTTGTTTCAGTGAATGGCTTCTGCAAGAATCGATCTCTCTCATACCATGGAACGAACTAGTTGGCCACCCTCTTTCATCGAATTCTTCCCACTGCACACGAAGGCCAAGTATGATCTAATTATGAGTTTGTAAGGAGATGATACCCTAACCAAATGACTCGGCAATGCCTTGCTACTTAGACCTTGTTGACCTAGAACCACCAGCACTAGGAGCATAGATAAAGGAAGCTAAAGCAAGGGTAGCAGGAGCATGACCAGGGGAAATTAATCCAAAACCAATGGTAGTTTCTTACGAGCATCCGAACATAAAGATGTTTTTAAGCTCCATCCTGAACACTGAAATATAGCACTTCACTAACTCACATAGAAACCAATACTGACACAAGACCAAAGCCCATCAATGCCGCTCCAACATGTCCCATTCTTAGAAGGAAACTTAGATAGCTAACAATTTTCACTGTAAAACCCAAAACCCAAAAAATTGAAAACCCATAAATTAGTCAAAACCCACACAGGGGAAGGTGTTTAAAAACACTTACACAAGCATACCAAAGGCACAATAATCCAATTTTGGCTAAATGTATTAAAAAACATGGTATTCAGGATGGTAGGACAATGTCCTACCTTCTATGTCCAGTGGTTGTTTTTTCTCCATGCCAGAAAGCCACAAGAACCCCATATGCTCCAAAAATAGTAGCTTAAACTGCAACAACTTGCAAGACAACATCAAAATGGTTAGATGTCCCCAAAAATGCAGAGAAAATGTGAAATTAAAGCTCATAAATTGAACTACAATCCTGAAAAATTTGTTTGGAGCGTGAAACGACAATGTCCAACACCAATCTAAGCTAAATCTGCCACAGGGAGAACCACAGAGAAATAATGAGCCCATACCACTAGACGGGGAGGAAAAACCAGTCAAAATAACAAGAGGAAACAGACGAAAACAACCGAACAACCTCCATCACGACCATCTCTGTTGGTCCATAAACCACCACCCGCATCACCGAAACCATTGCCTGCATCACCGATGACCGTAATGGAAGTGACCGCAACTGGAGTAGCAACGCTCAACTACTCAACCGAGCAAACGGACAAGAATAAGACCCAAACAAAAATGAACACATCATAGAACAAGGCACATGGTTGTACGCGTTACAAACCCTAAACCCCCAAACCAGTTAATATATGTTGTTAACAGGTCACTGCATGCATTCCCCACGTGTCATACAAAAAGTGAGGCGCCAGCGTGGCAGGAGGGCAGGTTAACGTGGAACCGTTCAACCACTGGTGGCTCTCGCTTAGTTTGCAGGTGAACGAGTCAATTATTCAATATTCCCTTAGCGTCGGAAAATTAGGCAGTGACCGAATAAAGTAAGTAGGAACTTCTGGAATTTGGTCACGTGATGCAATGCATCGATAAGCATGAAGTTCCAGAAGGCCACTGTCGTAAACATTTTATGTCAAACATGTAGGAACATAGTTTAATCAGTGACTTGACTGTGTAAGTATGCAGACCCTCATTACGAGGATGTTGCAATCTGGAAGCATCCTCGGTTGGGCCTACCTGCGAGAGGACCGTGAATGGATTGCAACAGATTCCCTCTCAGTGCACACGCATGCATCTAAAATATAGTTGTTTGTGATGTATGTACAATTGATTTATATTATCTCCATCTATGTTATATTTTGTCCAAGACTAATCGCTTCATTACAAAGCTAAGAACCAGTGTGAAATGGGTGGGATCCGATTTTTCAAGTTGTTCTTTTGAATATGCCAAACCTGGTCAACCTGGTGTTGATCTGATTATAAAGGAGGGAAGTTGGAGGCATGTTTCATACTCCGTATCACCGTTCAAGTCCTCACATGTGTGGTTCAATCTTGGCGAGCTACTCGCTTTATATGTGTGGCCCATCTTGGTTTGACTAGGATTAAAGAAGTTTTAGCCTTGTAGACTCCTATTTCACTAGGATTAAAAAAGGTGTAGCCTTGTAAACTCCTAATTAAGTAGCCCATAACAAATTTGGACTTTTGAAAATCAGAATTGATACATCCAAACCCACTAAAGGAGAGTTTAAAACCCCAAACAAAATTAAAAAAGAGGGAACAAGTGTCCCCCAAAAGTTCTAGCAAGGCCGAATCTACAACTAAATCCATATAGAGAACAAAAGCAATATGAAATTCTCTTTACTCACTAGATATTTGTATATATCATACTCTATGCTAAGGGTAAAGGGAAGGTGATCCAACACATTAGGATGGTAGAGCTGTATCAATGTCATTATATAGAAAGTCAACGCATGAACCTAACACAAAATTATAAAATTATACTGTTTCTAGATAGATAAATATATGTAAAGGCTAAAGTTTAAAATTTATGCACCTAAAATATACGAGAATATATGAGAATTATTATATTAACGTGTTAAAAATATGAAACATGGTATACTATTTCTCAGTAGTACTATGCAAATTTACAACTCATTAAACAAGTATGACCTTAAATTCTTAACAAATCAATTTGAAAAGAAGCATGGGAATGTGTAAAATTTACATTGTCATTTTTTAGAATTGTTTCTTCATATTATAATATTTACAATCCATAATATTACAATCATTTAAAGGTGTCAATCATATTCAAGATTTCCACGAATTCATGCTCAGTAAGCATATCCAACAACTTCATAAAGTAAAAGATTTCATCATTTTATCTATTTCATTTATAATTACCTTGGCATTCTAAAGACTAATTCTTAAGAAAACATGGTGAAGGGTTAACTCAAAATGGATGAATAAAGCCTCAAAATGGATTAATAAAGCAACAGTGTTGAGATATACTTGTCTAATATTTAACAGATGAGAATAATTGAACTGAACACCATCATAGACCAACAACAATAACTCTCTAGTAAAATTTCTGTATTCAGGGTTCTATGATCTATAATGAACTAAGCAAAGTCTTTCGGTAAAAATCACATAAGAGAAATTTTTGGCCGACGCGTTTCAAACCAACAAGTGTGTTCATCATCAAGACCAGATGAAGAGGCAGACCATGGAAAAGGCTTAAATAGAGAGCAATGTAGAGACCATAATTTCAAGTAACGTCTATATTTGAACAATAATATTTAAATTATGATATTAATTTATTAATATATTAAAAATAAATATTATTAAGTAATGACTATATTAAATTACTAAATAGCATGTGCTCCAAATATATGTCATTTTTTAACTCTAAGATATTGGGTGTATTATAATGAAGCCAACATAAACTATTAGCGAGGAACCTTGCAACAAAGGTTATCGTATTCAATTGTGTTTGATCTTTAGTAATGAATAGAGATAAATGTATGCCAATCATTTATTTGTAATCATCCCTTTTCCTTGCTAATGTTGTTGTGTTATGGTAGTGATGCATGCTCTCACAATTTTGTGTTCTCTTCAAGATAACCAATCTCGTCTATTTACAACTTTAGCTCTAACCTCTACCACATTGTCTTGAACCATGGAAAATGTTTCACTCCACTAAATAAAGTACCCCAAGTTACGCTCATTTGTAAGAATATGACACATTTTAACATATTCTACATTGGATGAAAAAAAATACATAGTCATTGTTGTAAAAATTCCTACAAGCTTTCTTGATTTGGTCCCATGTTTAAGAGAGTGATTCTCAAAAGTTACAACCTACATCCATCTAGAACTCAAACATTGAATATTTTTGGGATAACCTTGAATCTTGAGAATGTTAAACTTTATTGATATGATATATGATGGTTATATTGAAGAAAATTATCAAAAATTTAGAATGTCTTACAAAATTTTGATAGCCTCAAACCCTAATTAAATATGCCTATGAGGTTATTTCTTGATTGCTTGATATTGTTATCCCACAGGAAGGATTTCCCTAAGTATGGGGTTGAAAACCTTAAGAGAGTGGAAAATAGAAGCTCAACATAGTAGCCCAATAATACAAGTATTAAATACAATATATGATGCAAAGGATGGAAGATCTATTTGGTAGTTCAATAGTTGGAGTAGATTCAAAAGTTATATATTCTTCTCTAACTCCTTATCTTTAGACTTGCAACCAAAAAGCAAGAATACAATAACCAGTAGAGAGATCAAAGCAAAATTGTACATAAAAAGTTAGTATAATCCAATTTCAAATACAAATTGAGAACATTTCACATAAAACATTGAAATAGGAATAAGAACATGAGTTTCTATATCAATATTAGAGCAACAATACAATATAGCCAGTCACCTAGTCCTTGCCAATAGAATTTCACGAACCATTCTTTGAATCCCTCCTTCTTGTCCACTAAATTTCTCCTCCTTTATCCTTTTGCTCCAAAAGATATGAGGGTCAATATAACAATATAATAATATGAGGAAAACTAGGAAAGAGGGATTTCCTGCTGAGGGGGATGAGATTAAAAACTCAAGGAGACGTACTTGGATATGTGAGAATTTTAATAGTATTGTATTGCACTAGTAGGAAATGTGTTTTCCTACACACAAGGTATCATTTTATACCATCAATAATTGGTTGGGATGGTTATGACATGAGTTGTAGCAATTGGCTTCCGGTCTAACTCATACATTCCACTTGAGAAAGTGCTAAAATTCACATATTTATATTTTTAAAATTTATTATGTAGGCATACACGAGTTTTTTTAGAGACTCGAAGACATATGTGACATGATTTTGGGAGAATCATGTGTATACCTAGGATCCCAAAACAAGAAGAGCATATGGAAACTTAAAAAGTGTTTGTTAAGAACTTTCTAGGAAAAACAAGTCTTTGATATGGAAAGGGATATAATAACCTAGCCAAGAACTACATCTTAAGATAATTGTGGAAAAAGATGTTATGATATATGCCCCTTAATGTGGGAGGTCAAAAGGGTATTCGATGGCCGAAATACATTATATATGACCAAGAGGACGTTGTCAAGAGGACCCAATAGAAGTTCACTAGATAGCGGGCCGAGAAACACTTGCAAAAGAAAATGAGAAAAGAAACGCATCTCCTAAGGTGGGCATATCAATGCTTGAAGAAAGGAAATCATGGACACCAAGTCAAGTACACTATGGATCCATAAACATCAATATATAGAGAATGACAGTCATGGCCACAAAAATACATAGTGGATCCATGTCAAATATATCATAGCCACGAACAATAAATAGTGGAGCTATGTCTAAGTGTATAAAGTTGGAGAATATTTCGAGCAAATGAAGTGAATAATTGATCCTCCTATGAAGTACCAAAGTCATGTAGTAAGGAGTTGTACTATCCAAAACTTGGGTGCCAATATATAACTTGCTATTGAACCAAGAAGCAACATATAAAGATGGAGGTCATTGACAGTAGTTGAAGAGGCTATCAAATGAACAAGAATGCTGACACAACCTAAGGTATTCAAAATCGATCTTTGATGGTAAAAATCTGCATTATGTGAATAAATGAGTTGAAGTCGAACATGGGAGAAATTGTTTGATTACCCCTTTTGATGTATTCCATTAACAAACAAAATACCACATATTGATAATGATAATGGGTGTCAAGGTACCTACTACATTCTAAAAAGTGTGAATAAATGTGGCATCCCCCTTCAACCAACATGAGTGTGACCAAAAGTACAATGATTTGGAAGGACTCATATGAAAATATTGAACAAGACACCAACAACTACTCTCTTGCATGCCCTAGATGGAATAGTACATGGAGGATTCCCTCTAAATAACAACCAATAATAAAGTTGCTAACAGAGGTGAGGAATTCCACCATTGAGGAAAATGGAACTCAAGGTATTGCACAAATCCCAATGTGTAATAATGTAAGTTGACATTGAACATAAGGGAAACCACCTAGTCAAATGCCAATGATGAAAATTAATTTTAGGTAGAATATCACCTATGAATGATGTAAATAGGGCGAGGGTGTTGTTAGAAAACAAAGAGGAAGAAATATTTTCTCTTGTTGATAATTACTTGTCATTATTATTATAATACTTCTTGTGCTCTTCCTTTATCTTATTTCATCAAGAAATTACCAAAACCAAAACATGAAGATCAAGGACATCAGATGTAGGTGCATAACCAGGGGAAAACCCCTATATAGGGGAAAACCCAGTCAAGAACTCTTCCTTCAGTAATCTAAAATGAGATAGACCAAGACCCTAAACCAAAATACCTTCCTCCTCCACCAAGTTAGCTCTTCCTTTTGATAAATGATCTCTTCCAAAGTGTTGATGGTGTAGGACCCGCCAACTTGTTAGGGGATCTCCTCGGTAAGAAGTCCCAATTATACCTTAGACCGTTTTGTGTAGGATTCCCAGCAGTGGGTCATATGGTAATGCCTTGACCGCAATTTGGCACAGACGCAAGTAAGATAACACTATTGGTAGCAAGGGTGTCACAGCTGCAGTGAGCCAAGGAAGGTGCATGATAGGTTCTAACACACGAGGGTTGAGATGAGTGCCCCCTTGGAAACATGTAATAGTACTCGGCTTGGAAGAGAACACACGTGCAAAGATGTATCACCAGGTGGAAAGCGAGTTAGAAAGCAATCCAAAGTGAAGGTTAAACCAACAAAAAATTTCAGAAAGATTCATACATACTTATACATAATATTCCATACATGCATGCGTAAGAAAACAATACATATATCATTTGGAGTAAACCAGATAGCATAGAATACAATACAACATATGCATGAAACGTGTTGGATCTTATTGTATAAAGAAGTGTAAGTTCCATTCATACAATACATCCATGTCCAAACACTAGTTCCAATAGTGGAACATTACAACCACATCCTCCTACTCCTCTAAATAGATGTACTAGCTCTGCACAGTGGAGAAGCCAAGGCTCATTACAATACTGTCCAAGCTCTCTCCAAGATAGTCTTATCGGAAGCTTGGCTGACCAAAAGCCTTTACAATGGGTTATGAGGGACTATTTATAGCAAAGGGTGGGGTGACCCTTAACATCTCCTTTGTGACAGTTCAACTACCCTCATGACGCTTCACCTACTCTATAACTGTTACATCCAACTATCACAAATTGAATTACACTTGACATGATTTTACATTACAATGCACATGTACCCATGTGAAAAAAAATGGCTTGATCAAGGCAAGATAGACATCACTCTAACTTAGACAACCATGGAAGTCTAACTCCTCAACATCCTCATGCTCGTCGACAATAACATACTGATGCCAAGATCGGTAGTCCTTGCTGGTGTCTATGTGTTCCGTAGTGACATCTATCTAAAACCTGACTCTTGCCTCCATAGCATCTGGGTACATTGCTTGGGATCCTTTGTCCAACTCATCTGAAAGCATGTGCATCACTGTCTTCAATGTGGCTAGGCCAGCAACATACTTGTGCACGATGTCTGCACTGATGGGAAAGTCTAGGCTGGTGGCAATGCACATCAACTCGTCGAAGTACGAGTCAAGCTCTAGTCGGACCTGTTTCTTTGTCTTTGCATGGGTGAGAGTCACAATAGATGGGATCGCATGTGTGCGCACCACAACATCCATACTCTTGAATATTCGTGCTTGGCAAACTTGTATGCTAGTGATGAGCTGCAGGAGCTCTTCATAGTTCCGGATCTGACTCCGGATACGTGCTTTCATCTCAACCTCATTGGCCCTCATCATCTTAGGCAAGTGAAGCGGGGCTCCCTTGTATTTCATCATAAATGTTTGCATTTCATCAACAACAGCATGCAAGTTCGTTAAGATACGTGCTCTTCTAGCATATCGTTGTTGCCATTTGTTGACATGGATGACTGCCTTGTGCACTGTACCAAACTTGGAGTACAATGCTCACATCACTCAAGGGATAATACTTCATCTAGTATTTCCTTCTTCAGTTCAGCTCAGGCGGATGCTATCACCAAGTCTCCTCCTTGCTTGGTAGTCTATAGTTCCTTCGCCATTTGCTCATTCTCAGCTATCAGAAAGAGAACACTTGAGCTAGTGGCTTCGGCATACACTTTGGTTGCATCGGCCAAGGCTGTTGGATGTTTGCACACATCAATAATGATCACTTGTTCTTCAACTTGCGCAATAGATGTATGATCCTATGGAGTTGATACTCTACAAGATTGCACAACTCTATGTTGAGATTCATTAAATGAGATGTTGTGCATCTCTCCTTCCAACTAATCAGTGCCTCCTTGGTCACTTGAGACTTGCTCATCATCTGGATGCGGTGAAGTGGGTAAGTCGACCTCTTGGTGATGAGGCATGAGGTCGATGTCCTGTCCCAAATCTTGTTGCTCCATGTTTGCATCCAACTGTTGAAGTGCTTGCTCTATCTCATGAGTGAAGTGTTTCTCCTGTGATGGTTCACCTTGTTTGCCTGATGCCAGTCACATGTTGCATCCCCTATTATTCCTGCTGCTGCTGCACTTCCCTCTCTTGTTTGCATAGCTCTTGTTCCTTCTGGAGTTTCTCCCTTAGCTCATGCAACTCCTTCTCTGCTTCTTCCATTCTTCTCTTATCCCTTTGCCTCTACGCGATTCGCATGTCGCGCTAATGCCTCTTTGCCTCTATAGCCAGAGCTGCTTTCTTTACTAATGGATCAGCTCAGAACTTGCATCTTTGCTCCTCCTCCATGCAATCGACAATATTCATCTTACCTTTGTCGTGCACTGGTATGCTTCCATCTGCTGCCACTGTTGCTACTGCTGCTACTAGTGCTCTCCGTGATGTTGCTTCATGTTGCTTCACTAACCACTCCATAGCGAAGCTGACCTGTTCATTGAGTCTGGAGAAACTATAGCAATATATCCATGGGTCCTCCTCGGACCAATGACATGCCCTATGGATCCAGTTGAACTGAACTCTCGTGCAATTATCTTTCACAATGCAATGTGGGTCATATGGATTGTAGCTTTGGAGGTTGAATGGGTACTTCTTCATCGGTTCTGCTTCGACATCCACTTTCTTGATACTCTGGATCTCATATAACCCAATCCCCAACAGAAGAGTGGGCCATGGTGCCTTCTTCTTTCGGTGCAGTCTAGCTATCAATCCTGCCGAGATGTGATATGATATTTTTTGCATGACAAGTACATCCAAGGAAAACTTCTGTAGAACATGCGGAGGCTTCTCCGTGCTGAACATTTGGATGAAGGTGCCAAATAGTGAGGCATACCAATCGGCGACGCCTATCAGTGCCTCCATTGCTTCCTTCGACATGCAGGGTGGATCCTATTCAAATATCATCTTGTACGTTGGGCTGACAAGATGATCGGACAACTATGTAATTACTCCTCTAAAGCTACATTCGGACAACAACTTGAAATGTGTGTTCATAGCACTCTCCGTCGGTGACCATGCCCACTCTAAGTCTGGGAACTCTTGTCGGGCATAGATTGCATCTAAGATGTTTGTGGACATGTAAATCTTTGCATGCATGCCTCCAGGTGACTGTCGAGCCTTCATTACTTATTCCTTCAGCTAATGAGCCAACATGCCAGACTAGTTAAATGGTTTTCCCTCTCTAGCCAGTTGGTCCAACACGATCACCCAACTCTGTGGGAAGGTTTCTGTGCTTTCTTGGCCATACAGTCAACATGAAAATATGACCAAGTATTGATATGCCTTCCGCAGTATCTTCGTCTTGTAGATTTGGTTGGGTGTCAACCTGAATCGAGCCAGCTCCTTTACCCAGTTCTTTAGAATGTCTCTAGAGTTAGCACTGTTGTTGGGTAAGCTAAAGGGAGTCTTCATGATAGTCACGACCTATGACATATGATACATCTCATCATAATATTGTGCCCAGAAGGTTTCAAGCTTCGCCCCACTGACACTGCTCAAGGTCATCGTCTTGGGATCAGTGTGAGAGATGATCCAGTGTATCATGTCCACGCATGGGAACGCGGGGTATCTGCATGCAATCCAGTACAAGTCGGACTTGTGAATGTTCATGTACACCTGACGGTCTTCGAGGTATTCTTCAAAAGTGCCTGGAAATGCTTCATTGACCTCTTGCCACTTCAATTTAATGTCCTTGTCTAGAAACAACTTGGTATTTTCATAGATCGATAGACTAGAGGACACTCGCTCAACTATTGCTCCAGCTGCATTTTCGTCAGTGTCCTGTGATCCCGCTCTCTTGGAAGCCATTGATCCTATACTACGAAGAGGCGGATGAACACTTGAAAGATCTGGAGACAAAGCAACATGCATGGAAAGAAATCTTTCATCGAAAACCAAAGCAAATTCGAGGAATGACACAGCACATACCTGGGGAAATGATAGGTAAGATTGCACAATTTCTCCTAGGAGGCTGGGTGACTGCCTGCCAGAAATGCACAAAAGGTAGTTTGGTCTATCTGGGAGGCAAGACTGGCTGCTGGATTTGCACAATGTGCAATCCAAACTGGTTGATGGCTACTAGGATTGCGCAATTCGTAATTCTAGTTAGGAGTGACGGCAGGCTAAGGGACTGCGTTGCGCAATTTTTTGGGCCAGTAGTAACTACCCCTTAGAAATGCACAAAATAATCCTAGAGGACAGTGTTAGGAAGAAATGTACATTTTTGGAGAGGAAGACAAAGCCTTCCTTCCCTATATTTTGCAATGTTGTCTTGGTGAAGGCATAGTCCGAGCCAAGGTTGGCCCGAATCGTTGACGGGCAACTGAAAGCATATAAGACAGTGAATGCATGGTGACACTAAGTGAAAGAAGAACTTATTAACAGTGCATGAAAACATGAATGAAATATTTAGTAAACAGATCAACATGCATGTGGGTGAAGCGAGTCGTCAAATCAGCGAATGTTCGTGCAAAACAGTTTCATGCATGCGACAACCGTGAGATAGAAATGAAAACTGAAAGAGTGCTAGGAAAAGCTAGTATACATGTAAACGATAGCAAGCATTCAAATAAATCAAGTAAAAAGCACTCACACAAGAGAAAACACAAAAAGCGACAGAAATGTTGTAAAAGACAAGTTGAGGCCACTTACCCATGAATATCTAAGCTGGATGTGTCGAAGAGTCCTGGATGTGTTGTGGGATGTCAAAGCTCCAATAACGATGTGAAAGAATGAGCTCTGATGTGTTGAATAAATAAGTTTTCAGCTCTTGATGCGCATGCCACAAATCTAGGAAAAAACGACACTTGGAGGAAAGTTTTTAAAACAACTTTGCATGTAACCTCCAGCTACTAAAAATAGCTCCTTGAATCATGGGATTCCTTTTGCATGTGGCTGTTGGGCCGCCAAATTAACATCAATTTTCACTCCATTTTCACCTTTATCCTCATTTTGTCACCTCATTTCATCCTATTATCATTACATAACCCTATATTTCCATTACCATATGAGTTTATATTTTCATTTTCCAAAGTTATTAATTTCATGTATTTAGAGTGAATTTATGATTAAAAGTTAGAGAAATAACATGTATTTGCTTATACCTAAAAGTGGCTTGAGTTTGATGACATGTGTAGATCATTTGGAAGTTTCCAAGGCACCCTTATGTGGCCTCCCAAGATCAAATTCGAATTCCAACTCAAGAGGTGGACCATATTCCAAGGAGAAAGATCATGGAGATTTTGATGTGTCATGGGATTTGTATCTAGTATTTAGGGATAAGTTGAGACAAGTATAGGTCTAGTAGATATTTAAGGGATCTACATTTATTGAGTAGATATCCCTAATTCATGTATAAATAAGAGGAGCATCCTCCAAAGGAGGGAGGAGGGAGAGAAAACAATTATCAGTTATTCATTAGCATTAGATTTATGTTCATTCAACATGAATAATACCACTTTCTCCAAATCATGAGTTATGAGTGTTGTTTGATTCTTAAGGTGTGATAGTTGTTCATGTGTGCTCATTGAGGAATGGAAGGATCCCCATACTGAGATAAGTGCACTTTGTTGTAAAGTAATGTTGTGAATATACTAATTTTAATTATGATGTTCATCTTATTTCTTTCTTGTAAATACTTGTAGATAATTTTAGTATGAATTCATGTTGTGGCCATGTTTTGTTGTGTGAAGGTTGATCTCCTTTCAGTAGCTAGTTTTGATGTGAGAAGGACAATCAGGAACTCCTAAGTTAGGAGTCTCTTCTCCATGAGCTAGATTAAATTGAAATAAGATTTACTTTCTCATATGCTTTCCTAGATTACATTTATGTGAATATTGATTCCCTTTCAATATATAGTTTTTATGTGAGAAGGGCAATCAAGACCTTCTAAGTTAGGAGACTCTTCTCCATGAGCTAAGAATTGAACTGAAAACAATATTTACCTGCTTTCATTTATATGCTTTCTTTCTTTCTTTCTTAGGTGTTTGGTAATGTTATTATAGGAAGATTGTAGAAGGACAATCAGGACTCTTGAACAAGAGACTCTTCTCTATCTTCTAAAGTAAAATAATTCCATTGATCAAACATTATTTTATGCTTTCATAAAATAGATCTGATAGTTTAGAATTGTAATATGCATTTCCATTCTAAACAAACTTCCTACACCTGTTTCATCTAAGGTCCCATATATTTTGGTTTGCTTCTAAGTTTACGATACCCCGGATTGATAAATTAAATGACAGGGATTTAGCAGACAACTAAATCGCCCAACAGTGGCCTTTTTCTATTCTGGGAAAAAGCAAGCCATGCATGCAAGTCAAGTTTCCTTGGTCCCGGGTGGAACTGGTCAACCCAATTGCTCATGAATGAAGCTTCTCAACTGCTTGAAGGAAATGCGCATTTCTAGCTGGGAGCTAGGCTGGCTGCCTAGGAGATTTGTGCAATTTTTGGGAAGAGCAGCTCACTGCTACCCAAATTTGCACAAATTCTGGGTTGAGTAGCCCTGTTGGGGAAAATTGCGCAATTTTCACTATGAGTGTTGACTGGAAAAATTGTGCAATCCTAGAGCCTAGTAGGCTGCCAAACAGGATTACGCAATTTCTGGAGGGAAGGCTAGTTGCCCTCCAGAAATGCACAATTTCTTGGGGGAGCTGCTTATCCTGCAAATGGACCAAGTCTGGATGAACAACCTGTGACGCCAGGAATGCATCAAGCTGTGATCGACATGTTTCCTTTGTGCAAGAAAAACATTGAAGCTTGTGTACTTGATGAAGCAATGCAAGGTTCTGTGAAAGGTTGGTAGGGAGGCTCCAAAACGAAGCTAAGGCAAAATTTTGGAGGGTGGTTGTAGCCGCTACAACACTTGGCGACACACTAGTAGAACTCTAGCTCTTTGAATGGACCTTATTCATGAGAATCAAGTCTAACACCTCCAGAAGTATTGTTCAGTTCTCAGCTCATCTTGGTTTCACACTAGCTTGATTGTAAGATGTAGCATCTACCAAGCTCTTGGTCGATTTACACACATTCCAAGCCAAGGCAACACCATTGTTTTGATTGTGGTTTAGGGGTATATTGATGCACAAGCATTATAGTCGTCAGAGTCTTAGTTTCATCTCTCATGTTGCTCTGCTACTAGTAGGCCTTTACATTACCCCGATGGAGTCACATAGGAACACAAGAATGGTTCTGCTGCTAGTGAGCCTGGTCAGTACCTCGACGAAGTTACTTGCATCACCTCTTTGCGTAGGAAGCTTTTTTATTCTTTCACCTTATTCATATTCATTTTGAATTTTTCTTACTTTTCATTTTTTTCATTTTTCATTTTTTTCAACTGTGCATAGCACTTATTCATTTCATAGGCAGAATAGGGATCTTGACTTATCAAGAGTAGAATAGGTTGTTCCAGCAGAGAAGTAGTTTATTTTATCTCTAACGTGCTTGTTAAGGTTTTCCCCCTCTACTTGACTAAGCTAACAAGGGTTAACCCAAAAACAACTAACTAGAGTAGGTGATACTAGTTAGCGTGCAAGCATTGTGTTTTCACCAAGGTTCACTTCGAAGAGTACGTATTTTCCTTCAACGTATCATGGACTAAAAGTAACAAGTTCTTCATATAGAGGCAAGATGACATATAACCAAGTAGTGATAGTTGTACAAACCCTCTTGTACTTTACCCAACTTGTTTCAAGAGTCATGCATGGTTTCATGTGAAACTAACCTACGAACGAAACAAGTGAACCAAAAAACAACAAAGCAAAGCAAGAGTAGAAGTGAAAGTGAAAGCAAAGAGAGTAAGAAAACAAGCAAGCAGACAAACAAACAAACAAAGCAATTAAGCAAACACGCATTCAAGCAAATTGACTGAAAGCAAACACTACTCCTACTCCTAAACTAATGGTGCATGGGCCTGATCACATGAAGTGATATTTCCAATGCAGCGACCAACGCATTGGTTAACCCATGTTGGTGAAGCCTTGGTCCGCGAGCAACCTAATTATGCAAACCAGAAAGTAAGAAAGATATAACAATGAAGACAACCACACTTCGTGTTTCAAAGTGCCCATAAGACATAAGTGAGTACAAGTGTATGATAAGAAGTCCATGGACTTATCATGAAGTTGTGCCACACTGCATGCAACTTTGAAGCATAAGCACACTCTTGACTGTGACATGCAAACAAACAAAATAAACAAAGATAACTTGCATCGTGCACGTGTGCTTGCAATGTAAGATTCCTCCAATGCATGAGCGATAGGATTGTGCAGTTCGAGTTGAGGGAGTATTATCTATGTGTGAGATGGATCTTCAATGCATACAGATGAGTGACGAGGAGCCTTGGGCGATTGAACAATTTCCTGATTAGAAGTGAGACTAACCCCAAGAGAGCGAGGGCCCAACATAACTATCAGCTCACGCTGAAGTACCTTGAAAATCTTGGGTGTTTCGATAGATCATCATAAACGGTGGCTTCGAAAGATCGACTTTGATAGAGTCATGATCGTGATCAAATATGGAAGTGAATGGATCATGACCACCACGATTAGAAAAACCAATGATCTCATTGGAATCCTCATGATCATATGAATCAAACAGAGGGGTAGATGAAAAGCGAACAAACTCATCCTCTTTGTTTTTGGAAAAGGAAGATGAAATATCAAGTGGATTTTCAATGAATAACTTATCCTCTCCGTTGTCGAATGATGGAACAACATTTGTTGTGTCCTGCAAGTGATCAACAATGGGTGCATCCGTGGATGGGGATACACATGAAAAATCATGGATGGCAGGTTCACCAAATATGTTAAGAAAGAATGGAGGAGACTCAGACGGAAGGGAGACATCCTTCACCGAGTGTTGATGCTCAAGCTCCCACTCATAATCTTCATGAATGACAACGCATGTTGGTTATGAAACACCAACTCCGTCAATGGCTTGTTTCTCGTTCACAACAAGTGAAGAGTCCGGAATGGAAGAACACAAGACAATATCATCCGAGGAACAAACGCATGCGAAGATGAAGGTTGTGGAACATAATTCATATGACAACTCGAAGGACTCACAACTAAATATGCATGAAAATTAAGTGAAGTGATGTTGGGAGGATGTGAAAGTTGAACAAGAGTGTGAGCATGATCCTCAACATCACTCGACAGTGGTGGAGTTGTTTGATGAGGGGATGGTGGACAATCAGTTGTAAGTGTGACCACATTCAGCTGAGATTGCGCAACCCCATCACTGAAGAAGGTTGAGTGGGGCTTGATTTCAAGCTTCTTCTTAGGACGGGCAGATTTCTTAAGGCAATATTCGAATCAGTCCCAAAGATAGGAAAATTTCATCTGGCTCCTCGGAGCTTGAAACTACAAGTCACGGAAGCACTGCCAAAAATCCATAATTGATTCATGCAGAGCCTTCCGTTGTTGTAGCAGTTTTTGGTCAAGATGGTCTGGATCAAAATGATAGAAAGTGTCTTCAATGAGATCACATAAGTGCTCAAGTGAGTGCACGCTGTCAGTGGGTAGGCTGAACAACCATCGAAGTGGAGATTCGCAAAGTGTGTATGCAAGCAGCAAGCTGGCCTATTTGTCAGAACACCCATCTTCCTCATGAAGCATGGAAAGAAATTCATGTAAGAACTCAATCCAGGCCACTTTTCATTCACCATCATACATGTAAGTGGACAAGTGATTGAAAAAATCCCTCGTGATGGTGACATCTTCATGATTGGAAAAACATCGTGGAGGGAGGAGAGTGCAAGAATCCATGATAGATATGCAAAAGTTCAAAACAAAATCAGAGGACACAACTTGTCATCTAGCCCTCCTTCTAGCGCCAAAAATGTTGATGGTGTTGGACCCGCCAACATGTAAGGGAATCTCCCCAGTAAGAAGTCCCAATTAGACCTCAGACCGTTTGGTCTAGGAGTCCCAATAGTGGGTCGTATGGTAATTCCTTGACTGCGATTTCGCATAGAGGAAAGTAAGATAACTCTGTTAGTAGCAAGGGCATGACAGCTGCAATGAGCCAAGGAAGGTGCATGAGAGGTTCTAACACACGGGGGTTGAGATGAGTGCACCCCTTAGAAACCTATAATAGTACTCGGCTTGGAAGGGAACACACGCGCAAAGATGTATCACCAAATGGAAGGCGAGATAGCAAGCAATCCAAAGTGATGGCTAAACCAACATCACATATAAGAAAGATTCATACATGCTTATACAGAATAGTCCTTACATGCATTTGTAAGAAAACAATACATATATCATTTAGAGTAAACCAGATAGCGTAGAATACAATACAACACATGCATGAATCATGATTTCTCTTATTATATAAAGAAGTGTAAGTTCCAGTCATACAATACATCCATGTCCAAACACTAGTTCCATTAGTGGAATGTTACAGCCACATCCACCTACTCCTCCAAAGAGATGTACTAACTCTGCGTAGTGGAGAAGCCAAGGCTCGTTACAATACTATCCAAGCTCTCTCCAAGATAGTCTTATCAAAAGCTTGGCTGACCAAAATCCTTTACAATGAGTCATGAGGGACTATTTATAGCAAAGGGTGGGGTGACCCTTGACATCCCCTTTGTGATAGTTCAACTACCCTCATGACTCTTCACCTACTCTATGACTATTACATCCAACTATCACAACTTGAATTACACTTGAAATGACTTTACATTACAATGCACATGTACCCATGTGAAACAAAATGGCTTGAGCAAGGCAAGAAAGACATCACTCTGACTTAGACAACCATGGAAGTCCAACTCCTCAACATCCTCATGATAATCAACAGTAACATACTGATGCCAAGATCGGTAGTCCTTGATGGTGTCCATGTGTTCCACGGTGACATCTATCTGAAACCTGAATCTTGCCTCCATAGCATCTAGGTACACTTCTCGGGCTCCTCTGTCCAACTCATCTGAAAGCATGTGCATCATTGTCTTCAATGAAGCCAGGCCAGCAACATACTTTTGCATGATGTCTGCACTGATGGGCAAGTCTAGGTTGGTGGCAATGCGCATCAACTCATTGAAGTATGAGTCAAGCTCTAGTCAGACCTTTTTCTTTGTCTTCACATGAGTGAGAGTCCTAATAGATGGGATCGCATGTGTGCGCACCACAACATCCATACTCTTGAATACTCGTGCATGGGAAGCTTGTATGCTAGTGATGAGCTGGAGGAGCTCTTCATAGCTCTGGATCTGACTCCGAATACGTGCTTTCAGCTTGATCGCATTGGCCCTCATCATCTTAGGCAAGTGAAGTGGGACTCCTTTGTATTTCATCATAAATGTTTGCATGTCATAAATAACGGCATGCAAGTTCATTAAGATACGTTCTCTTCTAGCACATCGCTACTGCCATCCATTGAGATGGACGACTGCCTTATGCATGGTACCAAACTTAGATTACAATGCTCATATCACTATGTTAATGGATAATACTTCATCTAGTATTTCCTTCTTCAGTTCATCTTCGGTAGACGTTGTCACCAAGTCTCCTCCTTGCTTGGTCGTCTGTAGTTCCTTCACAATTCGTTCATTCTCAGCTATTAGAAAGTGAACACTTAAGCCAGTGGCTTCGACATACACTCTGGTCGCATCGGTCAAGATTGTTGGATGTTTGCGCACATTAGTCACGATCAATCGTTCTTCAACTATCACAGGAGATGTATGATCCTTCGAAGTTGATACTCTGTGAGACTGCACAACTCTCTGTTGAGATTCGTTGAATGAGATGTTGTGCATCTGTCCTTCTGGTTGATCACCAAGGATCTCAGTGCCTCCTTGGTCACTCAAGACTTGCTCATCATCTGGATGTGGTGAAGCGGGTAAGTCAACCTCTTGGTGATGAGGCATGAGGTCGGTGTCCTATCCCAACTCTTGTTGCTCCATGTCTCCATCCAACTGTTGAAGTGCTTGCTCTATCTCATGAGTGAAGTCTTGCTCATGCGATGGTTCACCCTGTTTACCTGATGCCAACTATTATGATGAATCAAATACCTTTACGGCCGTTGCTTCGTCTGTTTGCACATGTTGCACCCCCACTGTACCTACTGCTGCTACACTTCCCTCTCCTATTTGTGTAGCTCTTGTTCCTTCCTAAGTTTCTCCCTCAGCTCATGCAACTCCTTCTTTGCTTCTTCCATTCTTCTCTTATCCCTCTACATGATTCGCATGTCATGTTGATGCCTCTTTACCTCTATAGCCATAGCTACTTCTTATACTAATGGATCAGCTCGGAACTTGCAGCTTTGCTCCTCCTCCATGCGATCAACAATCTTCCTCTTACCTTTGTCGCGCACTGGTATGCTTGCCTCTACTACCATTGCTGCTATTACTGCAGCTGGTGCTCTCCGTGATGCTGCTTCATGTTGCTTTGCTAACCACTCCATAGTGAAGTCGACTTGTTCATTGAGTCTAGAGAAACTATAGCAATATCTCCATGGGTCCTCCTCAGCCCAATGACATGCCCGCGTGGATCGAGTTGAACTAAACTCTCGTGCAATGATTTTTCACAATGCAATGTGGGTCATCTGGATTGTAGCTTCGGAGATCGAATGGGTACTTCTTCATCATCTTTGCTTCGACATCTGCATGCTTCATACTCCGGATCTCATATAACCCAATCCATAACAAAAGAGTGGGCCATGGTGCCTTCTTCTTCCGGTGCACTCTAGCTGTCAATCCTATTGAGATGTGATATGCTACTTCCTGCATGAAAAGTACGTCCAAGGAAAACTTTGGTAGAACATGCAGAGGCTTCTCCGCACTGAACATTCGGATGAAGGTGCTAGATGGTGAGGCATACCAATTGGTGATGCCTATCAGTGCCTCCATTGCTTCCTTCGACATGTAGGTTGGATCCTGTTCGAATATTATCTTGTACACTGTGATGACAAAATGATCAGACAGTCGTGTGATTACTCCTCTGAAGATGCATTTGGAAAACAACTTGAAATATGTGTTCATAGTAGTCTTGGCCGCTGACCATGCCCACTCCAAGCCCGGGAACTCCTATCTTGCACAGACTGCATCTAAGATGTAGGTGGACATGTAAATCTCCACATGCATACCTCGGGGTGACTGTCGAGCCTTCATTACTTATTCCTTTAGCTGATGAGCCAACATGTCGGACCAGTTACATCGTTTTACCTCTCTAGCCAGTTGGTCCAGCGTGATCAGCCAACTTTGCAGGAAGGTTTCCATGCTTTCTTGGCCATAAAGTCAACATGCAAATATGACCAAGTATTGATACACCTTCTGCAGTATCTTCGTCTTGTAGATCTGGTTAGGTGTCAACCTAAATCGAGCTGGCTCCTTTACCCATTTCTTCAGAATGTCTCTAGGGTTAGCACTACTGTTGGGTAAAATGAAGGGAGTCTTCATGATAGTCACGGGTTCTGCCATTTGATACATCTTAGCATAATCTTATGCCCATAAGGTTGCAATATTCATCCCAATGACACTGCTCAGGGTCATCGTCTCGGGATCAGTGTGAGAGACGATCTAGTGTATCATGTCTGCACATGGGAACACTAGGTATTTGCATGCAATCTGGTACAATCTGGACTTATGAAGGTTCATGTACACGTGACAGTCTTCAAGGACTTCCTCAAAAGTGTCTGCAAATGCTTCATTGACCTCTTGCCACTTCAATTTGATTTTCTTGTCTAGAAACAACTATGTATCTTCATAGATATATAGATTAGGGGACACTCGCTCAACTGCTGCTCCACCTGCATTTTTTTCAGTGTCCTGTGATCTTGCTCTCTTGGAAGCCATTGATCCTATACTACTAAGAGGTGGATTAACACCTAAAAGATCTGGAGACAAAGCAACATGCATGGAAAGAAATCTATTAGCTAAAACCAAAGAATATTCAGGGAATGACACAACACATGCCTAGGGAACTAATAGGCAAGATTGAGCAATATCTCCTGGGAGGCTGGGTGACTGGGTGCAAAAACTATGCAAACAGCAGTCTGGGCT
This sequence comes from Pinus tabuliformis, assembly GCA_031772625.1. Taxonomy (NCBI): domain Eukaryota; kingdom Viridiplantae; phylum Streptophyta; class Pinopsida; order Pinales; family Pinaceae; genus Pinus; species Pinus tabuliformis. Next base: position 463,799,787 of record CM062816.1, on the reverse strand, counting down.
GTCTGGGAGGCAACACTGGGTGTTGAATTTGTTCAATGCACAATCCAGACTGGTTGTTGGGTGCTGGGATTGCGTAATGCGCAATTCCAACTGGGAGTGATTGCAGGCTCAAGGACTGTGTTGTGCAATTTTCTGGGCTAGCAGTCACTGCCCCTCAGAAATGTGCAAAAAATTCCTAGAGGATAGTGCTAGGAAAAAATGCGCATTTCTAGAGAGGAAGACAGAGCCTTCCTTCCCTAGATTGTGTAATGTTGTCCCAGTGAAGGTAGAGTCTGGGCCAAGGTTGGCCCGACTCGCCGACGGGCAACTAAAAGCAAATAAAATAGTGAATGCATGGTGACACTGAGTGAAAGTAGAAGTGATTAACAGTGCATGCAAATATGAATGAAAGTTTCAGTAAACAGATCAACATGTGTGTGGGTGAAGCGAGTCGCCGAATCGACGACCGGTCATGCAAAATAGTTTCATGCATGCGACAACAGGGAGATAGCAACAAAAACTGAAACAGTGCTAGGACAAGCTAGTATACATGTAAACTACAACAAGTGTTCAAATAAATCAAGCAAACAACACTCGCACAGGAGAAAACACAAAAAGTGACAGAAATGGTGAAAAAGACAAGTTGAGGCCACTTACTTGTGAATAGTTGAGCTGGATGGGTTGAAGAGTCCTGGATGTGTTGTGGGATGTCAGAGCTCCAATATCGATGTGGAAGAATGAAATCTGATGTGTCGAATAGATAATTTTTGAGCTCATGATGCGCATGCCACAAATATAGGAAAAAGCGACAATTGGAGGAAAGTTTCTAAAACAACTTTGCATGTAACCTCCAGCTACTAAAAATATCTCCTTGAATAATGGGATGCCTTTTTCATGTTGCCTTTTTATATTCCAGGAAAAAGCAAGCCATGCATGAAAGTCAAGTTTCCTTGGTCCCGGGAGGAACTCGTCAACCCAACTACTCATGCATGAAGCTCCTCAATTTCTTGAAGGAAATGTGCATTTCTGGTTAGGAGTTGGGTTGGCTGCCTAGGAGATTTGCACAATTTCTGGGCAGAGCAGCTAACTGCTTCCCATATTTGCACAAATTCTGGGCTGAGCAGCCTTGCTGGGGAAAATTGCTTAGTTTTCACTATGAGTGTTGACTGGCGAAATTGCACAATCCTAGAGCCCAGCAGGCTGCCAGACAGGATGGCGCAATTTCTGGAGGGAAGGATGGTTTCCCTCCATAAATGCACAATTCCTTGGGGGAGCTGCTCAGCCTGTAGCTGGACCATGTCTAGATAGACAACCTGTGAGGGGAATGCATCAAGCTATGATCGACAAGCTTCCTTTGTGCAAGAAAAACACTTAATATTGTGTACATGACAAATCAAGACAGGGTGTTGTGAAAGGTTGGTAGGGAGGCTCCAAAACAAAGCTAAGGAAAAATTTTGGAGGGTGGTTGTAGCTGCTACAACACAAAGTTACCAAGTTCTAGCTTCTCAAATGCAACTTCAACCCAGAATTTCGACCCAAACTTTAGTACTTCGACCCAGCTTTAGGACTACAGTTTTGATCTAGAAACTTCAGTACCTCTAACCTAGTAACTTCACAACTTTGACCTTGATGCAGCTTCACAACTTTGACCTTAATACAACTTCATAGCTCTGATGCAACTTCACAACTTTGATGCATCTTCATAGCTTTGATGTAGTTTCCCAGCGTCGATGCAACTTTAGAATTTCGTTGCACATGAGAGAGAGACCCAAACACTTTGATTCCAGCTTCCTTCTTAAACTTCACACTTTTTCTGCTGCCATTTATTGCAATTTGAACTTGTGTGAGATTAGTGACAAATGAGGTCGATTTTCTCCAATATATAGGATTCTTGTGAGGTCAAATCCCCCTGTTGAGGCTAACTTGTCCTTCCTTGAGGCCAACTTGGTGGTGGAGACCTAGAAGACCTAAAATACAATAAAATAAATTTCTTCTTTGACAAATAAATACCAAGAAGGGTTCTTTACAATATGACATGGACAAGGACACTTGACATAAACCCTAGAAGCCTGCAATGGAGGCTATGACCTAAAAAAAATTGACCCATGCATGAAACCCATGCTTTAATAAGTCAATTTATTTTTCTTTCGTTTGATAAATATAATACATCATGACTCAAATACAAATATGAAGACTGACACTAGTTACATTCTTCAACACCCCCTCTTAACTAGGGAGGTATTCATAATTACCCATATCTATGGAGGTACATGTAAGATCTCCAAAATGAACTACGAAGAGTTCTAACACACTCAGTGTTGCAGACTAGATTCCTGACCAATCTAATCTATCCAGGTGGGACTAAGATGGACGAAATCTTTCAGCTAGTCTAGGTACCATCATGCTTACTAACTAACCATCAACCTAGGGATCTAGGTGTGTATCCAAGGTCAGATCTCCAAGACCAACACCACCCTTCCTCTTCGGGACCTAGACATAAAACACAAATAATTCAGCCAAATGTCCTCCCAAGCATCTGCCATTATATGCTTCATCTCTCCCTAATAACATAGATATATCCATTTGTCCAAGCATGATTCCCAAGTGTTCATCCTTCTTCATGGAGATATTTACCTGTACAAACACAAACCCTAATCAATAATGAACTTTCAAATATACAAACATGTAAACAAAAACATTTAGAGTCCTCATTCATTTGGATGTTTCTCATATTATCATCAAGTTAACCATATGCAAGTTGTCGGAAGATTTCTTCTACTTTCAATTATATTGCAGATATATTCATTCTTTGAATCCTTTTACAATGTATCCATCATAATCTTCCCTTCCTCTCAATTGGATATATGTACTATTTTCTTTGAACCATGTTCCCTCTAAAATTAGGGAGATTAACTACTTTATTACTTTATTCTATAGCATTAGAGAACCTTCTATGGATTTCATTCTTTCTTACAGTATCAAGGTCATCTTCCTTCGTCATGCTTATATGAACATCTTTGTCAACTTGAAGATTGTGTACCTGCAAATCCTTCAATAGAAATTACAACCAAATACAAATATACATAAGTATGAAGTTAACTAAAAATGAATTCATTATAATGGAAGCATTAAAAAATTCAATCTTTAAACATCTAAACCTAGTTCGGTTCATAATTAGCAAGAGAAATATACTTCAATCTTCTACTAGGATTGTTGTCATAAACCCTAGATCATATCATTAAGACTTAAAGCAACTTAATCAAGATAACAGACTTTTACTTTTGCAAACCCTAGATTCCACCTTTGTGACACAAAGCCTTTGGATATTAGCAATTAATAACAATCCTATCATGCTTCTATGGTTTCAACAATGTTAGACACTACTAGGGTTTGTTGGAAAACCCTAGATTTTATCGTCAAAACTAAATCATATCGGAAAACAATATTATTATATCCTAGAATATCAATTACTAAGGCTTTGTTACAAACCCTAGAATTCACAATCTATGAGCATCAATAATTAGGTCAGCATACTTGTAAATACATATTAGGATTTCATGCACTAGCAATACACACCAATATCAATACATTGGAGTTAAACATATAACAATTTTGATCAGGCTAGGGTTTCGATCAGACAAACGAACAAATAGCTAGGGATTCATTCATAGGACCTTTTTATAGATATTATACATGTTTAGTTCATAGACCATAAAGTACCAAACCCTAAAGTTCTATAGTATCAATAAATGACTTAGATATTAACATCAAACCCTAAAGGACTAGGGTTTCTATAACAGTTCCAAGACATCAAAAGAAGAGGAATTTTATATTTCATCAACAACCCTAAGTAGACGAGGGTTCCAATATTAGCATCAACATACCCTTAGTTTAGGGTTTTACAACAAACCTTTTTAGGTTTCCACAAGAATGATAATACAATGAGGGTAGACTCAATCTAATGATACAAGAATATTTGTGATTCAAAACCCTTGTAAAACATCAAATATTGACAGTATTCAATAGAAATTCTTTCATGCTTCAAGTCTATCCTTTTAAGTCTCCTCCATAACCTTTGAACAATTAGCAAGCTTTCCTATCCAAGTAAAATATAAAGAGAAAGGTTATTAATATACAATACAAACACATCTTGATGTAAGGCTGGTGGGATCCAGTATTGCAGTAATAATGCTGCAACTCCTGGGACTCTCGTCTTTAATTTTATCAACCCGGTAGTTCGTAACAAACTTGGAAGCGACGGTGCTGTATGCACAAGTACTAGCTCTTGCCGCAGCTGTCACTTGGTTAGCTAGCACAAGTCCGCTAGGAGCTTAAGCCAACTTCTATGAGCTCTTAGAAGAATCTTTTTAATTGATGGATGAAAGCTAACTCGAAGGAAGCTAATCTATTTGCGAAAAGAGATTGAAAAACTGAAGGAAAACGCAAACCCTAGCAAACCCTAATTCTACCAGCTAGTCCTACTGATGCAAAGGAGAGAATGAAAACTACTGAAAGAGATGCCATTACTTCTATGAAGGTAAAATACAAGTGTCTAGACTACCTCTATCTGAAGAAAACATCTTTTTGTATTTTTTATTAAGTCGTCAGTTTCATCATGCATATGCTTTTAACTGGCTTTTTACTGTGCAGGGGTGGATCAAGGAGGAGAAATGCTTGGAAAAGGTTGGGAAGGTTTAGAGAGGGTCTAAGGAGTCCCTAACACCCTTTCAGAGAGTTTCACAAAGTTTGGCTATCAAGAAACCTCATTTGTGAGCTTCTACAGGAAGTCTGCAGGGGTTCTACAGGATGTTCAGAGATTTCTACAGGATGTTCAGAAATTTCTACAAGATGTTTAAAAAGTGGATTTTAGAGGATGGGTGAGTGAGGTAAGATGCATGAATGGATAGGGAGGTAGGATAGGGGCTTGGAGTGACCGAGGGACTGGCGGATGGAGTGGTGAGAAGCTGTAGATGGCTAAATTGGCTCAAAGAAGGCTGAAACAATGATTGCACAAAAAGGTAGGGTTATGTGGGCAAGAGGACAAATGTGAGATGAGGAACCTAGCTAGGAGATGGAGCAGATGGCTCTGATGAAGCTTAGGTGGATGAAATAGTGGTAGAGATGCTCTGCACTGTATACATTCAACTGAATCAACAAAGTTTTGCAAGTAATCAAAGTCCTAGCTAATCTAATATAACTAACAATAAAGTGAATGAACAACAGCTTTATTTGGAAGAGAACCATGTATATCAACTATGCAATGAAACATTTCAGAGATCTGAACACATAACCAACTTCTGCAAATGAAAACAGTACACTAAGGATTGCATGGTAAAGCAAACTAGTGTTTTTGTTTGGGACAACACGGTTACTTCAATTCCAGCCCCTGATCCAATAAGGAAGAGGTGAAACCAAAAGTGTTTGTTGACCCTTTTTTGGAGCCTTTTTCCTGTTATTATCCTACCAACTAAATCTGAACATGAAAAGCTACTTTAACCATCAAAAGCAATCTAAATAACAAAGCAAGATTTAAATCTAAAATAGCAGATTTTATTCTAAGAATGCAGCAAAGACACATGAAAGTAAACAAAGGAGGTACTGGGCACTTGAGATGGGCCCAACCCCAAGAGCTACAGCCTCCTAAGAGAGATTTAGAGCTGGTGCAAAGCTGGATTCATCTTTATTGAGCAAGAAAATAAGAGTTACATCAAAACTGTCCACAAGGGAAAGCTTGGAAATGTGCTGAAATGCAAAGCTAATCTACTGACTAAAATCGAAGTACAAACTAGCTAACTTCTGCCTACAAAGTGACTAACTACTGGTTAACCCAAATGAGGCCCTAAGCCTTCTTATTTATACAAATTGAGGACCCCAACAGCCCTCCTAAACTTTAGGAACTCGGCTACCAGAACTTGTAGTTAACAACTCTTTTACTAGAACTTGCTCAGCTGCCCTTGTGATAATTGATTTGGTGGCCCTTGAACTCCGAGCTGATGGTGGAGAATTCGAGGTAAGGGCCCATAAATGAAGGGGACACCTTCCTACAAATCCTCTCCCTTGTTCTCCCACGAATTTGGCTGCCAAGTGCTCATTAAAACCTTTGATTTTGTCTCCAAATTGACCAAAAAGGCTACACAAAGCACACATTAGACTTGTTGGCATAATGACTAACCCAATTCACTCTATTAGCATAAATATAATAAAAAACATGCAATAAACTAATGAGAATGGTGGATTAAGTCGAATTAGGAGGTTGAATGAGCCCATATAATTATCCATTTTTGGGGCTCATCAAAGGAGGAAACCAAAAATGAAAAGATGAAACCAAGAATAGAATACTTATCTTTTGGTAAAATGGTGGAGGCTCCCTCTTAACCCAATCCTTCTGAGGGATACCTACAACCTTATAAAAATGAAAAACGTTCTAACATGAGATGTTAGACCCATAAACTCTAGAAATCAAAACATAAAGGAAAAAAATTTAAAACAAAAAAAAAAGACTGGGAGGAGAGAGAGGAATTAGTAGTATAAGTCCTTGAATTCTGATTCTTCGATCTTGTTCTTCTTAGGTGGATCTTCATCAACAATATTCACATGTTCCCTCTCTCTCTCTTCTTATTTCTTGGATTCTCTAGACAATGGCCTTTGTAGTGACCCATCTTGTGATAGTTGTAACATTCAACCTTGGATAGGTCCACTTTCTTCTTTCGTCCTTTGAACTTCTTGAAGCTTCCCTTCTTCTTGTGATGAGAAAAATAGGCATTCGAGGTGTTTCCTTCTTCCTCCTTGTTGTTTACTAACAATATTCTAGCTTGTTCTTGACTACATGAATTCCACATTTGTTCAAATGTTGGAGTATCCTTCCAACTGTTAATTCCTGATGCAAATGCACTCCAAGATTTTGGTAGTCTTAGAAAGGCAGTAATTACGAGCTCTTTTTCTAGGACAACTTCATCTATTGCTTGGAGTTCATCTTGATTCTAGATATCCTTATAAAATATGACGAAATTGTATCATCATTTGTCACCTTAACAATTCTTAGTTCATTATTAAGGCTTGTTATCTAACCAATTTTCTTGATTGTGAATAACTTGGAGAGAGCCTCATACATTTCTTGAGCAGAATTTATGTTGGATATATATGGAATTAGGTTATCCTTAACTCCATCCACTGTCAGGTTCATAGCCAAGATTTCGATTTCTATAAACTTTCGCTTTTTTTCCTTCACTTGATTCATCTATAGGCTTCTTGACTTTTCCTTGAACGAGATCCAAAACTTTGTTCTTTTCGAGGATGAGGTCTATCCTCTTTTTCCAGGCCTTGTAGTTGGAGGCTCCTTGTAGTTTTTTTTCTCCCTTCATTGATTTTGAAATAGTTCCTGTCGATGGTAGACTTATCTCCTTATATGATTCTCTTTAATGACCTTTCCTTTGTCTTTTTCTTCTATATATCTTCAACCTTCTTTTTTCTTCCTTTTTCACCTTAGCTCTGATACCATGTTAGAAAATTAGAGAGGCAGAAATATTTTCTCTTGTTGATAATTACTTGTGATTATTATTATTATAATATTTCTTATGTTCTTCTTTTATCTTAGTTCATAAAGCAATTACCAAAACCAAAACACGAATATCGAGGACACACAATGTAGGTGCACAACTAGGGAAAAACCCCTATATACGGGAAAACCCAGTCAAAAACTCTTCCTTTAGTAATTGAAAATGAGATAGACCAAGACCCTAGACCAAAAGCCCTACCTCCTCCACCAAGTTAGCTCTTCCTTCTAATAGATGACCTCTTCCAAAGTTACCAAGTGGCAGCTTCTCAAATGCAACTTCAACCCAGAATTTAGACCCTTGGCTTTAGAATTTCGACCCAGCTTTAGGACTATAGTTTCAATCTAGAAACTTTAGTATCTCCAGCCTAAGAACTTCACACCTTCGACCTTGATGCAACTTCACATCTTCGATGCAGCTTCACAACTTCAACCTTGATGCAGCTTAACATCTTCGATGCAACTTCACAGCTTTGATGCAAATTCACAACTTCGATATCATTTCCCAGCTTTGATGCAACTTTTGAATTTCATTGAACATGAGAGAGAGAGAGAGAGAGAGAGAGAGACCCAAAAAAATTTATTCCAGCTTCCTTCTCGAACTTCACACTTTTTCTACTCCCAGCTATTACAATTCTAACTTTTGTGAGATGAGTGACAAATGAAGTTGAGTTTCTCCAATATATAGGCTTCTTATCAAGTCGAGTTTCCTCATTGAGGCTGACTTGGTGGAGGAGGCCTATATGACCTTAAATACAATAAAAAAATTTCTTCTTTAACAAATAAATCCCAAGAAGGGTTCTTTACAATATGACATGGACAAGGACACTTGACATAAACCCTAGAAACAATGTTTACATGTTATCTTTTCTCCTTCTTTCTTGACTGCAAGATTTTTCTTATCCTTGCCTTTAAATTTCCCTTTCCTTTTTTCTCCAAATTTTAATGACTTCTCACTAGTTTCTTCAGAAACATTTTTCCCTCTTACCTCTAAATGAGTTTCCTGTACACAAACTTCATCTAGTTTTGTAGGGTTAAACATGAGAATTGTATGTCTCAAGTAACTATGTAATCTTCCAATGTATTTGAGAAAAGTATCTTGAGAGGAAAAAATACACAAAATAAAATTTATTTTCCTAAATTCCCAAGTATAGCTTTGCACATTTTTCCCTTTAGCTTGCCTAAAGTTTTTCCAATCCATGATAGCTTTTTGCATGTATGCTAATGAATAAAATTGCCTTCTTATTGTGACAACAAAATCATTCCAAGAGGATAAAACCTTACCATGTTTCTTCATGTTCTCTTGACTTTTGGCTTCCCACCAAATTAGTGTTGCACCTTCGAATCTTAAAGAAGCAAGCTAAATTTTGGTCTCATCATCCTTGATTCTTTGTATCCTGCAATACACTTCAAATCTGACGAATCCAATTATCTAATTTCTCAGCATCTACCTCCCCATTGTACATAGGGAATTCAAATTTAATATCAATGTTAAGAAAAATTGTTTTACCATGTCCTTTTGAAGAATTTGGGGGTGTTTTTGAAAGGGTAGAAGAAGTAGAATATGAGGATGAGGATGATGGAGGTGAACGTGGTGGTTTGTCATCATTCCCTCCATTCCCTTTTGGAGGCTTGTATCCTTTTCCTCCATCTCCTTTTGGAGGCTTTGAGCTCTCTCCATACAACCTTGCATTCCTCTCTTTATAAAGAACCTTAACCATTTCAGACATCTCAAAGAATGATTTATTAAAAGTTCTTTCATCTTCAAACATCCCTTCAGGACCTTCTTGATGTGCCATGACTATTGAAGATTGAGGCGTGTTTGTTCTCCTTGAAACAATTTGAGATCTTGGCTCCAAAAGTTCTCCTTCTCCTATTTTAAGCTTCAACCTTGTAAGCATTAGAAAAACACTTGCAAACAAAATCAACCCTTCATAATAACTTGATTCTTTGATACCAAAATTATCTGTAATTGAAAACTTGAAGATTTGAACAAATTGCAAGTAAAATGTATATGTTTTTTGTGCAATGGATTAATTTACTAAACACATAAACAAGTTATTTTTAACTTTTACATCCAAAACATAAACAAATAGCCATATCTAAAACACACAACACAAAATATGATAAAGGAGTTCACACCTCTCCTGGGCTATATCTCTTGGTCCAGCTTCCAATGCAAGGCCTCTTTCATTAAGTGTTCAAAAGTGTATTTACATGGATTTACAATGATCAAATAAAATTTATATCTCCAATGGATCCAGAACTATCAAAAACCCCATCTAGGCTCTTTCTACACCTCATTTGGCCAAAAATTGAGAAATTTATGCTTGTTACAAGTTTTTCCCAAATTTCATGGCTAGTCATCCTTAACTTGACCCAAATCTAGCTTGAGTGCCCTAAACTTGAAACTAGAGCGCAAATCTGAACTATAATCTTGCTCGACGTTTTAAATTGTTGGAAACTGAAATTGCCCATTAACCCCCCAGTTCTGAAAAACAGGGTCGTATGGGTGCGCATATGAGTGGGTTTAGCACCGAAGATTCTGGGCCAAGGGCTTAGAAAAAGCACCCCTATCTCTGCTGGCGGGTGGTCACATTGAAGGCCATGTGGCTCGAGGCTAGCCCCCAATCCTTGGTGCCTTCCCGCCTACTCCTTATCCATCGCATGTAGTCATTTTAAGGTCCAAAGGACCATGGGCTAGCGCCTATGTCCTAGTGCTCTTCGACTAGTGCTTTAAACCTCTACTATGGGTCACGTGACTGTGCATGTTCCTTTGGGCTAGGACTTTAGGGGTTGGCCCCCTTTACGCTCCACACACTTGGTCACAAAAAGGGTCATACAACCCAAGGGCTAGCTCTTAGGGTTGGTCCCTTTCCTTACCTCCACCCACGGTCGTTTCAAAGGGCTAGAACTGTGGTTCTATGGTGTCGTGGTTTTTGGCCATGGCGCTAGTGCTAAGCCTTGGCTCTTGGTCCTGCCCCTTGGTTCCTATGGGTGCGGTGACCAAGGCTAGGGCTTAGCCCCAACCCAACCCCAAAGGTGAATTGCAATAAATTTTAAATACGGTATGTGGACCATAGGGGTTAAGCAACACCCATGGCGAAGTGTGATGAGCCTCATAATTGGGTAACTATATGGACCTTAATACACCTCCAAGCTCACTAAAATCAACTCTTCTCATAATTCCTTACATATATAATTATATTTTGCTTAAGGAGATGATTAAAAGTAAGATGTTATGTCTAGTGGTGTAATGTGCATTGGTTGCAGGTTTTTGGGAGAAAATCATGGCAATTTTGCCTAATTAAGGTGCACGAACTCAAATGAGACAAGAAGGATAGATTATAGGAGATATATCTTCCACATTCATTCGAATATCCCTCAAGAAAATCACACTAGCTCAGAGTTGTAAGCAGCTGAATCATGGAGATCATGGGCAGCTGAGCTAGTGATAGTTAAGAACCAGTTCATCTTAAGTTTGGGAGCCAAGCCTCCCTATATTTAAGGAAGTTGTTGGAGAATTCAGTTGTATAAATAAGAAGGCCTAGAGCCTCATTAGGATTCGGATTTTTTTATGTAATAACACTAAGTATTTTCAAGTTGAAGTTTTGCGGAAAAACATTGTTATGTAACTTTTCTTGATATGATAATGAGAATGAGCATTTCCTTGATCCAGCACTGAGTAGACTCAAAGGGATGAATCTCTTGGGTTAGGGCCCAACCCTAGCAGCAGAGGTTCCTCTTATTGTACTTATATGCTTAGGTTGTTTCAAAGATCAATTGTTGAATTAATTTTGGCATTGTTTCATTGCAAGTAGTGGTGAATTTGATTAGTTTGCTTCCATTTGTGAATAGATTTAGAAATATATTTAGAGAGATAAAGGAATACTAAAAAGGCTGATAATAAGTGAATTTGGCCTCACTCCTCCCTTCAGGGACCATGGTTTGAGGAAAAACCCCTATTCATCCCCAAAAAGATAGAATTCTGATTTCTTATAGAATTTAGGGTTTTCTGCTAATTAGGCCAGCATCTTCTCAGTTTTCAAGAATAAGTTTCAGTTGTTATCTCTACTATCTCCATATTTGTATTAGATCAAATTTTATTTCGTAAAATTCTACAAGTATTTCCATGCATGAACTAGAAAATTAAATAATTGAATTATGTTTTCTTATGTTTAGTGGGAATATTGTTATCGAGAAAACTAGTGTCCATTCAGAGTTGCTAGTGCCACTAAGACGGGTAGCTATTTTAGAAACAAACAAACTAAAGTCGCTTGTGTTTTCCTTTATGAGAGATAGATGAGAGAGAAGCAAAGAGTACCAACCTCAATCTTTCGCTAGTCTCCTTGATCATTTCCTCTCTCCCTTGATAGAGATTTCGCTACTCCATTCTCACTTGTCCCACTTCAAAGAACCCCTGTAGAGTCAAGGCAACAAAATACCATCAAATCATAGAGATCTATAACCATAAATAATGTAGGATCAGATGTACATTAACCATATAAATGCATACACAAATACAAGATTCAGAGATATACAAGCCTATGGAGGAAAACTCAGATAGCTTTATTGATAGAAGTAGTAGACGAGAGGATTACAACTAGGCTGTCTGATCCAGCATCATCCTCCCAGCATGAAATCCCTCTTCACCTCATACAAATCAAGATCACCCAACAATGTCTTCAAAGAGAAACCAACAGCACTTCCTTGCAAATTACAAAATTCCAGCCTCTTGGATCTCTAGGATGAGGGATCCATATATAGATGTTTACAGGAGAGTGAGGCAGCTTATGGGATTTTGATTAGTGTCATTTCACTGATAGTTCTTGGTTCCACTTGGAGATTTCAGATCTCTTACTCATCCCTAGGTGAATTCAGAGAGGCAAGTGTCATATGAGCAATTTCTAGAAGATTCTCTGGGTTTCCACCTAGCAAAATGCTTCTGCCATTTGTCTGCTCTCGCTCATCGCACCCTACAGAAGGGCTTTCCAGTATGCATCGCACCCCCCATGTGTAATAGGTGATATGCATCGCACCTTATGCATGGAGTAGTCTGTATGGTCCTGTTTTGACTAGTTCTGAGTAGTTTTTCATGGAGAACTTCTGGGAGATGATGTAATCAGTTGACCTTGTTCCTTTAGGGTATGAAACAACACTTTTAGGCGTTTAGAAACCCTTAGTTTATGGACATATTTGATTGGGGTTGCAGTTCCCAAATATGTCTATAACAGTTGCCCCCTAAAGCATGCGGTCGTAAATCTTTTGATGTCGGGTGAAATGCTTTATAATGAGGATCCAAGGTTTTCCAAACTGGAAGGTGACCTGTAATAAGATACAATACCATACGTTATCTTCACAATATTTTCATGATCTAGCTAAGGCGGGCATTCCCATGCTCAGCTTTATAAATTTATATTCATGTACATAAGACAAACAATTATCTGTGCGGCAGACCGATGATTCTGGTAGAGCCATCATCCTTTAGTTTGGATGATTATCTGTGCAGCAATGATGTACATTTGATGCCTTTATTTTCCTGAATATATCGCAGCCCAGATGGATGAAACTAGATCCGAGGTCTTCAAACTCGTTCAATCTTCGCCCGAAGTACAAGTCGATCCATGTGAGAATATATTCTAATGTCGAACATGGAAAGACATCGCCTAATTACCAGCCAATGATGTAAGCTATTAACAGGCACGAGAGAAATCACCGATAATGGTAATGACCCTCAAGGTACTATAGTACAATTCACGTGGTGTGAATACATGAATTGATGTCGAACACAACCTAAAATCTTTCGGTCGAAGGCCATTGATGTAAACCTGTCGCCAGAAGTGAGAAACTTGCCATTGAGGCATGCAAGCTTCAAAGTACTGAAAGGGTTGTTCCTAAGTCAACTTCTTGGATAATGAGCTAATGTCGACAAGAAGTGACCCGTCGTAGGAGGGCCTTAATGAATCCCACATCTACGACACGGAACGAAGCAAATGATTTTGTGGAGGTGAAAATGATCTGATGATACAACGTTCAGGGTGGCGGTCATGAAAAATGGAGAGTGAAGGTATTGCAGCGGATGAGGTGTCAGCTAGGTTGGCGAATTCTCTGAGTGACTTCTCTTGAACATACCGGCGACAATGAAATGGATTGGTAGCGTTAACCCTAAGGTGGATGGTACAGTGGACCAATGGTGATATGACCGGCGAACGGAATAACCCAACCCAACTCAATCATGGTGACAGAGTGAAAGTGTCATGTTCAAGAGTGACCTGCTACCAATGGAGCTATTCAAGTTTTCTTCCCTTTTTCCCCAGTCATTGCTGACCAGTACCTCTTTATTTTTGTCAAGATTGAGGAGGATAACATATGCTTGTTCTATAATTTTCCCTTTGGGCAAACCTGTCGCTATGTTTTAACAAGCCTAGCGACAGTGAAACTCGCTCTTGTCTGCATGGACAAGTTTGTCGCTATTGTTTTAACAAGTTTAAGGACAAATATAACTCAGTCCTTTTCAATTTTAGAGAGTCTAAAAAGGGACGGAAAGGAAACTCTAGTGGTCCTTTTTTGTAATGTAATCCCTTAAGTCTGAAAAAGTGTAAAACAATACGAAAGGGATGACTTTTCGATAGTTTTAATGAGCCGAACAAGACAAGTGCTCGATCTTTTTGTGTAATAATCCCTCAGGTCCAAAAAGATTAAAATCTAGAGGAGGGATGTCACTTCTGATCGCTTTAATGCGTTGGAGAGGCCAATTTCTCAGCAATATTTTCATATTTTACAAGTCAGATGAAAAGAGCTTAAAGGAGACTCGTTTTTTGAGGAACGAGTGATGTTTATGGATAGCAACTGGTTCCAGGTAAGGTTTGGAACTTTTCAATCACGGCAGTGTAAAGAAGGTGGCTAATAGAACCACTCATCGCAGCTATTCCTCAAAAGGGTAAACAATCAAATGGAGGCATATGATCGGCTAAAAAAGAGTGAGGTGATGGTAAGAACACGACCAAGGTTCAAAAGCTGATAATTATGTGATTGCAATGGTTATTTACCGAAGGTGGGGTTCATTTTTAATGAGCTTAAACTCTATGGGAACACTTGCTCATTGCTAGGTTTATTTTTTAACGAGCTTGAACTTCGCGTAAAAATGCTCATGGCGAGGTTTATTTTTTAACGAGCTTGAACTTTGCGTAACACTGCTCGTGGCGAGGTTTATTTTTAACGAGCTTGAACTTTGCATAAAACTGCTTGTGCCAGTCGTATAATAAGGATGTCTCATCAGTAGGTTCATTTTTAGGGAGCTTGCCCCATGTGCAACTTTGCTCCGGAGCCTTTTTGCATGCAAGCTAGGAATGACCAACTACTGTCCTAAGGGTTAAAGAACTACTAAGGTTAGGTAGGATAGTCTCTCGGCGAGAAACAATCTCCTTTGCTTTGCCGTTTCCGTCGATCCTGGCAAAGGTGAATGGTGGATTAGACCAATCACCTAACTTAAGCAGTTGAAGTTAGTAAAAATACGGGGTTAGAGTTACGTTGGTCGCTTTTCACTTGCATACAAAAAGGTTTGCATGCCCCTAGGTATAAAGTAGAGTTTCCAGGTCACCATATGGAAGTTCTTGCATTAGCAAGATTGTTCCACCCGCGTCGCAGACAAAACACTTCCTTGGCGATGTCCATCGAAATAGACAAAGGTGATTGTTGTCAGTCCCAATCACATAACCTTTGACGAGGGAATCTTTTTCCAGTCCAAATCCATTTTCCTAAATGGACAGGGGTATCAAACTAGTCATATTCCTACGCGGAAACCTACCTTATATCTGGGGTTTTCCTGCCGAAGCAGACCAGGGCGCATGCCTCTTGGGTTTCAGTCACAATTACCGAATCACTCGCGATCATCAGGTGGACGGAATGGAGATCGATTAGACATCCCTTGTGCAAAAAGTCCAGTTAGGGATGGAATTTGACTAATAGCTGTGTTTGAACCAGGGAATGAAAGCTGGTCAACTAGGTGGACCACTCTACCTTCATGTGGAAAACAAATCACTTGGAAGAGTGAGGAAACGATAGCTCCCATGCTATAAATGTAGTCACGCCCAAGGAGTAGATTGTAATCTAGAGGTCCTTGGACTACCATCACGTTTAGATGAACGGTTTTCCTTCTCAAAGTTATAGGCAAATTTGGAAGTGTCCCTAACGGTCGACTGGTTCCTTTGCTGAAGCCTGTCAGATTTCGAATCTCAGGTAAAAGCGATGGCGAACCAAGCGCTTTCCAAGCAGTTGAGGAAAGGATGCTCACAGAAGCCCCTTCATCTATAACAGTACCAACCATAATCATTCTGTAAGCTTGTACTATGATTCGGAATGGTACATTAGATGGTAGGCAGGGTCTGCCTAGTAGATTCCAATCGAAGGAAATGACTAGATTTCTTGGAGGTGGGACCAAATAAACGGCCGGATAAATCTCTGATGAACTTCCTTCCTGTGGTAAAGGAATGGGTAGATTGCCCCCATGTTCATCGGAGTCTGTGTTTACGAAGAGAATTTGAACGGTGTCATTCTCATTCTCTTTGGTGACAGTATCATCTGAAGGTGGACCCTTTGAAGACAAGATTGGGTCGACTGCCGTCTCGACCTATTGACTTTGGTCCGGTGTGGACTCAGAGGGTTTATCTTCAATGGTAGGTGCTTCAACCAACAACAAAGGTGTGTTAGTCAGATTTTCAACTAGCAATGGACTCGGAAAGAGTTTCTTGTATCCAGGAGGAAGTCGCTGCGATGAAGCAGGATAGTTATCCAAGACTCTCTTAGCTTTGTCTAGGAAGGGACAACAGTGGAGGGCATGATCATCTTCACACTATCTACAAGGAAATTTGTATCTTCCTTTTTTTCCATTAACTTTGTTTTCACTAGTTGACAGTGTGCTCTTAACATGATCATCAGCGGTCGAAGACACCAGATTGTGCAAGTGGGGAGACCAGTCCCTCAAGATCCATGGGATGCAGGGACAATCTCAATGATAGTGGTCTCCATTGCAAATGACACATGGAGATTTAGGTTTGGAAGGTGCGGTGTGTGGATTTTCACCAGATGATGTACGATTGCCCCCTTTTGCTATTGGATTCTTCTTCTTCTTCTCCTTCTCTTTCTTCTCCTTCTCTTTCTTCTTCTTCTCAGTTACTTGGTTTTTAGCGTTGCTAGCTTCACCAAGAAAAGAGGAAGAAGGAGAGGGAGAAACAAATGAAGTAGAAGGTTGGGGAGCAACTTCATCTGGTTGTTGATTGGATTACTGAGGAATTGCGGTGTTTTGAATGATAGAGGTCGAGAAAAGCCAAATTGGTAGGCCAATTATGAGTCCTGGAAGGGACAATGTAGCCATATGTGGAGCACCAACATCTCCCCAAGAAGAGAAGGGACTAGGATTCCCCCCAAGGGGAAATCCTTGATTGGTAGACTCCATTTTCTCAACCTAAGACTAACGAAGGAACAGTGACGTTATTCCGATTAAAATAAATTTTATGACGCTTTTACACAACTTGCTTTTTCAATTTTTAAGAGTCGAGAAAAAGCTATAGATGAATCTAGTCGCCTTCGATTTTTAATGAGCCTGAAGTGACAAGTTCTCAAATGGACCTTTTCTTTTAAGGAGTCTGAAAAGGAATGAAAGTGACTACTCTGGAAATCTAGACAGAGGGATTACCAAACCAATCGCAAAACTACAGAATACTTTTTATGGTACGGCAATAAATCTTCCTGAATGTTGTGTTCAGTGCATTGCAATCGATAGGGCGGCAGATACAGCTTCCTTAGGATAAAGGATGTAGCCTATTGTGGTCTCCCAATATATACTCGACAGTACGTAGGAGCATAAGTCCATACTGGCACTTGTCGTATCAAAGAGGAGGAATCACCCAACCTACGATGAAAATGATAGTTACCAGGCTTTATGACGCCGGAATACGTCTCTAGCCTAGACTTCTAAATGTTGTGCGTTAGGTTCCAAAGCGTTTTTATGTTCATTGAAGTTTATTTTACAGTTGATCTTTCTTAAGAAGTTTGCCTTTAAGGTTCACTGTGTGATGTAGATATACAATTCCTAAATGTGCAATCTAAGATGATAAACAGTCGTTTACTTTCTTTTTGCAATGAAAATCCTAGCTACTAAGGAAAGAGAAATGAAATTCTTTCAACATAGAGCAGAGAGCACACACTAGATGCACTTTTCCTAAATCAACTTCAGCATGCAGTCTTAATGCAAATTCACATGCATGTATTGTTTTTCAATTTCCTTAATGTGAGAATGACAAAAAGAAAACAAAGTATATATCTGAACTATCTTCTTTCAAAGTGACAGTACTAACAATTTTCTTTAAAAAAAAAACGAAAGTAAAGCCAAGACGACACTTTGCGATTTCGAATTTAAAATTGCTTTCGACACTTGAAATACTAATGATTCAAATCACATACAATGGAAAAAGTGTAATCTACTATCTAAACGAGGAATGCTTTGTGACACTCTTTTTCTTGACTAAAAATAACACTTGCGACACTTTCAAATCAAAAGACGACAGTTCGATTAAGCTACTATTTGCAAAGGAGAACTGTAAATGATGAAAAATACATAAAAAAAAATTCACAATTATTTGTGATGGAGGCTGAATAATGCAAAGCAAGATGGTTTCAACAGAGATATACTGATCATAGACAGCAAAATTACTGAATAAAGCTGAAGACAATGAAGAAAAAACCAAAATCTGGAGGCAGAAACAGTCTTAGTCAATCATCGCACCTGTAACACAGGGAAACAGGGATGCATCTCACCTGCAACACACGGGAGGTGCGATGCATCCAGGTTGCCAAGAAGAGACAATGCGATGGTCCAGGGATGAGACTGTGCTTGGTTTTCACTCACAGTTTGCAGCTAAGTTCAGGGATTTAGGCTAAGCTAATGATTATCAGTAAACACAAAGTATAGGGGCTGATCTAATGAGGTTATTTGAGCTACCACCAGGGAACTTAGGATGTTTTCAAGCTAGATGTTCAGTTCATAAACCAACCCGGAGATTAACTAAAGCAACGTTGATCTACTTTGCAGTTGCATAGCAAAAGCAGTTCTAAGGCTAGCTGGCTTAAATTCAGGCTCCGTCTGTGGTTTATAAAGCAAACAACAGTAACAAAACAAACAAACTATTCACTCCCCAGTGGAGTCGCCATTTTGTTATCGGGAAAACTAGTGTCCATTCAGAGCTGCTAGTCCCACTAAGATGGGTAGCTATCTTAGAAACAAACAAACTAAATTCACTTGTGTTTTCTTTTATGAGAGATAGATGAGAGAGAAGCAAAGAGTACCAACCTCAGTCTTTCGCTAGTCTCCTTGCTCGTTTCCTCTCTCCCTTGATAGAGCTTTCGCCACTCCTTTCTCACTTGTCCCGCTTCAAAGAACACGTGTAGAGTCAAGGCAAAAAAATACCATCAAAGAATAGAGATCTATAACCATAAATAATGTAGGATCAGATGTACATTAACCATATAAATGCATACACAAATACAAGATTAAGAGATATACAAGCATATGGAGCAAAACTTAAATAGCTTTATTGATAGAAGTAGTAGAAGAGAGGATTACAACCAAGCTGTCTGATCTAGCATCATCCTCCCAGCATGAAAGCCCTCTTCACCTCACACAAAGCAAGATCACCCAACAATGTCTTCAAAGAGAAACCAATAGCACTTCCTTGCAAATTACAAAATTCCAGCCTCTTGGATCTCTAGGATGAGGGATCCATATATAGATGTTTACAGGAGAGTGAGTCAGCTTATGGGATTTTGATTAGTGTCATTTCACTGATAGTTCTTGGTTCCACTTGGAGATTTCAGATCTCTTACTCATCCCTGGGCGAATTCAGAGAAGCAAGTGTCATCTGAGCAGTTTCTAGAAGATTCTCTGAGTTTCCACCTAGCAAACTGCTTCTGCCATTTGTCTGCTCTCATTCATCGCACCCTACAGAAGGGCTTTCCAGTATGCATTGCACCCCCTGTGTTTAATAGGTGAGATGCATCACACCCTATGCATGGAGTAGTCTGTATGGTCTTGTTTTCACCAGTTCTGAGTAGTTTTTCATGGAGAACTTCTGGGAGATGATGTAATCAGCTGACATTGTTCCTTTAGGGTATGAAACAACACTTTTAGGGGTTTAGAAGCCCTTAGTTTATGGACATATTGGGGTTGCAGTGCCCAAATATTTCTATAACAATATTCCTTATTTGACATGATTCATGGGTAAAATACCAGTGATGTGTGTATTGCAGGAGTCTCAGTAGTGCAAGAAGATCTCATTTCAGCATTCCCAGCCTAACCTCATCCATCCATAATTACCAAAATCCACTAAGTCTATCGACCATTTCATCATTTCATAGAAACAACTTTCCATGGTTGTTGAGCAAATCCAACCATCTCATCAACTTGGGTTTGAGCTATGAAGAAGTCTTGGCCACTCCCTTGCCTCATTTCTTCCATCATTCACCTTCCCTAAGCCCTATACCACCTTCCAAATCACTCCTATTTCTTTCGGTCGAATCCTATAGGAGCATTAGGACATCCTGTAGGACGACCCATAGTGGCCAGTTTTGAGGCCAATTTGAGGAAAAAGCCTCTAGAAAGATAGGAGAAGACTCCTACTTGCCTCCCAAGCCATTTGACCTTTCAAAACCATATCTAACCCACCTGCCACACCACCGAGAATAATGAGCATTTACATTCTCACAGAAAAGGACAAAAAGGAAAAAAGAGTTATTCTATTCATTCATATGCATGACAATAAAATGTTTGGTTATTTCAGATTGCATGCCTACGACAATTATGATTACACACATGTTAGTTTAGAATTATTCAGAAGCACGATCTCTTAGCAATTAGTTAGATGAGTGGTGTGTTCAAAGCATTTATTTTAGTCTTTCATTACTGCAGTGGACAATATTTCCATTCTTCCAATTAGGGTAAAATTCCCCTTTCATCATTGGTAATCAAACTTCTTCTTAATCAATAGAAGGTTGGTTTGAGAAACCATAGTGGTCTATCTCCAGCTCAACAATGACAAAGAGTATACCCATTGCATCTGCTTGTGTATACAGCACTGTCACCTCCAAGTTTGTACGAACCCCGGGTTGATAACATAAAGTTGGTAGCCTAGGAGTTGCAGCATTCTTACTGCAATACTAGTGCTCATCACTTTTTGGTGCCATTGTCGAGGAGGTTTCTGAGTAGATGTGATTTCTGCTTTCTTTCTTCCATTTCTTATCTCTTACATTCTGCTATAAGCTTCCTTTTTGCAAAAATTAATTGTAAGATGTTTTGTCGTCTTTTCCATTCTGCAAGTAAGATTTTATTCAACAGTTATTTTCCATTTAGTTTGTCATTTCAATTCTACAATTAGTATTAAATCTTGGAAAGAAAAACAAAAACGCTTCTTTCATGCCTCATAGGAGTAGGGATAAATTAGGAAAATTTCTACCATACACCCCCACCACTTCAAACAACCAACCTTCCCTCTTCTTCGGTAGCTGTGAATTGGAGGACCCCTTAGGCGAACAACCAAAGATTTTTGAAGAGCCTATAGGGGGAGAAGAAGAAGAATCCATTCCAATTGACCCAATGGCTGAAATAGAAATGACAGAGGAGATAGAGAAAGAATTGAGGGTGCTTTTCCCATTAGAGAAACCAATGGGGATGCCAAGATGAAAAACATAAGCCCCTTTGCTCTTCCTCACTTCTATGGCCTGACCTTAGAAGATCCAAATAATTTCTTGTTTGAGTTCTCTATTATGTGAAAAACTTATAATTACACTGCTGATGACCAGAAGTTGAAATGATTCCCATCCACTCTCAAGGATGCATATTTGTGTTGGTTCATGGGTTTATGTGGGGATAGCATCACCACATGGGCTCAAATGCAACAAGCCTTCAACAAGTGTCGAGACTACTGTAGGTCTAATGACACTAAAGAGGAAATTTTTATAATGACCTTGGGGCATGATGAGTCCTTAGAAGATTATGAGGAAAGATTCCGGCTTAGCTACAAAAGGGCTAGGTGCATACTTGATCCTAACTCACTGAAGCTAGTCCTACTTAGGGGGGTTAGGGAAGATCTTCTAGATACCCTAAACCTGCTATCAGGAGGGGACATCTACCAGCCATCCTATGAAGATATCAAGATCGTCTTTAAGAACCATTCTAGGGCAGCTAGGAAAAAGGGTAGGGGTAGTCTGCCAATGGCCAACTCATCCTCTTCCAACACATCTATAAAAGGAGAAATTGGAAATATGTTGGAAGATTTTAAGAGTGGAATGTTGCAAACCCTTGCCATGCAGATGGACACTATGAACATCAAAAGGAAGTAGGAGGAGGCATAGAGATCATTAGCCATCTTCTGCCCTAGATGCACAAGGAGGCACCCTAGGAATGAATGTCCATTAAACCTTATTGAAATCTGCTCGGTCTATGAAGAAGACCACTCCATACAAAAATTCCCTTCTCTAGTTGGACTAAAAGTTTTGTATGATGGGACTGAAGGGGTGACTAAACAAATTTACTACATAAATCAAAGAAGGCCTCATGGGCCTCGTCCATACTAATAGGGCATGCAAGGGCCATCCTATGCATATTACAACCCTAATAAAAACACATCCATTCCCTCTTAGGGGCCCCCCGCTCATAACTCCTGGTCTACACCTTCTCCTTGGTATTTTGCACCTCAGTACCATTCCCAGCTGACCAACTAGTCATTTCAGCCATATACTCCTCCACAGAATTAGTGGAATGCACCAACCCGGGGGTGGAGGCCCCCATACAACAATGCTCTAGCTTTATTTCCTTCACCTCCTACCCAACCACAACTTTTACAACCTGCTCCCCCTAAACAACCTCAGATGCCTACCCAGCCAAATTTGAGCCCGAACAACAGACAGGCACAGTAAGTATACAATGGAGAGACATCCTACCTTGCTTATGCTGTGGAAATTCAAGAAATCAACCTAAGGTCTGGGAGAGTACTCTCGGACAACCAACCTCCATCTCCACCTAGGGAGAGTGAGGAGGAAAGAAAGGAAAGTACACCTAGAGTAAATCCACCACCCTTTCCCAAAATATTACTCATCCAATCTAGCCTTCCCCAGAAGAGAATGGACTTCTGGGTGAATTGAAAAATCTATGTGTCAAAATTCCACTTCTCCAAGTCATTAAGGATGTACCTATTTACAACAAACTGATTAGAGAACATCCAGGGAGGTGAAAAAGAGACACCCCTACCATTAACGTCAATGGACAGTTGTCTGACTTAATGTTGGGGCAGGTAATTTTCCCAAAGTATTTAGACCTTAGAAGCCCTATAGTAGATGTGCACATCAATGGCACCATTGTCCCACACACCTTGATTAATCTTGGTGTTGCCATTAATGTAATGAATAAGGACACCATGCTCAAGCTAAATCTCCATGGTTCATTAAGAAAGACAACGACAGTCTTGCAGCTTGCAGACCGATCCATAGTAGCCCCTGAATGGATCGTTGAAGATGTGATGGTCTCCATTGACTCTTGGGAGTACCCTGTAGATTTCCTAGTTCTCTAGCCTAAGAACAAGCTTAATGGATATCTTCTCATAGTCGGGAGGCCTTGGTTAGCCATTTTCAATGCCTACATCAACTGCAGGGCTGGAAACATGACTATAAAAAATGGGCATCTGTCCAAGCAGTTGATCTTGTACCCTCCTGCTCAACCATATTTAAAACATGATTTACCTTTATGGCTAGAAGAGGAGGAGGAAGATGAAGTTTACTTAGCTCAACTCTATACCCTAGGGAATTCTATGGGAGGAGGACAACCTGATGAAGATGATTTGATTAAACACATCCTCTAAAATCAAACTCCTAACACCTTGTCTTTAGAAGAAGTAGTGAAGGAAACCAAGGGAAACCATTAGATTGATCTATGCTTAGCTGAGTAAAACCCTACTCATGTCAAGACAATAGAATTCGGCAGTGAAAGAACTCTGAAAATCAACCCCTCTCTTTCTGTACACCAAGAAGAAGAATTATGCAGCATGCTAAAGGAAAATTTGGATGCCTTTGCTTGGAATTACAAAGAGATGAAGGGAATGCACCCCTCGGTGTGTACTCACCACATTTATATCAAAGAAGGATGCAAACCAGTCCAACAACCCCATAGGAGAATGAATCCAGCTCTCAAGGATATAGTCAAAGAAGAATTGCAAAAGCCATTGGATGGAGGATTCATTTACCCTATCTCAGACAATGAGTGGGTTTCTCCTTTGGTGTTGGTTCCAAAGAAAAATGGGAAGTGCAGGATTTGTGTTGGTTACAGAGAGTTAAAAAAGGCAACAAAGAAGGACCATTTCCCTCTACCTTTCATTGACCAAGTGTTAGATGGCCTAGCAGGGAAAAAGATTTTCTCTTTCTTAGATGGGTTCAGTGGGTACAATCAAATCCATATTAGCACAGAGGACCAAGATAAAACCACCTTCACCTATCCTTGGGGTACTTTCGTTTATAGAGTCCTTCCTTTTGGTCTATGAAATGCCCCTACCACTTTCTAGAGGGCAATCCTAAGTATCTTTTCTGAGCTATTCCATGATGCAGTGGAAATTTATATGGATGACTTTACGCCCTATGAGTGTGATTTCCAGGAAGCTCTCTTCGACTTGGGTAAGGTGCTGAACAAATGCACTGAAATGAACTTGTCCCTCAATCCCGAAAAATGTGAGTTCTTGATGACTGCAAGGACTTCTATAGGTCACTCAATATCCCAGAAAGGACTACAGGTTGACCCAAATAAGATAGCCATCATCCAAAGGGTCCCAGCTCCGCAAAAACAAAGGGATGTCAGAAGTTTTCTAGGTTTAGCCAGATACTATATGAGATTTATAAAAGAATTCAACGAGTTAGCTTCTCCTTTATTTGGGTTATTGGCCAAGGACTTTGAATTTTTATGGTCAGAAAGCTATCAAGAAGCCTTGGACACCCTAAAGGACAAGTTGACTATTGCACCTTTTCTCTGAGGCCCAAATTGGGCCCTTCCTTTCCATATACATGTTGATGCCTCTCACAAAACCATAAGAGCATCTTCAGGCTAGCTAGATGACAAGTTACCTTATGCCATTTACTTCATCAGTAAGAATCTGTCAAAAGTCAAGATGAACTACACAGTGAGTGAAAAATAGCTCCTAGTTGTTGTGCATTCATTGAATAAGTTTAGGCATTAGATTACTGGTTACCAGACATTTGTACATACTAACCAAGCTGCAATTAAATACTTGATGAATAAACCCAATGTAAATGCCCAGATTATTAGATGGTTACTTTTATTGCAACAGTTTGATTTAACTCTTATTGATAAGCCTAGCAAGGAGAATGTTGTTGCCAATTTTTTATCTAGATTGACTTTGCCTGAAGGGGAGGAAGAAATGGTTGATGATCAGTTACCGGATGAACACTTATTCACCATTTGAGTTCTCTCTCCATGGTTTTCTGAAATAGAAAATTACTTGGTGTCTGCACAGTTTCCACTAAATTTGTCCTCCAAGGAAAAAAGCAAGGTTGTAAGGAAGAGCACCCCATTCAATTGGATTGGGGGCAACCTCTTCAAACTATTCCCGGATCAAATCTTGAGAAGATGTGTCAGAGAGGAGGAAGTCTTTGACATCCTTCTGACCTATCATGATGGGCCTTGTGGAGGTCACTTTGCAGCCAAAAGGACAACATTCAAAGTACTACAAGTTGGTTATTATTGGCCCACTCTTCACCAAGATGTGAGGAGGTATACTAGTCAATGTGATCGGTGCCAAAGGATGGGAAAATCTACCCCAAGGGATGAAATGCCTCTGCAACCTCAAGTGACTTTCGAGCCATTTGACAAGTGGGGAATGGATTTCATTGGACCAATTGACCCTCCATCTAGGCAAAAGAAGTACATCATTGTGTGCACTGACTATTTAACCAATTGGGCCAAAGCTAAGGCCATCAAGGCAACAACAGAAGAAAAGGTCATTGAAATCTTAAGGGAAAGTGTTTTTTATAAGTTTGGGTACCCTAGAGAATTGGTCACTGATCAAGGTAGTCAATTTACATCTCACATGATTGAGAATTTGTTGAGCCATCATAAGATCAAGCATAGAGCATCCACTCCTTACCACCCATAGGCTAATGGCCAAGTGGAGGTAACCAATAGAGTATTGGAAGGCATTCTGACTCAAGTAATTAGCAACAACATAAAAGATTGGGCTGATAGACTAGTTGAGGCCACTTGGGCCTACAATACCACCTGGAAGACCACCACTAGGTTCACTCCTTATGAGCTAGTCTATGGGAAGAAAGCCCTTCTATCCATTGAATTTGAATACAATACCTTAAGACTGGTAGCACAACTAAATCTAGATCTCACCAGGGCACAACAAGAAAGATTGCTCCAGCTGAATGGGTTAGATGAATTTAGGATGCAGAGCCTCCTACACACAAAGGTGACTCAAGAATTCATCAATGGCATCAGAAAGATAGTAATGGTGGTGGAGAAAGTCTCATCTTCCACCCCATCAAGTCCTTGCAAGAAAAAAAAAAAAGAGAGAGAGAGACTCGGGTGAAAACCTCCATGAGGCACCTGAGTCCCATAGTTGGGTTGAAAACCTATTGAGGCGGCCGAATGGTGTTGAAATGAAAGAGAAAAAATAAAAATATCTCTCGGTGAAAACTTCTTTTGAGGCACCTAGGGAAGGCAAATAGGATGAAAACCTCCTTGGAGGCAGACTAGTTGTTTTCTAAAAAAAAAAAACGAAAAATAGAGAAAAGGTAAGAACAATTTTTTTTTTGGAAATGTTGTTTATAGGTCAGCAAGAGGAGGATAAGCATAGCTTGAGAGGAACAGAAGGATCTACAAAATCCATATTTCAATCCCTCCATCTCATATTCTTCATTACTTCATCCATTCCTCCATTTATAAATTCCTCCAGCTCAGTTTACACAAGCTTTGTGTTTTCTACAAGATGCCCTGTAATCCTACAGGATTCCCTGAAAAACTGCGGGAGTTTCCTGTAGGAATCAAAGTGGCTTTGAAATCCCAAGAAAAGTGATCCTAGAGAAAGGGAAAGACAAGCTTGTGTCAAAAAAATAAAAAAAAATTCACTCCACCACATCATCACCTTGACTTTCAACACCATGTCACCCCCGCATCCATCCAATAAGTCATTTAAAAAAATTACAGTTTTCAAAAAGAAGAAAAAAAAACAAATGAAGGTGATGATAGAGGACAAAGGGACAATACCTAAAGGCTATACCTCTCACCTACCATTCACTAGAACCCTTCTCCACTCATGTCAACAATCCTCATGGTCCAGAAGTGAAAAAGGTATGAAAGTTTAGGGGAGAGGCAGCTACAGGACATCCTGTAGGTTTCCTGTAGGAAATCCTATAGCAGCCTATCCCACAAAGGAAGCTTCACAGGGTTGCAGCCATATTCAGCGCAAAGATTTCAAGGTTAAGGAAGCTCTCCCAGAGCTGAGTAGCAGCAGTAGAATCACCAGCATCACTTTCTAGCACCTGCACATCAAAGGAAACAAACATCAAAATAGGCCAATGTAAAAGAAGGAACATGCAGCAAATACACAACACAGGGACATCATTCTCCAACATGCATCTTCATTAAAGCACCTTACCCATAGGTATGTCATCTTACTCATGCTCTCTCGTTAGCACGATATAATAAAAAATGTAAAATTATGTAAGAGCTGGTTTTATAAGCAAAGGTGGCCAGTTAACTTGGCCACCTTCGGCAAGTGAACGAGGAGAAAACAATTAGACCACTCCACACATGGCAACAGTCAAATAAGAAGAAAAAGGAGATAAGGCCAAAAATGGTTAAGTTACGGAGGAACAAAGTGGGAGATCATTATGAGGTAAGGAGGAATGATGGAGTGATAGTGGGACCAACAATCCAAAAGGAGGTGCTCGTACTTAGGCTGCCAGCACACCATCCCACACAATCATCCATAGAAGGAAATAAAACATTGATTCCCATGCAAAGAAAGCATTAGAAATCTCGAGAACTCATCGAAATAAGGTTTCTGTCGGCCTCTTGAAACAACACCTATAGGAGACAGTTAATGTTTTGCAGCGTAGGAGACCTATAGGATCCTACAGGAAAACCTGCAGGATCCTACAGGAAAATCTATAGGATACAGAGTAGTCCATCTACAGGATTGTCAGTGGGCACTCAAGGGAGGAGGAATCAAAGGTTTTCATCAGCAAAATGAAACAAGAAAAGTAGGAGATATACCTTCCATGTTTTCTTGTTTAAAAGAAGACCACTCCATCCTCTCTCGCCCAAGAATTCTTGATTTATATTCATCCAAGCCTCCACAATTACCAAGGAAAAATGACAGAAGGTTTTAACAAAAGAGAACCCACAAACATAGTAAGGATCCACCAACATTCTCCTTTAGTAGAAATTTTCACAAGGCACCAATGGTTGGGGTTCTTTGATAGGATGAGAGGATACGATGATGAGGTGGCCAAATGCTTTTCTCTCTCACTCATACCCCTCACTAGGACCCATGCCACTGCTGTGGTGAAAGGCCTATCAGTAGTAATCACCCCTGAAGCTATAAGAAAAATCACTACACTCCCTTTAGGGTTACCTTGGAAGAAAGAAGATAAGGGTAACAACACCCATGCAAAGAAGAAATTCTTTTTGGAAGGGGAGGAGCCAATGGAGGACAAAAATGGGGTCAGAAGAGAAAACATTCCATATTACCCTTTGAATGAAGTTAGTTACCACCTCATTAAATACATATTATGATGTGAGGGGAGATATAGTGTGGTGTATGGATACCATTTCAGACTCCTCTAAGAACTATGATTTGGAGCAGACACACCTCCTCAAAACAGATTAAGTCTACCCTACTTTCTTCTTCAATCAATGATAGATATGAGCACCACAGTGCAGGAGGGAAAATATCAGCAACTAGCCCATCATGGGTTGATCAAACTTATCCTAGAAGATGCTCTACAAAACCTAAGACTCCCTATTACATGGAGAAATTTTAGAGACATGCAGGAAGAGGGAGAAATTCAAGCTCTTGAATATGACAAAAGCCCCACTGCTAGTGAGAGGGATAAATAAAGGGAGGAAGAAAAAGAGGAATAAAAGGAGGAGGAAAATAGAGAAGAGGCGGAAGAAGAAATAAAATAAGAGACATATGAGTAGAGTGAGGAACTAGAGGAAGAAGAGAAAGAGAAAGAAAAGAATGAGAAGGAGAATGGAAAAGAGGAAATAGAACAGAAGGAAGAACATAGGTCTACGGTTCAAGGCAAATAAAGGAAAGAATCACCAAGGGTATCTCCAAAACCCACTGAGAAAGAGGCAGCATCTGCTCTTACTGCCCTAGGTACACCTATCAAGTCAAAAGGGAAGAGGAAAAGACAAACCCCATTGTACTTTAGGACAAGAAAGAGCACAAGAATTAGGCAAGGAATACCTCAAACTCCCACCAAAACTCCTATTGTCATTGAAGACTCACCAAAGCAGTAAGAAAAAGTAGCCCCTCTAGAGAAAAATCAAGAAGAAGGACCATCAAGGCATGCCTATCCCAAATCTCCCATCACTTATGTTAGGAGGCTTGTCACAAGGTCAGCCTCATCAAAGGGAAAAGGTCTCCTATCAGAGGCACAGACAGACCTACAGGAAGCAGAGGCCATCCTACACGAAACTCAAAAAATGGACCAAGAAGGTGTCACTCCACAAGAAACAAAGGAAAAAGACCAAGAACTGAGAGAACCTAGTCCATAGCCCAACCTCTGTTCCTACTACAGATTCATTGAAGGAGGTAGGGTAATGCCACAAAATTTATCCATTCCCTTATTCTTTGAACTTGAAAAAGAGAGGGAAATGACACATAGGTGGATGCAAATTGCCAAATAAAAGGGAGTGTAGGATGTAGGCCACATGGAGGAAAAATTGAAGGAGATGAGCAGAGAATTGAGCAACATAAGGGACAGAGAGGCAGTGGTGAAATCTCAGCTAGAAGCAGAGAATGCATGGCTAAGGGGGTAGCTACAAGAAAAGGAAAGTCAGTGGGAAACTATGGCCAACTTATTCTTGGAGGCAATCCAGTGTAGGATGCCAGCAAAGTCTTATGCCTTATATCTCAAGGAACAATGGATACAATTCCAAATCAAGACTTTAGCACAAAGAGGCACTATGCCCTTCCAAGACTATAGACAATTCATTGATCTCTATGATCAAAGTACCTTGGAAGATAGAGCAAAAATATCTGATTTCTACCTACACAACTCGGCCTTGACATATTTGAATGTGTGGGACCCAAATTCAAAACTAGGAGACTTTCAATTGACAGCCTTAGCATCAAGGATGAATAATGAGGAGGCAAGAGCTACAAAGATGAAAAAGGTAATGGCAAGAGAAGAGACATAACCCCTTATGATCAGAGTTGAACAATCTAGTCCAATGGCTATCATCAACACCCACAAACTCGTTGCAAATGATCCTAAGCTGTTGGGTGTGGAGCCTGATTATCTTCTATATTCAAAGGTATTGCCACATTGGACCCCAGTTCGAAATGGGGGTGGCAACGCCGCCCGTAAAATATTCGCTGCAGGGGGGGTCCGGGGAGGCGGCTGCGACCTTTGGGAGCCCCCCCCTGGCAGGGGGTTTCGGGGGCAGCGTCCCCGAAGCTAAAAACAGCTGTAAAATTGCCTTGTAAAAGTATAGTAATTTCTAGTCAATCTGGGCCGTTCATTAGGCAGATGATCTAACGTTAGAACTTATGTTTAGTTTAGGGTATTTTTCCCTAGAAGGCAACCCCTCTCTTTGTATGAAGGTATTGTATTTTGAGGCTGTGTGATAGATGTGTATTCTATGAGTGAGAAACAGAGAGGTGAGACTGTGAGAGAAAACAGAGGATATTACAGCGGATTTGCTGTAGGTTGTGTCTCTTCATTTTGCTGGATAATAGAAAGGAATGACTGGCTGTTCGGGGTGGACGTAGCCCAAATTGGGTGAACCACGTATATCTGTGTCTCTCTTGTTTTGTGAGTTTTCTGTGTTTATATTTCTGCAATATTTTATGTGTTCCATTGCTCCGTAATATATAATTTTCTAACAACTGGTATCAGAGCCGAAGGTCTATTTGGCTGACAAACTCGCAGGAAAGAAGGGTTCCTGGTTCGAGTGGGAGCAATGGCGGAAGATGGTAAGTTTAGGGTCGAGAAATTTAATGGCCAAAACTTCTCGCTGTGGAAGATGCAAATGGAAGATTATCTGTATCAGAAAGATCTATACCTACCATTGGGCGGAAAATCAAAGATGCCGACGGGTATGATAGACGAAGAATGGAACCTTCTCGATAGAAAGGCACTTGGAACAATACGGTTGTGCCTTGCTGCGTCAATCACCTTCAACATTTCGAAGGAAACCACGACAGAGGGTTTGATTCAGACGTTGTCAAAACTATATGAAAAACCCTCGGCCTCAAACAAGGTATTTCTTATGAAACGGTTATTTAATATGAAGATGTCGAAAGGTGGATCTGTTGCAGACCATTTAAATGATTTTAATACAGTTACAAGTCAGTTAAGTTCTGTAGGGGTAAACTTTGATGATTAAGTTAGAGCTCTGTTATTCTTGTGCTCATTACCAGAAAGTTGGAATGGTTTGGTAATGGCCATTAGTAACTCCGTTTCTGGATCTAGTACTTTAAATTTTGATGATGTTGTCGGTGCTATCCTTAGTGAGGAAATGTGACAGAAAAGCTCCGGTGAGACATCGGGAAATGCTTTGAGTGCAGAGTCTAGAGGAAGAAAAATGGAAAGAGGAAAGAGCTCAGGATATCACAGTAAATCAAGGAAAGTCAGATCCAAGTCCAGATCGGGGATAGTGTGCTGGAAATGTGGAAAGAAAGGACACCTAAAGAAAGACTGTAGATCTCGGAAGGGAAAAGAAGGAGATGCACAACAAGAAAACAATCATGAAGCAAATGTGACAGGTGAGGTGTTACAAGATTCTTTGATTCTTTCTTTAAAAAATATTACTAATTCCTGGGTGGTAGATTTAGGGGCTTCATTCCATGCCACAGCTGATAAGAAATACTTTCATGACTATGTTCAAGGAGATTTTGGAAAAGTTCGTCTGGGTGATGATAAACCCTGTAAAATCGTTGGAATGGGTAAGGTTCTTGTAAAACAGCAGAATGGAAACCAATGGCTATTAAAGGAGGTAAGGCATGTTCCAGATCTAAAGAAAAATCTGATTTCAACAGGGCAGTTAGGCGGTGAAGGTTGTGCGACAACTTTCACAGATAAAGCTTGGAAGGTCACCAAAGGAGCCTTGGTAATAGCAAAAGGCGAAAAGGTTGGTACATTGTATTTATGCAATGGTATTTCTAACTCTGTTAATGCTTTAACTTCCAAAGGAGCGGATGCAGCGTTATGGCATCATAGGCTCGGACACATGAGTGAAAAGGGGATGAAGATTCTTCACTCAAGGAATTTGTTGCCGGGTTTGAAGAATGTTGATTTGGACTTCTGTGAGAATTGCATTTATGGAAAACAGAAGAGAGTCAGATTTCTCAGAGTTGGGAAAGAAAAGAAGAATGAAAAATTAGAGCTTGTGCATACAGATGTATGGGGACCTGCTCAGGTATCATCTCTCGGTGGCTCTCGTTATTATGTTACTTTTATTGATGATGCAACTAGAAAAACTTGGATTTACTGTATTAAGAATAAATCTGATGTATTTGATACTTTCAAGAAATGGAAAGTTTTGGTTGAGATTGAGACAGGAAAGAAATTGAAGTGTCTTGGATCAGACAATGGAGGTGAATATTGCAGCAATGAGTTTGATAGGTACTGTTCAGAGCATGGAATTCACAGAGAGAAGACAGTTCCAATAACACCACAAGAAAATGGTGTGTCAGAAAGGATGAACAGAACAATCATGGAGCGTGCAAGGTGCATGAGATTGCATGCAGGATTGCCTTTACAGTTTTGGGTAGATGTTGTAGATACTGCTGTTTATCTAATAAACAGAGGGCCTTCAAGTTCCTTGGATGGTGGTGTTCTAGAGGAAGCATGGACAGGTAAAAAGGTAAACTACTCTATTTTAAAGCCTTTTGGTTGTGAGGCCTTTGTCCATATTGATAAAGAAAATAGAACAAAGCTTGAGGCAAAGTCAAAGAAATGTACCTTTATTGGATATGGTGTTAATGATTTTGGTTATCACTTATATGATTACGAAAATCACAAAATCATTAGGAGCAGAGATGTAACATTCAATGAAAAGGTCTTATATAAGAATCAGTTGCAGGAAAAGAAACAGGAAAAGGAAAACAAGGAATATGCAGTTCTTGATGAAATCATTGAAAAAGTAAAGGTGCCTGAAAATAATAATAATCAACAACCACAACAACAACAACCACCACAACAACAACAGGCACCCCAAACACCTGAAAGTGGTGTTATAAGATCTACCAAGATAAGTAGACCCCCTGAACGATACTCTCCTTCATTATATTATTTATTTTTGACTGATTCCGGTGAACCCGAATGTCATGAAGAAGCAATGCAGGTTGAAAGCAAGAAGAAGTGGGAGGTAGCCATGGAAGAAGAGATGGAATCCTTAATGCATAACCAAACTTGGGATTTAGTCAGGTTGTCTGTAGGAAAAACTACATTGAAGAATAAATGGGTTTACAGGCTGAAGGAAGAAGATGGAGGAAAACAAAGATATAAAGCTAGACTTGTGGTGAAGGGGTTTGCACAGAAGAAAGGTATTGATTTTGATGAAATATTTTCTCCTGTTGTTAAAATGACTTCAATCAGAACTATTTTAAGTCTTGTGGCAGCTGAAGATTTGCATCTTGAGCAGTTAGATGTAAAGACAGCCTTTCTCCATGGGGATTTGGAGGAAGAGATATATATGCAGCAGCCACAAGGATATGAGGTGAAAGGGAAGGAGAAACTAGTGTGCAGGTTGAAGAAGAGCTTGTATGGCTTAAAACAAGCTCCAAGGCAATGGTATCTAAAATTTGACAAGTTTATGTATGAACAAGGTTATACTAGATGTCACCTTGATCATTGTGTTTATTTGAAAAAGAAAAAAGATGGCAGCTATATTATATTGCTCTTGTATGTAGATGACATGCTTGTTGCAGGATCTAACATGTAGGAAATAAATGTGCTCAAAAGAAAATTGGCAAATTCATTTGCAATGAAGGATTTGGGAGCTGCAAAACAAATCCTTGGTATGAGAATAACTAGAGATAGGAAAAATCGTAAATTAACATTGTCTCAGAATGAGTACATAGAAAAGGTGTTGAAAAGATTTAACATGCACAATGCAAAACCAGTTAATACACCTTTTGCTAGCCATTTCAAACTTAGCAAGGAAATGTGCCCAAAGACCCAAGAAGACATGGATTATATGTCTAAAGTTCCATATGCATCAGCAGTTGGAAGCTTAATGTATGCAATGGTTTGCACAAGGCCTGATATTGCACATGCAGTGGGAGTTGTAAGCAGGTACATGAACAATCCAGGAAAGGAACATTGGATGGCAGTGAAATGGATTCTCAGATATTTGAAAGGTACCACAAATCAAGCATTATGCTTTGGTGGTTCAAACATCTCCCTACAAGGATATGTTGATGCATATATGGCAGGTGACAGAGATAACAGGAGGAGCACTACAGGATATGTATTTACTGTTGGAGGAACAGCTGTTAGTTGGGTTTCAAAAATCCAAAGTGTTGTTGCACTTTCAACAACAGAAGCAGAGTATGTTGCTGCTACAGAGGCTAGTAATGAAATGATTTGGTTACAAAGGTTTATGGGTGAATTGGGTAAGGAGCATGATATGGGCACGTTATACAGTGATAGCCAAAGTGCCATTCATCTTGCAAAGAACTCAACATTTCATTCCAGGACTAAACACATACAGCTCAAGTACCATTTCATACGATCAGTGTTGGAAGATGGAGAGTTGAAGCTGGAAAAGATACACACTAGCCAGAATCCTGCAGATATGCTAACAAAAGTTGTAACCAGGGAGAAACTGAGAATATGCTCAGTTTCAATTGGTCTTCAAGGATGACAATGAAGATGAGGAACAGCCAGGTCCAAAGAGGAGTCATTGTCCAGCAAATGGAGCAGCGGTGGAGTTGCTACAATCAGTCTCCAAGTGGGATATTTTTGGGTGTGGAGCCTGATTATCTTCTATATTCAAAGGTATCACCACATTGGACCACAGTTCGAAATGGGGGCGGAAACGCCGCTCGTAAAATATTCGCTGCAGGGGGGGTCCAGGGGGGGCGGCTGCGACCTTTGGGAGCCCCCCCCTAGTAGGGGGTTTCGGGGGCAGCGCCCCCGAAGCTAAAAACAGCTATAAAATTGCTTTGTAAAAGTATAGTAATTTCTAGTCAATCTGGGCCGTTCATTAGGCGGATGATCTGACGGTAGAAGTTATGTTTAGTTTAGGGTTTTTTGCCCTAGAAGGCAACACCTCTCTTTGTATGAGGGTATTGTATTTTGAGGCTGTGTGATAGATGTGTATTCTGTGAGCGAGAAACAGAGAGGTGAGACTGTGAGAGAAAACAGAGGATATTACAGCGGATTTGCTGTAGGTTGTGTCTCTTCATTTTGCTGGATAATATAAAGGAAGGACTGGCTGTTCGGGGTGGACGTAGCCCAAACTGGGTGAACCATGTATATCTGTGTCTCTCTTGTTTTGTGTGTTTTCTGTGTTTATATTTCTGCAATATTTTATGTGTTCCATTGCTCCGTAATATATAATTTTCTAAAAACTGGTATCAGAGCAATACAATTTTCTAACATAAGCTTGGACTTAGGTACCTTGCTACACAAGAACAAGCAGTGACACACTTTGAGGACATGTTCAGACTATTAGGAGATGACAGTGTGCAAGCTTGCCAAAGGAGATGGGGCACCTTGCCTTACAGCCTAAAAATCAAAGAATAGCATTCTCCTGACAGAATGAAAGAGGCACTCAACATAACACCCATGTATAAGCAGGCTCTAAAAAGACTCAAAGTCAACTGGATTGGCTTGAAACTCAGTCCACCATTGCTTTTAGAAATGTTTGAAGGGAGGAGAGAAGAAGAAGAAAGAAAGCAGTGGGAGGAAATAGAGAGAAAGGAAAGATTTTATTCACAGGAAGAGGAAACTACAATAGAAGCATGGGATGTCACGGAGGCCACCAGAGCAATGAAGGACATGGACATAGATTAATTTTCTCATAGGATGAGAAACACTTTCAGTAGGTGGGTGATGTTGAGCCTCATCATTAGGTAACTATATGGACCTTAATACACCTCCAAGCTTACTAAAATAAACTCTTCTCATAATTCCTTACATATTTTAATTATATTTTTGCTTAAGGAGATGAGTAAAAGTAAGATGTTATGTCTAGTGGTCTAATGTGCATTGATTGTAGGTTTTTGGGAGAAAATCATGGAAATTTTGGCTAATTAAGGTGCAGGAACTCGAATGAGACAAGAAGGAGAGATTATAGGAGATAGATCTTCCTGATTCATTCGAATATCCCTCAAGCAAATCACACTAGCTCGGAGTTGCAAGCAGCCGAGTCATGGAGATCATGGGTAGCCGAGCCAGTGATAGTTAAGAACCAGTTCATCTTGAGTTTGGGAGCCAAGCCTCCCTATATTTAAGGAATTTGTTGGAGACTTCAATTGTATAAATAAGAAGGCCTAGAGCCTCATTAGGATTCAGATTTGTTATGTAAGAACACCAAGTATTTTTGAGTTGAATTTTTGTGGAAAAACATTGATATGTAACTTTTCTTGATATGATAATGACAATGAGCGTTTCCTTGATCTAGCACTGAGTAGACTCAGAGGGCTGAAGCTCTTGGGTTAGGGCCCAACCCTAGCAGCATAGGTTCCTCTTATTGTACTTATATTCTTAGGTTGTTTCATAGATCAATTGTTGAATTAATTTTGGCATTGTTTCATTGCAAGTAGTGGTGAATTTGATTAGTTTGCTTCCATTTGTGCATAGATTTAGCAGTAGCTTTAGAGAGATAAAGGAATACCAAAAAGGCTGACAGCAAGTGGATTTGGCCTCACTCTTCCCTTCATGGACCATGGTTTGAGAAAAAACCACTATTCAGCCCCAAAAAGACAAAATTCTAATTTCTTATGGAATTTAGGGTTTTTTGCTAATTAGGCCAGCATCTTCTCAGTTTTCAAGAATAAGTTTCAGTTGTTATCTCTACTATCTCTAGATTTGTATTAGATCTCATGTTATTTCACAAAATTATGCAAGTATTTTCATGCATGAACTAGACAATTAAATAATTGAATTCTTTTTTCTTATGTTGAGTGGGAATCTTCGTTGTTTGACATGATTCATGGGTAAAATACCAGTGATGTGTGTATTGTAGGAGTCTCAGTAGTGCAATAAGATCTCATGTCAGCATTCCCATCCTAACCTCATCCATCCATAATCACCAAAAGCCACTAAGTCTATCAACCAATTCATCATTTCATAGGAACAACTTTCCATGGTTGTTGAGCAAATCCAACCATCTCACCAACTTGGGTTTGAGCTATGAAGAAGTCTTCGCCATGCCCTTGCCATATTTCTTCCATCATTCACCATCCCTAAGCCCTATACCACCTTCCAAATCACTCCTATTTCTTTCAGCCAGATCTTATAGGAATACAGGGGATCCTGTAGGAGCATTAGGACATCCTGTAGGTGCATTAGGACATCCTGTAGGACGACCTGTACTAGCCTATTTTGAGGCCGATTTGAGGAAGAAGCCTCCAGAAATATAGGAGAAGACCCCTACTTTCCTACCAAGCCATCTGACCTTTCAAAACCATCTATAACCCACCTGCCACACCACCAAGAAGAATTAGCATTTACATTCTCACAGAAAAGGACAAAAAGGAAAAAAGAGTTATTGTGTTCATACATATGCACAACAATAAAATGTTTGGTTATTTCAGATTGCATGCCTAGAACATTTAAGATTACACACATGTTAGTTTAGAATTATTATGAATCAAGATCTCTTAGCAATTATTTAGTTTAGTGGTGTGTTCAAAGCATTTATTTCAGTCTTTCATTACTGCAGTAGACAATATTTCCATTCTTCCAATTAGGGTAAAATTCCCCTTTCATCATTGGTAATCAAATTTCTTCTGAATCAATAGAAGGCTGGTTTGAGAAACCATAGTGGTCTATCATCAGCTTAGTAGTGACAAAGAGTAGACCCATTGAATTTGCTTGTGTATACAACACTGTCACCTCCAAGTTTGTACGCACCCTGGGTTGATAAAGTAAAGTTGATAGCCCAGGAGTTGCAGCATTCTTGCTGTAATACTGGTGCTCATCAAAGTGGTAAGACCCCGTGTTGCGCGATGAAAGGTATTTTGCTCGATCCATGTGTTAGAGTCGGTCTGGTCAGTCATCCGTCAGAGATCAAAAGTCTTTATGCATTTCATTTTTAGGAGTCCCGCTCCATTCACCCAGCTGCATTCCACTAGGAGCACGCCATAATCTGACGGAAAAGGTCATGCTAGTCATTTCCCCTCATGTCTGGCTCCTGCTGGCTTAGGTCTTTTGTCAATGATCACTAAAGTCCATGACAGTCAAGGTCTGGTCCTTTAATGGACAAAAGTCATTTTCGATAATTAGGTCTAGGGATTAATCAATTTGGTCTTCAACCATGTCCAATAAAGCCATGCAGGCCAGAGTGAGGCCCTTACAAAGTTATGATTCAGAGAGTTTCATCATCATGTGGACAAATTTCGACTGTTCTTCAAAACTCTGTTTTGAAGAAAAAGTCAAACAGTGTGTCATTTGTGATAAAATTTTCAAAAGGTCGCCAATTGATTTCTTCAGATGCAGTCATGGTTTCTGTGGCCAAATGCCTTGTCATGCAACCCTTGCAAAAAGTGCCGAAAATTTCATCATTCTAGCTAAAAATTCAAAGGGAAGAAAGAAATTCAGTGTTGCTTTAAGTCAGTGAAAAGTGTCAAAAGGAAACATTAGCAAAGTGGGTTTTTGAAGAAGCAAAAATTTAACCCATGACTTCAAAGTCTTTATATAAGAATTTCCACAAGGAAACAAGGTCATTGTGCAAATCAAGGTTATTGAGAAACATAGCAAAGTGTTTGAGAGTGCAAAGCACACGTTTGGAGGGAGTTGGAGTCGTTTTCAGGAGCACGGCGCACACACAGAGGGGTGCGGCGCACATACAGAGCGCGGCGCACACAGAGCCACCCCATAGTGCAAAGTTTACAAGGGCGCGGCGCATATAAAGAGCATGGCGCACACCCACAAAGGCCCGAAATCGTGCCAAAGTGCCTCAAGTTGCCTTTGAAACCCCTCAAATCGACAAGTAGGCTCTAAATCTCGATGGCTCATGTATTTTTTTGAAGGTTATGGTGGTTCATGGCTCGTTATAGTGGCAACTAAAATTCATAAAACCAACCACTAGAAAACACCAAAGCCATTGTTGCTAGGGTTGCAAAATTGTGGTGTTGATGCCAAGGCTCCTCTTTCACCTCTCATCTTTTCCCTCCTCTCCATTTTTCCCTTCCCCCCTATCTCATGTTTCCATATTGCCCCTACCCTAAAATATTACCAAACTCCATTCCCTATCCCCTCCTCTTATTTGTCAACATAACACCCCAAAACCCTACCTTATTAAAACCCCAAAACCCTACCTTATCAAAATCCCAAAACCCTACCTTATCAAATCCCCAAACCCCCCTACATATCCCTAAACAAAACTTCTCCCCATAACCCCTATTCCCATC
Source organism: Pinus tabuliformis (assembly GCA_031772625.1). Taxonomy (NCBI): domain Eukaryota; kingdom Viridiplantae; phylum Streptophyta; class Pinopsida; order Pinales; family Pinaceae; genus Pinus; species Pinus tabuliformis. The sequence continues at coordinate 463,760,379 of CM062816.1, read as the reverse complement.
ATATTATTCCCCTCCTAATACTCCCTTTTTTCATTGTTCCCCTTGGTGGCAGACATCACAACAACACCTAGTTTCACACCATCATCAAAGGGTAGCCTAAGTACAGTACACACATCAGTCATGGCATCTGAGCATTCATCAAAGTATGAGATGGAGACACAAAGTGATTCATCCTCAGAAAGTCTCCCAAGAGACATCACAAGAGTGGCAAACATGTTAGGGATGAGCCAACCACCCTCACTGAATTGCAGGCCTGCCCTCTTGCCATGTCATGCTTCCAGCATCTATCATGTTTTCAATTTTGTCAAAGAGTGGCTAATGTTCGAGTTCATCATGAGTTGGCCCGTCTTTTTGTGCTTCACCTACATGGAGATCACTCTATCTTGGCCGGGGTCACCTTCACACTGACACCCGAAACTATCTCATTAGCAACTGGTATACCGAATGTTGGAGAACCATGGCACAAGAAACAGAAAGTTGATCGGCAGCATTATGAGCCTAACATTAAGGCCAGTTGCTTGAGGCAGCTCACAAGAGTCTTTCCATTCAGATATTTGAAAGATGAATATGATCCACTCATGAAGTACTTCAGCTGTGAGGGGAGGTTCTCTCCTCTATATGCCTATCACATCAGGTTGCTCATGCAATTTACCAGGGTACGGATGATGAACATCCCATTTTTCATTTGCAGGAACATAGAGAGGATGAACACCTTCATGCAGCACAAGACCCCTCAGCAGCAACTTAAAAGTGTTTATCACTTTTCTCTTATTAAGATTTTGGTGGTTCATCAGCTGGGATTGCAGGGCATTACTTGGGATGATTTCATCTCCTGTGACCTCTTCAGCACTTCACATGTATTATCAGAGGTTAAGCATGAGGGTGAACCTTCTCGTTGGTATGAGCGCCATGAGACTGCTAGTGTGCCGGTTTTCATCACATATCAGATGGGTGCTAGACATTTGTTTGCAGCAGCAAAGCGAGTGTTATCTCCACCTAGGATGGAAGGGGCCTCGCTTCTGACATCAACACTACAGGTACAGGACAGAGGTAAGGAGCCAATGCATGATGAGGGGCCTTCACGTGAGCCATCAGGTGAACGAGAAACCGAATTCGTTCTCCTTCATGATGATGATACAGATACAGAACCAACAAGTGCACAGCTCAAAGAGATCATCTAGGAGTAGCAATCAGAGATCAAAGCCTTATCCCTTGACTTGGAGAGGGCTAAGTGGAACATGAAATATCGAGACCAAAGGAACAAATAGCTTGAGGATCAGCAAGCGATCATGGAGCTACAAAACATTCGTGACCATCGCCAAGCTGCACAACGGAGAAGAGTTGAGCTCACGTCATTGGAGCAAGAGATTAATGAGGATCGGGAGGCCAACCTCGAGAGAGTTAACATGCACTTGGAGAGGCTGCTAGACAAGGCCAACAAGGACCATGCACTGTTGAGACACATGGCTTTCCACTACATGGCGCGAAACAAAGTATGCAAGGCCCGAATCAGGAATTTGAAGCCGAAATTGAGGAAGGCAATCAAGAAGAAAAAGAGGAAAAGGGAGCTCGATCGACTTCATATATTGGCCGAAGCCCCTTTGACCCAGCATAACACTTGATAAGGAAGCTCCAGCCCAAATTTCAAGAAATTTGGGGCAATTTTGGTCACATGGCATATTTTTGGTCACAACACAGGTTTTTTCTCCCTATGCATCGCGCCACTGGCGCGACGCTTAGGATTGGGAGCTCCAAATCACAAATGGTTTGCATTTTTGGATTTAGCATGCAAAATCACGACTACTGGTGCTTGGACAAGAAATTTGGGCATGATTTGAGTCTCCAGGATGTCAAAAACACTCAAAAAATGACCTCTCTGCCCCTATTTTGACACACAGGAAGTATTCTTGGTAGAATGAAGTTTTGGAGGGAAAAATTAGCACCAAATTCAGAAATTCCACTTGGGTTGGAAAGTAGACAAGCCAGGCTTTCCAAAAAGCACACTTGGGCACAATTTGGACTCCAGCAGGTACCTCACAATCACCTCCAAAGTTGCATGGCGCGTATAGAAATGGGCGCGATGCATATAGAGAAAAAGGCCAAAATCGCGCCCGTTTCGCGACATTTCGATTCGTGACTTTCTCCAAGTGGGCCCGCTCATCTACACTACAGTTTTTTTGGCACCTAAGGAAAAATTTGAAGTATTTCCACTAAAATTTGGCTTCTATCCAAGTGGCAAAGGAAGGCGAGCAGTCACCCAAGTCATTTGTCATTTTTGTAACGTTGCACCTGTAACTAATGGTTGGCTTTCCACTTCCACTTTGTAATGATTCAAAAAACTCCCCAACTCTTGGTTGTTCTATTTCCTCATGGCATAGTCTATTTATTGTATGCAAACCATTTGCAAAGTGTTGGCTTGTAATTTCCGGGAGACTGTGGGAGAGAAACTTAGTTCTTCATTGTATATTTTGACAGAGGATTAATGAAAGGCAGCGGCTCTGTTTCATGAGATTCATGTGGTTGTGAGTGTAGCAAATGTGTCTCTTATGTTTCATATGCATTTTTTAATGTTTCACAATTCATTTCATATTCATTTCCAGTGAAATTTTCTAAGTTAGATAAGGTAGAATTCATTTTTATTGCTTTGCCTGTGGGAAAATTTCATGTTCAGTGTTCTTCTTCTGTTGAAAAGGATTCATGTACTTATGCCCTTTTCACCCTCCTAAGCAATTCCTCCATTCCCCGTTATTTCAAACTAAATTGCTAGACTTTCCGTCTGTCTTGCCTCACGAAGTAATCTGTGCCTTTGTATTAAATTCTCTACTCATTGTTGTCCGTTGGTCCCATACCATCCCAGAAACTCATTCATTCATAAAAAACTGCTTCTTGTATCCATATTTACTTACTAGCCTAAGATCAATATTTCACTGTTAGTCATCTCAGACCATTCCGTTTACTTATTCGCTAAGCGTGACTCGGAGAGAGCCCTCTCTTGTTCTGGTAGGGCTAGCTACCAGACTAAGCGTGGTTTGTGGTTACCCTGAATTTTTCCTTCCTTCAGCCTAAGGCAGATTTAGGTGCTAACATAGTGGCGACTCCACTGGGGAACGAAATTAATCCCCTTACTTCTTGATAATTCTAAGCTTCCGGATGATAAGTTTAGGATTTGATAGGTTGAGTAAGTTGTTCATGTCCTTCTGATTTTTTTCGAAAATAGCACACTGGCTTCGAGACGATATACCAGAGCCAATCCAGATCCGGATCCTCCTCATATTTACGAAAACCCCAACTTGATTCCAAGACTCCTTCGTCAAGAGAGCACTATAACTCCCGTGTTCAAATCCCATTCATGTACTAACATTTTTGAGTATCTTGAAGAGCTTGAGTTTGATGAGCGGTTTGAAATATCATTGTTCGAGACCAAATCCGAAAGGGCTGTTGACTATACTGTCCCCAATCCACAATTTCTTGTAGACTTTGAGATGGAAAGGGCTAATCGGTCAATTGATAATTACATTATAGCTCAATTTCAAACTCCAATTGCTAGCCCCTTACAAAGTGTGCACACTCCTCCAACACCTCCAAGGCCAAATCCACCAAGAGTGATGGCTGCCCGTTTTGCACCCCTGGTTCTGCCTCAAGTTCTATATGATATGCCCGAAGATTATCAAAGCAAAATCCCATTTTTTGATGGCACTCCTAACAGCATTACTGCTCAGCAACATGTGGACAGAATGGCAGATTTCTATGAACTTCATGAGATCTATGCAGAGAATGTGGCAATGAGACTCTTTGTACAGACATTTGCAGGTGAAGTGAGGAAATGGTACAGAGGTTTTCCGACAGCACGTATCACTACCTTGGCCGACCTACAAAGACAATTTTTAAACCGATTGGAAGTGAAAAAGAATCGTCTTCAAATTCTGGCTGAATATGAGCAAATCAAACGAAACGCTGGTGAGTCGGTCCAAGACTATTGCGTTAGTTTCAATTCAATTTATAACGAAATTCCAGATCATCTAAGGCCACCTGTGGGACTAGCCATGGTGAAGTTCCCGGATGGTTTTGATGCTGACATGGCTTATCAATTAAGAGAGAGAGAACCGGCCACCATGGAAGACATGCAGAAGATAGCGGTTAGCGTTGAAGCAAATCTGCTGACCAAGAGAGCTAGAGCAAAGGCAGAGAAAAAGGTCACCGTAAAAGAAGAATCTTCCTCGGTAGATCAATTACTCCGGAAGGTAGAGAAAATGCTTGAAAGGGTGAAACTTGACAAACCGGAGCCACAAGTTAGAAATCCTAACTTTCGTGGTTAGCAACAACCACAATATAGAATAAGACAGAGAGATCAGCGAGCCCAAGAGCAAACAGCACAACAACCAGTACAAACACCTTTGCAACAAAATTTTGTGCATGGACCGGAGTTAGATGAGGACGGGAATATAATAGGTAAAGAAAACCACCTCTTTACTCCTGATGATTTGCCTATTTATCTCACTGAGGATGAGGAGTATGCAGAAAGTTCGGCTATACACAAAGATGTAGATTTCATTCTAGCAAACGACATCGTATTGGAGGAAGAATCAGATGAGTACCAAAGAGGCTATATTAATGCTCTGTCCGCCCAGCAGTAGCGATGTTCACTTAGAAACAGAGATGTGCCGGTCAAACCAATTTAGAAAAGGAAGGATTTTGAGGCATCAAAGAATGATTCATCAGTTACACAAAGGAAATGAAAGGAGGCGGTTGGTCCGGAGAGCAACAAATCACCATCAGCAGAACAATCACATCAGCAAGTTGCATCAAAAGAAAAGGAAAAGAAAGAAATCCCAGTCAAAGAGGTAGAAAAGATTCCCACTTTTAATTTAGAGAATGAGATTTCTAAATTAAAGGTATCCATCCCCTTGACTGAAATAATGAGGAACAGAAGTTATAGAGGGAAAGTATCTAAAATGTTGAATTTGGACCCAATGTACGACGTGGTGAATGTCGAAGACGATCGACCTGAAATGATTTTTGGGCCAGCATCGAATGGTGAGTCTCCTGATAGTGATGTGCCACCCTTTTATATCAGTTTAAGGTTGCATGATTTTGTGTTACATAATGCCATGTTCGATTCTGGAGCTTCTCACAATCTCATGCCCAAGGCTATCATGGATAAGCTTGGTCTAGACATCACTCGGCAATACCATGATCTCTATTTGTTTGATTCCAGCAGAGTAAGATGTATAGGACTCATCAAAGACTTGGTTGTGAGTCTCGATCAGCTCCCAATGAAGAATGTTTTGATGGATGTTGTTGTACTAGATATTCCTCCCAGGTTTGGCATGCTTCTTTCCAGGTCTTGGGTAGCGAAATTGAAAGGGACACTACAGGTAGATTTCTCCTATGCAACAATTCCGGTGTTTGGCCAAATGAGGAAATTGTATCGGGAACAAAAAATGAAATACATGATCACAAGCAAGGAGAAACCAATAAATCATCCGATTAATTATGTACATATAGATTTAGAGTCTTTTGTTATGTATTTAGATAGTTTCAATGATATCGATAGTCAGTTAGTAGAAGCAGATGATATTCCGGAAATAACAAAAAATTTCAGAGGAGTTTTGAAGAAAGAAGGACAAGAACAACAGAGCACCGTTGAGTGATCAGCTGAAAGTAATGGACAACAAGTAGACCAAGCACAGCACACAGATTTTCAACACTTGCAAGAGGAGGAAGAAGGTTTGTGGACCATGGATTTCGATGGAGCAGTGGGAAATGATGGCGCTGGAATTGGAATTTGGGTACGCAGTCCTTTCTCCGCCCCAAACAAAGTGCCTAGTAACGTGCAGGTATGCTCTTACAAGTTGACTTTTGATTGTTCAAACAATGAAGCTGAGTATGAAGCTATGATTGTTGGCCTAAAGATTCTAAGAAAGCTGAATGCTAAGAGGATTTCAGTATATGGCGACTCCGAATTGGTGATTAAGCAGGTCAGAGGCGAATATCAAGCAAAGCATCCTCGGATGCGGGCTTACCGTAATGCAGTCCTAGACATCCTAAAATTGTTTTCAGAATACACCTTGACATGTGTGCCTCGTATACAAAATAGTATTGTTGATGCTCTTGCTAAGGCAGCAAGTAGTTTGAAGATCCCAATGAACTCTAGTAATAAATTCGAAATCCATATCAAGAATCGTCCGACTGTCCTAGACAATCAAAGATATTGGCAAGTTTTCCAAGATGATGAGGAGATTGATGATTTTTTGCAAAACAAAGGTAAGTTCAAAGAAACCTCAATTGATGTAGAAAATGACGATGGTAAAGGTAATGGTACAGATGATGTGCAGATCAATCAAATGGACGTGTTGCAGTTAAAGAATAACGTTATTCCTAAAGGCTTGATACCTTTAGAAGAACTCTTCGATCAAGATGATGTAGCCACAAACCAACATTGCAGCCAACAGAGAAGGGTGTGGAAGAGGTCAATTTCGAAACAGCTGCTAATCCTAAATTGGTAAAACTATCTAAAGCATTGCCACCAAAGATCAAGGACAAATATATCAGTTTGTTGTCTTCATTTGCAGATGTGTTTGCTTGGGACTATTCTGACTTAAAGACATATGATACCAATATAATTTAGCACACTATACCCATCAAGCCCAATCAAAAACCATTCAGACAGAAGTTGAGAAGGCTAAATCCAAAGTTGCTGCCATCTATTGAAAAGGAGATAAACAGGTTGTACAAATCAGGGATCATTGTTCCCATCAGATTTTCAGATTGGATCTCTAATTTGGTGCCCGTACGAAAGAAGACAGGTGAGATTCACTTATGCATTGATTTTAGAAATCTCAATAAAGTTTCGTTGAAAGATAATTATCCACTGCCCAAAGTGGACCATATACTTCAGTGAGTAGTGGGAGCATCTCGTATGTCACTACTTGATGGTTATTCCGGATATAACCAAGTTTCTTTCCATCAAGACGACCGAGACAAGACAGTGTTCACCACTCCATGGGGAACCTTTCATTACGCTAAAATGCCTTTCGGTTTAAAGAATGCGGGTGCCACATTTCAGCGTGCAATGGACTTGGATTTTGCAAATGAGAAGGATGTCTTTTTGGTTGTGTACCTGGACGATTTGACGGTGTTTTCCAAATCTGATGAAGAGCACATGTACCATCTAAAAACTGTCTTTCAAAAGTGCAGAAAATATGGCTTGTTGCTCAATCCGAAAAAGAGCTTGTTCACCATGGAGGAAGGCAAGCTACTCGGGCACATTATCTCAAAAGATGGCATTCGTATTGACCCAGCATGTGTGCAAGAAATTCAGCAAATCGATCTACACTGGAATAATTAAGAGATACAATCTTTCAATGGTAAAATGAATTTTCTACGCCGCTTTGTACCTAATCTTGCTGAGCACCTAAGAGAGATGAAAAACATGCTTAAGGAGGACAGCCAAGTCAAGTGGACGGAGGAGGCTGTAAAATCTTTCAATTTAGTCAAATTGGCTCTTTCCTCAGCTCCCGTTCTAGTCAGCCCAGACTACACTTAGGATTTCATATTGTTTTCATTTGCTTCGGAGCACACTATGGTAGCTGTGTTATTGCAGAAAAGAGATGATCATGAAAGACCCATTGCATTCTTCGGCAGAGCTATAAGAGATGCAGCCTTAAAATACAATATCATTGAGAAGCAAGCCCTTGCACTTGTGAAGGCATTGAAAGAATTCCGGGTATATATTCTACATTCTCATATTTTGGCCTATGTTCCTAACGCTGCTGTCAAAGATGTTTTAGTGCAGACTGATCCGGAAGGAAGACGAGGCAAATGGATTGCAGCCTTGCTAGAATATGATGTGGAAATAAAGCCCACAAAGCTGGTTAAAGGATAGGGATTGGCAAAGTTAATGGCCGAATCAAACTTGCACGCCTTGGACATAAATCTAATCGCTGCTATGTCCGATGAGAATGAGGAAGCATCATCAATTCAGGTATCTGAAATGTTTTCTATCTCTCCGTGGTATTCAGATATCTTATATGTGCTTAAAGATTTGTCACCACCGCCCGGCATGACTAGAAACAAAGCGAGAACACTCAAGTTGAAAGCTGCCAAGTTTTGCATTCTTAATTCCGCACTATATTGGAAAGATCCCGGTGGCGTTCAGTTAAATTGTTTGGTGGAAGAAGAAGCAAAGAAGGTCATGGAGGACTGCCACCAAGGAGACTGTAGGGGTCACATTTTTTGGAAGTCACAGCAAATAAAATTCTGAGAGCAGGGTACTATTGGCCGACATTGTTCGCTGATGTATATAAGATGGTCAAGAGCTGTCATAAATGCCAGACTTTGAAGGGAGGCAGAAATTACAGCCTTTTGCCGCTTAAGCCCATTGAGGTGAGTGCCCCTTTTTAGCAATGGGGATTGGATTTCATTGGTGAAATTCATCCCGCTTCTTCCGGTCAGCATAAATGGATCCTCACAGCGACAAATTATTTCACGAAATGGATCGAGGCAATTCCCACCAGGCAAGCTACTGATGTGGTAATCATTTCATTCCTTGAAAATAACATCTTGTCTCGCTTTGGTTGCCCGAATAAGTTAATCACTGATAACGCAGCAGCTTTCAAATAAAAAAGGATGGTAGAGTTTTGTCATAAATATCACATCATTTTGGGTCACTCAACTGCCTATCATCCACAAGGCAATGGATTGGCGGAGTCTTTGAACAAATCATTGGTCAACATCATCAAAAAGCAGCTGGAAATAAATAAGAAGAGCTGGCATAAGAGGTTGGCCAATGCACTTTGGGTAGATCGGGTCAGCCAGAAGAAATCCACTGGTACGTCACCGTTTGAGCTTGTTTATGGAGTTGATACAGTATTTCCTACCTCTCTCGCTGCCCCGATAGTCAAACTTCTTCAGGAGGCTGGCAGTGAAGAAGATCCCATGCAGAGAAGGTTGAATCAAATGGTCCACTTGCAGCAGACCAGAGAAGAAGTTTTCAAGAACACATCCAAATTGCAGGAGAAGATCAAGAAAATTTATGACAGAAAAGCAAAGGTGGATAAATTTCAGTTGGATGATGTGGTGCTGAAGTGGGATGCAAGGAATGAGGAAGAAGGTAAGCAAGGTAAGTTCAAGAATCTTTGGAAAGGTCCTTTCAAGATTGCAGCATATCGGGGTCAGAATGCCTTTCTTCTGAAGGAAATGAACGAGGAAGATGGTCCAGGAGGGCCGATCAATGGTCGACTGCTCAAGTGGTACCATTTCTGAGTTATTAACGCTGCTTCCACTGTCATTGTAAATACCATTTTTATTTCAGTTTGGTTTGAGTTTTTCAAGTTAGTCTTCAAGTCATTTCAATGTCAAGTTTGAGTCAATTTTTTGGTCATTTTAGTTTCATAAATGAGTCAAAGTCTTGTGTTGTTTGTCGAAAAAATGACCCCATAGCCCAATGGACGAAGGCAATGTCTAGCTCTTCCAGAGATCTGTTGTTCTTGGCACCTCCAAGGAGCTACCATCCCCCATGGGAGCCAATGTTAGAGTCGGTCTTGTCAATCCTCCGTCAGAGATCAAAAGTCTTTATGCATTTCATTTTTAGGAATCCCGCTCCATTCACCTAGCTGCATTCCACTAGGAGCACGCCATAATCTGACGGAAAAGGTCATGCTAGTCATTTCCCCTCATGTCTGGCTCCTGATGGCTTAGGTCTTTTGTCAATGATCACTAAAGTCCATGACAATCAAGGTCTGGTCCTTTAATGGACAAAATTCATTTTCAATAATTAGGTCTAGGGATTAATCAATTTGGTCTTCAACCGTGTCCAATAAAGCCATGCAGGCCAGAGTGAGGCCCTTACAAAGTTATGATTCAAAGAGTTTCATCGTCGTGTGGACAAATTTCGATTGTTCTTCAAAACTCTGTTTTGAAGAAAAAGTCAAATAGTGTGTCATTTGTGATAAAAATTTCAAAAGGTCGCCAACTGATTTCTTCAGATGAAGTCATGGTTTCTGTGGCCAAATGCCTTGTCATGCAACCCCTGCAAAAAGTGTCGAAAATTTCATCATTCTAGCTAAAAATTCAAAGGGAAGAAAGAAATTCAGTGTTGCTTTAAGTCAGTGAAAAATGTCAAAAGGAAACATTAGCAAAGTGGGTTTTTGAAGAAGCAAAAATTTAACCCATGACTTCAAAGTCTTTATATAAGAATTTCCACAAGGAAACAAGGTCATTGTACAAATCAAGGTTATTGAGAAACATAGCAAAGTGTTTGAGAGTGCAAAGCACGCGTTTGGAGGGAGTTGGAGTCATTTTTAGGAGCGCGGCGCACACACAGAGGGGTGCGGCGCACATACAGAGCGCGGTGCACACAGAGCCACCCCACAGTGCAAAGTTTACAAGGGTGCAGTGCATATAAAGAGCGCGACGCACACCCACAAAGGCCTGAAATCGTGCCAAATTGCCTCAAGTTGCCTTTGAAACCCCTCAAATCGACAGGTAGGCTCTAAATCTCGATGGCTCATGTATTTTTTTGAAGGTTATGGTGGTTCATGGCTAGTTATAGTAGCAACTAAAATTCATAAAACCAACCACTAGAAAACACCAAGGCGATTGTTGCTAGGGTTGCAAAATTGTGGTGTTGATGCCAAGGCTCCTCTTTCACCTCTCATCTTTTCCCTTCTCTCAATTTTTCCCTTCCCCCCTATCTCATTTTTCCCTATTACCCCTACCCTAAAATATTTCCAAACTCCATTCCCTATCCCCTCTTCTTATTTGTCAACATAACACCCCAAAACCCTACCTTATCAAATCCCCAAACCCCCCTACATATCCCTAAACAAAAATTCTCCCCATAACCCCTATTCTCATCATATTATTCCCCTCCTAATACTCCCTTTTTTCATTGTTCCCCTTGGTGGCAGATATCACAACAACACCTAGTTTCACACCACCATCAAAGGGCAGCCTAAGTACAGTACACACAGTAGTCATGGCATGTGAGCATTCATCAGAGTATGAGATGGAGACACAAAGTGATTCATCCTCGGAAGAACAGGCTCCCAGGAGACATCACAAGAGTGGAAAACATGTTAGGGATGAGCCAACCACCCTCACTGAATTGCAGGCCTGCCCTCTTGCCATGTCATGCTTCCAACATCTATCATGTTTTGAATTTTGTCAAAGAGTGGCTAATGTTTGAGTTCATCATGAGTTGGCCTATCTTTTTGTGCTTCACTTACATGGAGATCACTCTATCTTGGCCGGGGTCACCTTCACACTGACACCCGAAACTGTCTCATTAGCAACCGGTATACCGAATGTTGGAGAACCATGGCACAAAAAATAGAAAGTTGATTGACAGCATTATGAGCCTTACATTAAGGCCAATTTCTTGAGGCAGCTCACAAGAGTCTTTCCATTCAGATATTTGAAAGATGAATATGCTCCACTCATGAAGTTGATCATGAAGTACTTCAGCTGTGAGGGGAGGTTCTCTCGTCTATATGCCTATCACATCAGGTTGCTCATGCACTTTACCAGGGTACGGATGATGAACATCCCATTTTTCATTTGCAGGAACATAGAGAGGATGAACACCTTCATGCAGCACAAGACCCCTCAGCAGCAACTTAACAGTGTTTATCACTTTGCTCTTATTAAGATTTTGGTGGTTCATCAACTGGGATTGCAGGGCATTACTTGGGATGATTTCATCTCCCGTGACCTCTTCAGCACTTCACAGGTATTATCAGAGGTTAAGCATGAGGGTGAACCTTCTCGTTGGTATGAGCGCCATGAGACTGATAGTGTGCCGGTTTTCATCACATATCAGATGGGTGCTAGACATTTGTTTGTAGCAGCAAAGCGAGTGTTATCTCCACCCGGGGTGGAAGGGGCCTCGCTTCTGACATCAACACTGCAGGTACAGGACAGAGGTAAGGAGCCAATGCATGATGAGGGGCCTTCAGGTGAGCCATCAAGTGAACGAGAGACTAAATTCGTTCTCCTTCATGATGATACAGATACAGAACCAACAAGTGCATAGCTCAAAGAGATCATCCAGGAGCAACAATCAGAGATCGAAGCCTTATCCCTTGACTTGGAGAGGGCTAAGTGGAACATGAAGTATCTGGAGCAAAGGAACAAACAGCTTGAGGACCAGCAAGCGATCATGGAGCTACAAAACATTCGTGACCATCGCCAAGCTGCACAAAGGAGAAGAGTTGAGCTCATGTCATTGGAGCAAGAGATTAATGAGGATCGGGAGGCCAACCTCGAGAGAGTTAACATGCACTTGGAGAGGCTGCTAGACAAGGTTGACAAGGACCATGCACTGCTGAGACACATGGCTTTCCACTACATGGCGCGAAACAAAGTATGCAAGGCCTGAATCAGGAATTTGAAGGCGAAATTGAGGAAGGCAATCAAGAAGCAAAAGAGGAAAAGGGAGCTTGATCGACTTCAGATATTGGCTGAAGCCTCTTTGGCCCAGCATAACACTTGATAAGGAAGCTCTAGCCCAAATTTCAAGAAATTTGGGGCAATTTTGGTCACATGGAAAATTTTTGGTCACAACACAGGTTTTTTCTCCCTGTGCGAGGATTGGGAGCTCCAAATCACAAATGGTTTGCATTTTTGGATTTAACATGCAAAATCACGACTACTGGTGCTTGGACAAGAAATTTGGGCATGATTTGAGTCTCCAGGAGGTCAAAAACACTCAAAAAATGACCTCTCTGCCCCTATTTTGACACACAGGAAGCAATCTTGGGAGAATGAAGTTTTGGAGGGGAAAATTAGCACCAAATTCATAAATTCCACTTGGGTTGGAAAGTAGACAGGCCAGGCTTTCCAACAAGTACACTTGGGCACAATTTGGACTCCAGCAGGTACCTCAAAATCGCCTCCAAAGTGGCATGGCGCGTATAGAAATGGGAGCGGCACATATAGAGAAAAAGGCCAAAATCGCGCCCGTTTCGCGACATTTCAATTCGTGACTTTCTCCAAGTGGGCCCACTCATCTACACTACACTTTTTTCAACACCTAAGGAAAAATTTAAAGTATTTCCACTAAAGTTTGGCTTCTATCCAAGTGGCAAAGGAAGGCGAGTAGTCACCCAAGTCATTTGTCATTTTTGTAACGCTGCACCTGTAACTAATGGTTGGCTTTCCACTTCCACTTTGTAATGATTTGAAAAACTCCCCAACTCTTGGTCGTTCTATTTCCTCATGGCATAGTCTATTTATTGTATGCAAACCATTTGCAAAGGGTTGGATTGTAATTTCCGGGAGACTGTGGGAGAGAAACTCAGTTCTTTATTGTATATTTTGACAGAGGTGTCACACGAAATGAGTCGATCTTGCAGACAAGATAGACCTTCCTAGAATCTAACGATATCTAGTGACAAGCAAGCCAATCAAAAACTATCTTTCTCTAAATATGCAATTATAAACAAAGGAAAACAAGTGTTTAGGCCTACCTTGGGTCCAATGCAAGTTTGTGGAAGCCTCACTCCTTTAATCCAAATGAGCTCCCTTGTAGCGAATCTGCAAACACAAACAAGCAAACAAATTAAATAGCACCCGAAAAGCTAATATCATAAAGCATACTTAACATGATGATCAAGGAATTCATGAAACAAATGACATAAGACAATTTGTTGAGAAAAATGAATCTGATTGTATTAATTCAAATCAAAGAAGAACTTTACAACCTGTGCCTTGATGCTGTACAAGCTCCTCCCAAGGTCCAACAAGAAGTCTCCTCTACTTTGACAAGTTTCACTCTCTTCCCAATGAAGCCAAAAAGGTATGTGATCTCTCCTCCCAATCTTAACTAGGAAGTCTCAATTCCACCAGCATTTACCCTAAAAAATGTTCAGCTTCTAACCTCCCTAGCAACCAGCCCAATGCCTTAATTTATAGTGCAATGGAGGGAAGTTACTAGGTCCTCCTTCAAAGGGATAGCTCCTCTCATCAAGGGATTAGCTCCTTCTCTTTTGGGATGCATGAACCACCTAAGAGCGACCAATCCACGTCAAAATTCCTTCCATCTAGAATTAACCCAGAGTTGTTTAGAATAAACTTGCGCCTTTTTTACTTTCACAGGGATCGGCACCCACTCCTTTAGGGATAGAGTGGGCAGGTCCGCAGATATTGTGAACAGGGGGTGTGGGACCGCAGGCAACAGTGAGAGAAAGTGCGGACCCAGAGCTTTGTTGATTTTCAATGTCTTTCTCTCATTTTCAAAGCTTGACTTGAAGAGCTGAGGTCTGAGACTTGCTTAGGAGGATAGTACAAGTGATGATAGACCCATACTGACTGCAAATAGTCATGGTGATGATATTTTTGTGTAACAGATTGCCCCCTAAAGTGCGAAGTCTGTAGTAGATGAGGATTTCATTTATCATTTAGGAAGAGTGAAGTACTTTATCATTTCGAGGATCATCTTGTCGAGAGCCCGGTCGAAACCTGTAAAAACATTCAATGCAAAATATATATATGAGATCATATCATCGCTGAGGTATGCATTCCCATACTCAGATCAAAACTGACTAGAAAACTAACTACTGCTCTGATATAGGAATGATCTTGTAATACATCACAAGTATAGACACATGTAGACACAGTATGGACGCAGCCATCTGTTTATAAATAGTCCACAATATAATGAATACAAAATTCCTCGCAGCCTGGATTGCAGAAACTAGATCCAGGGTCTTCATTTCTACTTCCCGAAATAGTACGATTCTATCCATGCAAATGAATGTGTTGGAGTCGAACATGGTAGAAACCACTTGATTACCAGTCAATGATGTAAACTGTTAACAAGTGTGAGAGAAACCACCAGTAATGTCAATGGCTCTCAAAGTACTCAGTACAATCCATGAGATGTGAATAGATGTGTTGATGTCGAACATGTCACGGAGTCCTTTGATCGAAGGTCAATGATGCAACCTATCGTCAAAGGCAAGAAACCTACCATTGAGGCATGCAGATCTCAAGGTACTGACGATTTCTAGATCATCTTTCTAGATAATGAGCTGAAGTCGATAGAAAGCGATCCGTCGTAGGCAAGCCCACAACACGAAATCATAGATCAAGTTGAAGAAATTTAGTTGCAAGGACTGACTCATGAATGGTCAAGATGGATGACAGATATTTTGCAGATGAATGGCTTATTGGCACTGACCTCTTGAACACATAACGACACAGCAGATGGTTTGGTGACAATTGACCCAAAGTTAATACCCAGAAACCGGTTGAAGACTTTCAATGTGGTTTGATCAACTGTTAGGCAAAGGATTTCGCAACCCAGGTGAATAAATGTGTCATGTTCAAGAGTGGTTACAAAGTATGACAAACAGGCTCATTTTTCTCTCTTTTCCCCCACCATTTCTGGCAAGTACCTCTTTATTTTTGACAAGCTTGAGGAGGATAACATTTGCTTGATTATAAGCTCATCCTTCGGATGAGTCCAACTTAGTTTAAATTCAAACCCTAAGAAGGAGTGGTTCGTTCTTGTTTGTAATTGAACAAGTCCTTTACTGTTAAATTTTAATGAGTCCAGTATAGGAGAAACTTGGCGTTTTTCAATTTTAGTGAGTCTGAAAAAACTTAAGAAAACTCCAGGGTTGACCTTTTTCGTAAATTTGTGTCTCTCAAGCTCAAAAAAGTATAAAATAATACTTGAGAGAACCGCTTGATCTTTACGACCAAGGAGTACTTTTCGTAATTAGTGCCTCTGATCTGAAAAAGTAAAAAAGCGATCAATGACACATCGTTTTATAACCAATATCGAATTTGAAACGACAAAAATCTGGCAATCTTTTCATGTTTTTACCGTTAGAAAAAGAGCTGTAAGTGGACCGTCTTTTTAGTTTCATTTTAACGAGTTTAAAAACAAAAACTCGGCGATCTTTTCATGTTTTAGGATTAAGAAAAGAGCTTAAAGGTGACTCTAAATATTTTTTCATCAAAAATGACCGATTTCGCCTGAAAAATCCGTTATCCTGAACAAAAATGCAAACATTACTCATACCTGTTTGAGATGGATAAAAATGCTACAAAAGTTACCTTTCTAAAGTGAAACATAAACAAATTTACAATTCATTTATTCAAAAAACTTATAAAAAGGGCTTTCATCAATTCATTTTTACCGTTTGAGATTTGGGTGAGAAAATAGTGCTTTTGGTCAGAAACTTCCCGTGAAGATTGCGGAAAATCCATCCATCAGAATCGAGCGCCGTCTCCTCCAGGTAATCCACATCATCCTACTCTTCATTTTCATCTGTTTCAATTTGTTTTTTAGGGTTTTATTTCATTTTTTAGAGGGTTTTTAGGATAGAAACCCGCGCGCGGGGCCCGCAGGCATAACACTGGCAGCCCACGGATCCCGACTTTTTCTCAATGGGGAAAAAGTCAAGGGTCCGCACCTTCCGTGAAGGCAAGGTGCAGACCCACGCACTGTCTCTAATAGAGAGGGTGCGGTCCCCGCAGCAAGGGTTTTTAACCCTAAATTTCTCAAAATTGACCCAAACAATTCAATTTTTTGCATTCTAATTCGCCTTTTTGTTGGATGTAGAGTATACATCATGCTTGATTGGCGAGAACGGAAGCATGAGGATGTAGATCTTGCCGCGTTAAATCACCAACCTTCGATCGATGCATTGAAGGTATGCGGCTTGTACAAATTCTGGGCCATATATGGCATGAGGGCCCAGGTGGACTTCTTGCAGTGGCTGGTAGACAGGTGGAGCATACAGGACCAGTGCTTCTTCATTCGTGGCCACCAGCTCAAAATTGAGCCGGCAGACATATACTTTTTGACTGGTTTGCCTAAGAGAGACGAAGACTTGACTCTATTCGGGACTAGGCCAGGTGGCCAGTCTGTCGATAGCCTCCGGCTAGAGTTCTGCAACAACCAAGCTAGAGACAAAGGGATAGACATTAAAGCCATATCCCGTACTGAACTCATGGTGATCGCGTTTACTGTTACCATGCTTTGCGGGAGCGCCGCACTACATATAGCCACCGGATCCCAGATGCGGATGGCAGTTGACTGCTTTCGAGGCACCATCTTCAACTGGTGCGATGCTGTGTTGGCTAATGTAAAAGGCCAACTGACCAGAGCCAAGAATGGACAACTGAAGACCTTTGGATATGGTGCTTTAGTTGTGAGCTTTGTTTTGGAGAGGGTCCCAATGTTGGTCCCGCAGCACCTCGCTATTGGAGCTGGACTTCCTCGAGAGCCCAAACTGATGTGATGGGTTGCAGTTATGGCCCGTCATCCTAACGAGGGGACACAGGTCGTTTGATTCAAACCTGAGTATTTCCATTGGTTGGAAAACCAGGTTTTTGCTATTCAGGACTTCCCTTACGCTGGGGTAGATTTTTGCGGTGACCCAAACATGGCTCTTCCACCAGGAGAGCAATGGGATGACTCAGGTAAAATCATTTTCAACATTTTCCTATTTAAAATTTTTGTGTTTTTATCTCGTCCCAAAACTGATAGTAAAAGTTTCAAATGCAGATGTGGGTCCACAGCGACTAGCCACTCTCCGGCCTTACGAGAGGAAACAACCAGCTACAGCGGCACCAGCCCCACAGGACGAATCAGCAGAGACCTTGGCCGAGTTGGAGAGTCATCTAGAGCGTTTGACAGGGGACATTCCAGAGACCGGCATAGATGACATTCCTCGTTGACTACAGCTCTATGTGATTGGGGTCCCAGGACCTTTTAGGAGGTTCCTTTGTAAGGTGGCCCGTACAGTGGTTTCTTATCGAGATCATCACCAGTGATAGGATGATCGCCTATTGTAGACACATATGAAATTTTTTCTTTTTGTACTTATCATTTTTGCTGATCATAAGGTGTTTTTCAACCTATGATCGAGGACGATGTATATTTTGACACACTCTTTTATTATACTATATCACTATTACCGGCTTATCTTGTAAAACATGTTATGGAATGCTTTTAAATTTACATGTATGATTATTGCAAATGTCTACTTAACATTCGAGAAGCGATTGCATCTGCTAATGTATTTAAAGATCTTGGAATATGTTGATATTCAATATAATCAAATTCACGTTCCAAGAGACGCACTCTCAAAAACAATCTCAATAACACTGGATTTCTAATGGCATATACTCTATTAAGTTGTAATACAACGAGTTCAGAATCTAACCTCACTCTCAAACTCCGAATCCCAAATGAAATAGATTCAGATAATAACTCAATCACTGCACTATACTCTGCAATGTTGTTCGTTGTTTGACCGAGGCTTACCCCATGCATAGATACCAACTCGTCAGAGGGCGAATAGATAACCCAAGCTGCGGAAGAAATGTTTCGTGTATTACGACAAGCACCATCAGCAAAACCAATGTATGTTTGGAGAGGCATCGGCATCTGCAATATCAAGAGTAAAACCAAGATAAGCAGGAATGATGACAAAAAACACTCTCTAAGCTAAGCACACTTTTTAAAATAAAACACACCAGCTAGAAAGAAAACTATCCTAACTAAAAATCTCCACACCCATTCTTTAAGCATAATACCTCTTCAGGCAAAGACCATTTCTGGGTTTACCTAAAGAGTCCCCGTCAAAGTCTACCAATTCATAGGCCCCTTTTGCTAGCTTTCACTTGACAACATAGGGACCATGCCACATAGGAACGAATTTTCCAGCGCCTAATTTATCATTATCTTGATCGTACAATAAGACTAGGTCTCCTTCCGAAAAATTTCGAGGGGTCACATTTTGATCATACTAAGCTTTAATACGTTTTGCATGAGTTTTGATCGCCAATGTAGCATCACGTCGATTCTCATCTAATTGAGCCAAGTATAACAAACATTTTTCCTCTTCGGAAGTGGCTGGAAGTAACTCGATGGCCATTTGCAATGACGGGATTTCGCATTCAATGGGTAACACAGCTTCTAGACCATAAACTAGTTGGAAAGGAGTGAACCCGTTGACGTTTTTACTAAGGTTCGATACGCCCAAAGCGCTAAAAATAGCATGCTATGCCAATTCGACCAATGAATACCAATGATTCGTCGGATCATGATGAATAAAACTTTGTTTATGGATTCAACCAGACCATTATCTTATGGATAATAAGGAATTGAACTATCGTGATGCAAGACAAGCTGGCCTGTAATTTCAGTCATCATAATGCTTCGAAAATGACGCCCATGATCAGTGATAATCGCTTGTGGAACACCAAACCTAGCAATTATATGATTGAACACGAAAATTGCAGCTGTTTTGCCGTCTGCCTCAAATGTAGGCATCGCCTCGGCCCACTTGGTAAAATAATCTACCGCAAGGATGATATATGCATGCCCCCGGCCGAGTGAGGGTTACATGTAATAAAATCGATACCCCATTTGGCGAAAGGACCAACGGAAATTATAGGGTGGAGAGGAGCAGGTGGAGCGCGCATATTTCGATCAAAAATTTGGCAGTTGTGGCATTTTCGAACCACGTTAATACAATCTTTAAACAAGGACGACCAGAAGTAGCCAGCGCATAATATCTTTTGGGCTATGGCATACCCAGACATATGATCTCCACATGCTCCAGAGTGACAGTCATTTAGAACCCTTTCAGCTTCCTCGTGAGTTAAACAACGTCAAAAAACAGAGTCCGCCCCACAGCGATAAAGAGTATCTCCAATAATTCTGAATTGTTGGGACTGGAATCGTATTTTTCGACATTCTGACCTTGAAATTTCTGGCCAAAAGGATTGGGTCTGGAGATAAACGATGATATCCCCATACCACGGATCTAAAGTGCTGATTAGAAACAAGGATTCGTCTGTAATGGGCTCCTCCACCACAGTTTCCGTGTCAGCACGCGGGAAGTCACACATTAACTCCGCAAAAACTAAATATTTCTTAGACTTAGACTTTTCAAATTCCAAGTCGAACTCCTGCAGGATCACAATCCATTTGGAGTACTTGCCCCCTAGCAATTGCTTGATCAAAATGCAGATCATAGGGTTGCAATCAGAAATTACTGTAGTTTTACGTAGTAAAATGTAATGACGAAAACGTTGGACAGCTTGAACAGCTGCCAATGCCAATTTCTCCACATGTGAGTATTTTAGCTCAGTTGGATTTAAAGTTCGACTAAGGTAATATATCACATGTTCAGTACCGAATTCATGTTCCTAAACTAGCACCATTCCGATGGTGGAATGGGAAGCGGCGAGATACAAGAAGTAGTCCTGGTTGTATTTGGGAGGATGCAATAATGGTGCATGGGTCAACGCGTGTTTTAGTGCATCAAAATATTTCTGAGCTATCTCATCCATATAGAATGGAGTATTCTGTTTTAACAACCGGGTAAAACCCTTTGTAACCTCGGCGTAGTTAGGAATGAATCGTCGTAAAAAGTTTGCTTTCCCTTGCAAACTTTGGAGTTGGCGAAGACTCAAAGGAGGAGGCAATTTGGCAATAGCTTCAACCTTCGAGGGGTCGACGCGAATGTCAGCTTTCGAAACAACAAACCCCAGCAACCGACCCGTTTCTATACAGAAAACACACTTGTGTGGATTCAACCTAATCTGATAATGCCTACACCTCATAAAGATTGCTCGTAAATGGATGAGATGATCAGCTCGATGTAATGAATGAGCAAGCAAATCATCGAGATAGGGTTGCACAATGTGCTTGATGTCATGAAACGCATAAGACATGGCCCTTTGAAAAGTTGCCCTAGCATTCTTGAGCCCAAAAAGTAATTTGCAATAAACAAATGTCCCCCATGGACAAATGAAAGCTGTTTTTGGTTGATCGGAAAGTAGAATATTGATTTGATTGTATCCGGAAAAACCATCCATGAAGGAAAATATTTTGTTGTCGGCACAATCATCAATGATTTGATCGATATAAGGAGTTGGGTAATTGTCCTTTGGACAGGCTCGATTAATGTCCCTATAATCGATACATATTCTTATTGTCACTTGCTTTTTGTTAACAAGAACAATATTCGATACCCAATCCATTAACGGAATTGGATAAATGAAACCTGCTTTGAGTAATTTTTCAACTTCTGCTTTAATAGCAGCAGCTTTTCTCAGGTGAATCTGACGCAAACGTTGCCGGACGGGTTTAGCGTCCGGGTAAGTTTTGATTTCATGAGCAACAATTGCAGGGTCAATTCCTGGCATTTCCTCATACGACCAGGCAAACACATTGCGGAATTCTTGAAATAGGGCCTTATATATTTGGATTTCATCTTCCGTACACGAGGCACCTATATGAATGTTTTCAACAATTCCAGGCTTAACCGAAATATCAATAGGAATAGTTCGAGAAATGTTTCCCAAATTTAACTCAGAATTAGGATTTTTCCTTGGACTCTGAGGTTCCTTGACATATTCAGTCGTAAAAATTGATGAGAAATCATTTTCAAAACGATCATTCTCGGGTAAAAACGAAGATCTCTGATGAAGATCTTCCCATGGTAAATCATCGACACATAGGATTTCACGAATTTGCTCATCAATGTGAACAAGTTCAGAAAACGTTATTGAATCCGAGTTTGATGTGAAAAGTGATTCCTCATGGACCACATTCATTAAGTCAATTTTGGTTGAAGATGGGTCGGAAAACGATTGCACGGCCTGATATGCAATTTCATATGGACTCAAAGGCATAACATCACAAAATGAGTCTATCTCAGATTTAGAAGATACGATCCAAGGATCATCATAAACAATGTTGTCTGACAAAATCATATGAATGGTTGCAAAAGAGGACGATGCGTTGATCGGAGGAAAAGGAAAAGTTCCCAGTAAACTGGCATCTTTAACTAGTCCTACTCCAACATCCTTATACGGGATAGTCGTTTTGCCGACATGCTGAATGCTTTCAGAAGAGGCTGGGTCGGATGAAAAGTAAGCTAGCTGGTCTATTGTTATGATCTCTCCATTATGAGGAAACTTTATAACTCGAAAGACTGATGAAACGATAGTTGTCATAGCGTAAGACCAACTACGACCCAAGAGAAGGTTGTAATCTAGAGGGGCATCAACCACCTCCACATCTAGATTAACAGTTTTACCTTCAACCCCTATAGGTAAATCCTGTAGAATGCCAAAAGGATGAAACCCACGGCCATCAAAGGCCTTTAGAATCATTGGGGATTGATTTAGTGAAGGAGAACCAAGCGATCTCCAACACTGTATTGACATAATACACGTTGAGGCTCCCTCATCAATCACAGTCCTATGAATAGGTCTGTTTTTTACTATCACTGGGATCTAGAAAGCTATTTGATGAGGTAAGCGCGGTGTACTATTTTCTAGATCGAAAATTATTAGGTTCGAGTCCTGAACGTCAACAGCTCCTATAGTCGACAAAAGTAATTTACGCTGTGCTGGACATGATTGCAGCACTTCCAAAGCTGACATCGCTGAAGGTGAAATAGCTAAATCTTCAACAATGTTATAGTTCTGAGCCACTCTCACATGTGGATTGAAAGCTGACTTTCGAAGTATACCCTTGGCGAGCGGTTTGATTACTAAGTTTGGATTAGGTTTCTCGATCTGTAGCGAATCAGAACCGGGAGCTGAGGTTGATGGGTTAGAATGAGAAGATTCTGCTTCTTTACCATTAACAGGACTTTTACTTCCATAATCATGTGATTGAGTCGCAATCCTAACATGGGACATCATTAGTATGGGTTCTTCATTGGCATTTGAGGAAGAACCTATCGTCTTACTGTCTTGACTTGGAAAAGGATCCTTCAAAATAGCAGGCGTTTGGGAACCTTTGACAATTTTCGCAACCTCTGCACGATGAGGGCAGTCTCTTGTAAAATGTTCTTCGTCACAAATGAGACAAGGATAACGAGGTTTGCGTTTCTCATCAGTTGATTCCGCTTTTTCTGGTTTCTCTTTCGAATTTTTATCTGTTTTATTTTTCTTCTTCCCTTTCTTCTTACCACCGGATTTTGATTTGGCTGTAGATGACTCTACAACATGAATATCGCCGGAAATTTCCGCGGAAGAATCTCCTGTCGGGGAATCTGGCAGGATTATAATAGGAGAAGAATTCTTGGAAGACTTCTTCTTACTTTTGGTATTAACCGTACCAATCATACCGTCAGTGGCATGAGACCCTGAAGGAGCTGCAGCAATTTGATTTTGCTTAGGAAGATCGGGCATTTTCTCGTGTAACGTACCTGACTAAGTATAAACTAAGTCAAGGTACTGTGCTTGAGCAATTACTTGCTCCTCAGTAACGACTCCGGCCTTAGCTACATCCTCAGTGATCTTTGGCAATAAAGATTTTACAAACCATTCAGCTAAGATCTGATCCAGAATAAAAACCTTCACTAAACGTCGTCGACGTCTCCATTCATGAATGTGATATGAAATGTAAGTGGACGTCGACTGCTTTAATGAAGTTAGTAATTTTGTGCCATTGTCATATCTGACTGGCAACTAAAAATGAATTAAAAACGAAGTAGCTAACTGACTAAAGTTATAAAAAGTAGCTCGCGGTAACTCAATGTACCACTTGGCCACAAGACCAATTAGAGTGCACTGGAAAAGCCTTAAATGGATTGAATCATCTGAAATGGAGTTAGACGCACACCAGAGGTGAAAAGTCATCACATGGTTCAACGGGTCCTCTCCCAATTTGCCTTCAAACTTAGGAATATCACTAGGCAACTTATTCGGCATTGGCGGCCAAAACGGAAGATAGTTAATGGGGTCGTTCGTTAGGCGCGATAAGTCAGGCAAGTCCAAAGTTGCGATAAACGGTAACTGACGATTAGGGTCCCTAAAAATCTGGGTCATGAGACCAACCCCGGGAGGAGGATATCCAGGATAACTAGGAATTGGAATTGCATTTGGGATATTGTATCCTCCCGAAAAACCAGGATTAACCGGACCGTACTGGGGTTGTTGAGGTTGTTGATATGTATACCCAGGGTACGGTTGATACTGATAGACTGGCTGCTGCACAGCAGGACCGAATTGGTATTGTCCCTGGTACGGTTGATAAGTAAATTGTGGTTGACTTGTGACAACCGTACTTGAACCAAGTTGTCCTACAGGCATCTAAACCGAAGTTTGAATTGTGGATCCAAACTGAGGTAAAGATGTCTGAGGAGTTGATACAAGAACAGTAGAAACCGGAGCTGTCGATACTCCAGAAGTAGGTGGGGTTGATTGAACAGATGTTTCAGCAGTTGCAGCAACCGATTGAGGCGGACTACAATGCGTACTAGGCCCAGGCTGAGAAACTACCGAAGGTACAGAAGTTTGAATAGTAGACTGGACAGGTTGCTGGGGTGAACCAGAAACTAAGGGTTGTCCAGTTTGAGATGACAACTGTACATTCAGTTGCAAGACCTGTTGAGTTTGCGATGGATCCAACACTAAGTTCATTCCGGGGTACGTACCCATAACAGGTTGAGAATATTGAGGACCATAACCGGGTTGAGGGTAGGGTTGACAATTCAGAGGTAAATTTCCAGTTCCTTGAACATATGATTGACCGGAGGGTGGTTGGAAACCTTGGTTCAAGTACTGACCTTGGGGTTGATAACCCTGAGGCACGTACTGATACTGGGGTTGACCTTGAGGTACATATTGATATTGGGGTTGACCTTGAGGTACATATTGAGTCTGGGGTTGACCTTGAGGAACGTATTGTCCCGTAGGTATGTATTGTCCTTGAGGTTGCCCCCCAGGCGGTAACTGGCCACCTTGAGGTTGAGGATTAGGAATAGTACCTGACATCATGAGAATATCTTCTACACTCAACGCCATAGTACCATTATTTCCAGTTAATAACCCTTGTTCAATGGGTTGAGGAGACGCTCCCGCAAAAGTACCAGAAAGTGACTGATACCCAGAGGGAACAGAAGGACCGTCGTACAAAAAGGATTCCGGCGATTGAGAAAACATGGACGATTGTCTTGACATATTTAACGGAGGATAGTAACCTCTAGGTGTTGGGTGATAAGGAATACGAGGTGGTGAAAAACTTAGTCCCGGGATTTCCAAAAAATTTGTCAATGAGAGATACCAAGCACTACTCCTAGGTGGACTATAAAAAATTGATTCACGCTCCCTAAGTTCAATAACAGGTTGATTTTCATGGATAGGGATGCCTACTTATTCTTCCAGAGTAGCAAGTTCTTCAATATCTATAAGTCCAGAAGGAAGATTTTGGGTAATTATTCTTTCTACCCTGGGCGAACCAGGACCACTAGAAGTTGGAGAGGTAAATCTCGATGTTGGAGTAGCAGCAAATTCACTTTCAGGTTCGGATATTTCAGGTTCCTCACCTATATCACTAGTAGATGAAAAGCTACCAGTAATTTCGGAAACATACACCGATTGTGGATAATAATCTGCTACTAAAGCTTGAAAATCAGGATGTACCACTAAAGAAGACTCTCCTTCTTCAGGTGACCCAACTCTACTATCTCTTGGAGTTACGAGCGCTCTTAACCCTTCAGGCTGGCTCGGTGAAAACTCAGGAGGTTGGCCCTGAAGTCTATGGGACTTCCTCGGTAATTCAGCCACGATTAAAAATTTTAACTACTTCACACGAAAACAAAGTAAAATCTCAATGAAAACCACCTAAAGCCTCTAAAGAACCAAACAAATTTGAATCACACGCCTAAAGAATCTAGGAGATCAAACCACACACAAACAGTAACTTTCCGTACTAAAAACACTAGTTGGTGATGAAACCCAACGTCGCAGAGTTCAATACAAAAATGGCGGTTGGAACAGTTACCCCGACAACCTGCTTAATGAATATACTGGCACAAGTTCCTCCACTAAACCGTCTCGAGTGAAGAGAACCCCCCGGAAAATCCAAGTGAATCTAGCCGACATCTTCTCCAGGTACAGTGGGATCTTCCCACCACTGTCACCTTAGGAAGAATCCTATAGCATATGGTCACTAGGGTTACCAACGGAAACAAATATACCTGGGGGAATAGCCTACGATCCGATACGCATGCAAGGGCAGAGTAACAAGCTCAATCCCCTTGAAGGCTCCTTGACATAATCCAAGGTTTACCAACAAGTGACCCCAGGCTCCTCGACAATGGTTAATCCGAGGTTTACCATTTTTAATATGTGAATATTTGGCGTCATTCCCAATGAGGAAGGATTGATTCCCACACTGGTTCGGACACGATCTCGTGCTTCTCCTTTAAGAGGAGCTTTCCCAAAGTATAGATGCAACAATTGGATTTCTCTCCTACCGCAAGATACAGCTACTTGTTTGTTTTACTGTCTTGGAGAGTTAATTACTCCCTACTCCAAGACAGCCTAAGCTATGTTGGTGTATCAGAGCCCTAGAAACAAAAAGATTACTAGATAGATTTTACTTTAAGCGTTATTTTTATTGGTTTTTGTTTAAGTCAAGAGGTGCGGAGATGAAACTCGTGGTGTGAAGAATCGACTCGAAATCACTAAAAAATGCACTTAAGATGATTAAGCAATCTTTTCCCTTCAATGAACTTCTAGCTAGGAAAGAGTTTGAGAATGCAAATACTTGTAAACACAAACCTTTCTTAACCAACAAATTAAAAGAAGATTTTTTTGTTTTTTCCAATACACTCAAAATGAGACAACTAGTTATTTTCACAAAAATTTCCCTTTTCTTTCAAAACACTCAAATACTACAAAAACAAACTTTTTCCAGAAGAGATTTTTTTTATTTCTTATAAAACACTCAAAACTATGGAACTAACTAATCTTGAGATCTAAAAACTATAAAAAAAAAACTATTTGAAGTCAAAGCTTACAAGATGTCTTTTTCAAGGATGTTTTACTTAGCTATAAGCAAACTAAGGACTAATTTGTCCAGAATCACAAATCAGTCAAAAAACAACCAATTTTTTTTTTCTTTTCTAAAAATGAAATCCAAACTTTTAACACAAGCCTTTTCGAAGTTTCGTAAAGAGAAAACACAAGGTGGATTCCTCAACAAAGGTAGATTTTGCAAATGGTCAGACTCATAAGAAGGCTAGTAAAAACCAAGGTGATATGAGGCTTCTACAGCTTCTAAGCTCAGAGCTACTACAAGACCAAAATGAAAACCAAACCCAACAATCAAAACTTCTAGGAATTTCACATAAAACCCTAACACCAATGGAATTAACCTAAGAAAAGCTTCTGACAGGTTATATGCAGGTCTGGGTAGGGGATAATAACATCTAAACAAAAACTAAGCTGACTAACAAAGAAAATCTTAGGTTTTCCAAAATTTTGACAGGGTCCGCAGGCCCACAGTTCACACAGGTGCGGTACCGCTATGTGCTAAAAGAAAAAGTGCGGATAGGTCTGCACTATGTCTCAAGCATAGGGTGCGGTCCTCTCCCAAAGTTATGAAAAACAAAAAATAATCCTAGATCTACTAAATGTACCCAATTCCACACACAACAAGCCAAAAACAGAAACAAAAACACAGTTTCTCAGGTCAAAGTAAAAACAAGGAAAAAATCAAGTCCCCAGCGGAGTCGCCATTTTGTCACACAGAATGAGTTGATCTTGCGGACAAGATAGACCTTCCTAGAATCTAACGATATCTAGTGACAAGCAAGCCAATCAAAAACTATCTTTCTCTAAATATGCAATTATAAACAAAGGCAAACAAGTGTTTAGGCCTACCTTGGGTCCAATGCAAGTTTGTGGAAGCCTCGCTCCTTTGATCCAAATGAGCTCCCTTGTAGCGAATCTGCAAACACAAACAAGCAAACAAATTAAATAGCACCTGAAAAGCCAATATCATAAAGCATACTTAACATGATGATCAAGGAATTCATGAAACAAATGACATAAGACAATTTGTTGAGAAAAATGAATCTGATTGTATTAATTCAAATCAAAAAAGAACTTTACAACCTGTGCCTTGATGTTGTACAAGCTCCTCCCAGGGTCCAACAAGAAGTCTCCTCTACTTTGACAAGTTTCACTCTCTTCCCAATGAAGCCAAAAAGGTATGTGACCTCTCCTCTCAAGCTTAACTAGGAAGTCTCAATTCCACTAGCATTTACCCTCAAAAATGTTCAGCTTCTAACCTCCTTAGCAACCAGCCTAATGCCTTAATTTATAGTCCAATTGAGGGAAGTTACTAGGTCCTCCTTCAAAGGGATAAAGCCCTCCTTCAAAGGGATAGCTCCTCTCATCAAGGGATTAGTTCCTTCTCTTTTGGAATGCATGAACCACCTAAGAGCGACCAATCCACATCAAAATTCCTTCTAGAATCATCTAGAATTAACCCAAAGTGAGTTTTTAGAATAAACTTGTGCCTTTTTGACTTTCACAGGGGTCGGCACCCACTCCTTTAGGGACAGAGCGGGCAGGTCCACAGTTATTGTCAACAGGGGGTGTGGGACCGCAGGCAACAGTGAGAGAAAGTGCGGAACCTGAGCTTTGTTGATTTTCAATGTCTTTCTCTCATTTTCAAAGCTTGACTTGAAGAGCTGAGGTCTGAGACTTGCTTAGGAGGACAGTACAAGTGATGATAGACCCATACTGACTGCAAATAGTCATGGTGACGATATTTTTATGTAACAAGAGGATTAATGAAAGGCAGCGGCTCTGTTTCATGATATTCATGTGGTTGTGAGTGTAGCAAATGTGTCTCTTATGTTTTATATGCATTTCGTAATGTTTCACAGTTCATTTCATATTCATTTCCAGTGAAATTTTCTAAGTTAGATAAGGTAGAATTCATTTTTATTGCTCTGCCTATGGGAAAATTTCATGTTCAGTGTTCTTCTTCTGTTGAAAAGGATTCATGTAATTATGCCCTTTTCACCCTCCTAAGCAATTCCTCCATTCCGCGTTATTTCAAACTAAATTGCTAGACTTTCCGCCTGTCTTGCCTCACGAAGTAATCTGTGCCTTTGTATTAAATTCTCTGCTCATTGCTGTCCGTTGGTCCCATACCATCCCAGAAACTCAGTCATTCATAAAAAAATGCCTCTTGTATCCATATTTACTTACTAGCCTAAGATCAATATTTCATTGTTAGTCATCTCAGACCATTCCATTTACTTATTCGTTGAGCATGACTCGGAGAGAGCCCTCTCCTGTTCTGGCAGGGCTTGCTACCAAACTGAGCGTGGTTTGTGGTTACCCTAAATTTTGCCTTCCTTCAGCTTAAGGCAAATTTAGGTGCTAACATAGTGGCGACTCCACTAGGGAACGAAATTAATCCCCTTAATTCTTGATAATTCTAAGCTTCTGAATGATAAGTTTAGGATTTGATAGGTTGAGTAAGTTGTTCATGTCCTTCTGATTTTTTTCGAAAATAACATGTTGGCTTCTAGACGATATACTAGAGCCAATCCAGATCCATATCCTCCTCATATTTACGAAAACCCCAACTTGATTCCAAGACTCCTTCATCAAGAGAGCACTATAACTCCCGTGTTCAAATCCCATTCATGTCCTGACATTTTTTAGTATCTTGAAGAGCTTGAGTTTGATGAGCAGTTTGAAATATCATTGTTCGAGACCAAATCCGAAAGGGTTGTTGACTATACTGTCCCCAATCCAAAATTTCTTGTAGACTTCGAGACGGAAAGGGCTAATCGGTCAATTGATAATTATATTATAGCTCAGCTTCAAACTCCAATTGCTAGCCCCTTACAAACTGTGCACACTCCTCCAACACCTCCAAGGCCAAATCCACCAAGAGTGATGGCTGCCCGTTTTGCACCCCTGGTTCTGCCTCAAGTTCTAGATGATATGCCCGCAGATTATCAAAGCAAAATCCTATTTTTTGATGGCACTCCTAACAGCATTACTGCTCAGCAACATGTGGACAGAATGGCAGATTTCTATGAACTTCATGAGATCGATGCGGAGAATGTGGCAATGAGACTCTTTGTACAGACATTTGCAGGTGAAGTGAGGAAATGGTTCAGAGGTTTGCCGACGGCATGTATTGCTACCTTGGCTGACCTACAAAGACAATTTTTAAACCAATTGGAAGTGAAAAAGAATCCTCTTCAAATTCTAGCTGAATATGAGCAAATCAAATGAAACGTTGGTGAGTCGGTCCAAGACTATTGTGTTAGCTTCAATTCAGTTTATAATGAAATTCCAGATCATCTAAGGCCACCTGTGGGACTAGCCATGGTGAAGTTCCCGGATGGTTTTGATGCTGACATGGCTTATCAATTAAGAGAGAGAGAACCGGCCACCATGGAAGACATGCAGAAGATAGTGGTCAGTGTTGAAGCAAATCTACTGACCAAGAGAGCTAGAGCAAAGGCAGAGAAAAAGGTCACCGTAAAAGAAGAATCTTCCTTGGTAGATCAATTACTCCGGAAGGTAGAGCAGATGCTTGAAAGGGTGAAACTTGACAAACCGGAGCCACAAGTTAGAAATCCTAACTTTCGTGGTCAGCAACAACCACAATATAGAATAAGACAGAGAGATCAGCGAGCCCAAGAGCAGACAGCACAACAACCAGTACAAACACCTTTGCAACAAAATTTTGTGCATGGACCAGAGTCAGATGAGGACGGGAATATAATAGGTGAAGAAAACCACCTCTTTACTCCTGATAATTTGCCTATTTATCTCACTGAGGATGAGGAGTATGCAGAAAGTTCGGCTATACACAAAGATGTAGATTTCATTCTAGCAAACGACACCGTATTGGAGGAAGAATCAGATGAGTACCAAAGAGGCTATATGAATGCTCTGTCCGCCCAGCAGCAGCGATATTCACTTAGAAACAGAGATGTTCCGGTCAAATCAATTCAGAAAAGGAAGGATGTTGAGGCATAAAAGAATGATTCATCAGTTACACAAAGGAAAGGAAAGGAGGCGGTTGGTTCGGAGAGCAGCAAATCACCATCAGCAGAACAATCACATCAGCAAGTTGCATCGAAAGAAAAGGAAAAGAAAGAAATCCTAGTCAAAGAGGTAGAAAAGATTCTCGCTTTTAATTTAGAGAATGAGATTTCTAAATTAAAGGTATCCATCCCCTTGACTGAAATAATGAGGAACAACAGTTATAGAGGGCAAGTATCTAAAATGTTGAATTTGGACCCAATGTACGACATGGTGAATGTCGAAGACGATCAACCTGAAATGATTTTTGGGCCAACATCGAATGGTGAGTCTCCTGATAGTGATGTGCCACCCTTTTATATCATTTTAAGGTTGCATGATTTTGTGTTACATAATGCCATGTTCGATTCCGGAGCTTCTCACAATCTCATGCCCAAGGCTATCATGGATAAGCTTGGTCTAGACATCACTCGAAAATACCATGATCTCTATTCATTTGATTCCAGCAGAGTAAGATGTATAGGACTCATCAAAGGCTTGGTTGTGAGTCTGGATCAGCTCCCAATGAAGAATGTTTTGATGGATGTTGTTGTAGTAGATATTCCTCCCAGGTTTGGCATGCTTCTTTCCAGGTCTTGGGTAGCGAAATTGAAAGGGACACTACAGCTAGATTTCTCCTATGCAACAATTCCGGTGTTTGGCCAAATGAGGAAATTGTATCGGGAACAAAAAATGAAATACATGATCACAAGCAAGGAGAAACCAATAAATCATCTGATTAATTATGTACATATAGATTTAGAGTCTTTTGTTTTGTATTCAGATAGTTTCAATGATATTGATAGTCAATTAGTAGAAGCAGATGATATTCCGGAAATAACAGAAAATTTTAGAGGAGTTTTAAAGAAAGAAGGACAAGAACAACAGAGCACCGTTGAGCGATCAGCTGAAAGTAATGGACAGCAAGTAGACCAAGCACAGCAAACAGATTTTCAACACTTGCAAGAGGAGGAAGAAGGTTTGTGGACCATGGATTTCGATGGAGCAGTGGGAAATGATGGCGCTGGAATTGGAATTTGGGTACGCAGTCCTTTCTCCACCCCGAACAAAGTGCCTAGTAACGTGCGGGTATGCTCTTACAAGTTGGCTTTTGATTGTTCAAACAATGAAGCTGAGTATGAAGCTCTGATTGCTAGCCTAAAGATTCTAAGAAAGCTGAATGCTAAGAAGATTTCAGTATATGGCGACTCGGAATTGGTGATTAAGTAGGTCAGAGGCGAATATCAAGCAAAGCATCCTCAGATGCGGGCTTATCGTAATGCAGTCCTAGACATCCTAAAATTGTTTTCAGAATACACCTTGACATGTGTGCCTCGTATACAAAATAGTATTGCTGATGCTCTTGCTAAGGCAGCAAGTAGTTTGAAGATCCCAATGAACTCTAGTAATAAATTCGAAATCCATGTCAAGAATCGTCCGACTATCCTAGACAATTAGAGATATTGGCAAGTTTTCCAAGATGATGAGGAGATTGATGATTTTCTGCAAAACAAAGGTAAGTTCAAAGAAACCTTAATTGATGTAGAAAATGACGATGGTAAAGGTAATGGTGCAGATGATGTGCAGATCAATCAAATGGACGTGTTGCAGTTAAAGAATAACGTTATTCCTAAAGGCTTGATACCTTTAGAAGAACTCTTCAATCAAGATGATGTAGCCTGCAAACCAACATTGCAGCCAATAGAGAAGGGTGTGGAAGAGGTCAATTTCGAAACAGCTGCTAATCCTAAATTGGTAAAACTATCTAAAGCATTGCCACCATAGATCAAGGACAAATATATCAGTTTGTTGTCTTCATTTGCAGATGTGTTTACTTGGGACTATTCTGACTTAAAGACATATGATACCAATATAATTCAGCACACTATACCCATCAAGCCCAATCAAAAACCATTCAGACAGAAGTTGAGAAGGCTAAATCCAAAGTTGCTGCCATCTATTGAAAAGGAGATAAACAGGTTGTACAAATCAGGGATCATTGTTCCCATCAGATTTTCAGATTGGATCTCTAATTTGGTGCTCGTACGAAAGAAGACAGGTGAGATTCGCTTATGCATTGATTTTAGAAATCTCAATAAAGTTTCGTTGAAAGATAATTATCCACTGCCCAAAATGGACCATATACTTCAGCGAGTAGTGGAAGCATCTCGTATGTCACTACTTGATGGTTATTCTGGATATAACCAAGTTTCTGTCCATGAAGACGACCGAGACAAGACAGTGTTCACCACTCCATGGGGAACCTTTCATTACGCTAAAATGCCTTTCGATTTAAAGAATGCGGGTGCCACATTTCAGCGTGCAATGGACTTGGATTTTGCAAATGAGAAGGATGTCTTTTTGGTTGTGTACATGGATGATTTGACGGTGTTTTCCAAATCTGATGAAGAGCACATGTACCATCTAAAAACTGTCATTCAAAAGTGCAGAAAATATGGCTTGTCGCTGAATCAGAAAAAGAGCTTGTTCGCCATGGAGGAAGGCAAGCTACTCGGGCACATTATCTCAAAAGATGGCATTCGTATTGACCCAGCATGTGTGCAAGCAATTCTGCAAATCGATCTGCCCTGGAATAAGAAAGAGATACAATCTTTCAATGGTAAAATGAATTTTCTACGCCGCTTTGTACCTAATCTTGCTGAGCACCTAAGAGAGATGACAAACATTCTTAAGAAGGACAGCCAAGTCAAGTGGACGGAGGAGGCTGTAAAATATTTCAATTTAGTCAAATTGGCTCTTTCCTCAGCTCTCGTTCTAGTAATCCCGGACTACACTTAGGATTTCATATTGTTTTCATTTGCTTCGGAGCACACTATGGCAGCTGTGTTATTGCAGAAAAGAGATGATCTTGAAAGACCCATTGCATTCTTCAGCAGAGCTATAAGAGATGCAACCTTAAAATACAACATCATTGAGAAGCAAGCCCTTGCACTTGTGAAGGCATTGAAAGATTTCCGGGTATATATTCTACGTTCTCATATTTTGGCCTATGTTCCTAACGTTGCTGTCAAAGATGTTTTAGTGCAGACCGATCCAGAAGGAAGACGAGGCAAATGGATTGCAGCCTTGCTAGAATATGATGTGGAAATAAAGCCCACAAAGCTGGTTAAAGGATAGGGATTGGCAAAGTTAATGGCTGAATCAAACTTGCATGCCTTGGACATAAATCTGATCGCTGCTATGTCCGATGATAATGAGGAAGCATCATCAATTCAGGTATCTGAAATGTTTGCTCTCTCTCCATGGTATTCAGATATCATATACGTGCTTAAAGATTTGTCACCACCACCCGGCATGACTAGAAACAAAGCGAGAACACTCAAGTTGAAAGCTACCAAGTTTTGCATTCTTAATTCCGCACTGTATTGGAAAGATCCCAGTGGCGTTCTGTTAAATTGTTTGGTTGAAGAAGAAGTAAAGAAGGTCATGGAGGACTGCCACCAAGGAGACTGTAGGGGTCACCTTTTTTGGAAGTCAACAAGAAATAAAATTCTGAGAGCATGGTACTATTGGCCGACATTGTTCGCTGATGTATATAAGATGGTCAAGAGCTGTCATAAATGCCATATTTTTTAAGGGAGGCAGAAATTACAGCCTTTTCCGCTTAAGCCCATTGAGGTGAGTGCCCCTTTTCAGCAATGGGGATTGGATTTCACTGGTGAAATTCATCCCGCTTCTTCTGGTCAGCATAAATGGATCCTCACAGCGACAGATTATTTCACGAAATGGATCGAGGCAATTCCCACCAGGCAAGCTACTAATGCGGTAATCATTTCATTCCTTGAAAATAACATCTTGTCTCGCTTTGGTTGCCCGAATAAGTTAATCACTGATAACGTAGCAGCTTTCAAATAAAAAAGGATGGTAGAGTTTTGTCATAAATATCACATCATTTTGGGTCACTCAACTACCTATCATCCGCAAGGCAATGGATTGGCGGAGTCTTCGAACAAATCATTGGTCAACATCATGAAGAAGCTGCTGGAAATAAATAAGAAGAGCTGGCATAAGAGGTTGGTCAATGCACTTTGGGCAGATCGGGTCAACCAAAAGAAATCCACTGGTACGTCACCGTTTGAGCTTTTTTATGGAGTTGATACAGTATTTCCTACCTCTCTCGCTGCCCCGGTAGTCAAACTTCTTCAGGAGGCTGGCAGTGAAGAAGATCCCATGCAGAGAAGGTTGAATCAAATGGTCCACTTGCAGCAGACCAGAGAAGAAGTTTTCAAGAACACATCCAAATTG
The DNA here is from genome assembly GCA_031772625.1 of Pinus tabuliformis. Taxonomy (NCBI): domain Eukaryota; kingdom Viridiplantae; phylum Streptophyta; class Pinopsida; order Pinales; family Pinaceae; genus Pinus; species Pinus tabuliformis. Next base: position 463,725,270 of record CM062816.1, on the reverse strand, counting down.
CAGGAGAAGATCAAGAAAATTTATGATAGAAAAGCAAAGGCGGATAAATTTCAGTTGGATGATGTGGTGCTGAAGTGGGATGCAAGGAATGAGGAAAAAGGTAAGCACGGTAAGTTCAAGAATCTTTGGAAAGGTCCTTTCAAGATTGTAGCATATCGGGGTCAGAATGCCTTTCTTCTGAAGGAAATGAACGGGGAAGATTGTCCAGGAGGGCCGATCAATGGTCGGCTGCTCAAGCGGTACCATTTCTGAGTTATTAACGTTGCTTCCACTGTCATTGTAAATACCATTTTTATTTCAGTTTGGTTTGATTTTTTCAAGTTAGTCTTCAAGTCATTTCAATGTCAAGTTTGAGTCAATTTTTTGGTCATTTTAGTTTCATAAATGAGTCAAAGTCCTGTGTTGTTTGTCAAAAAAATGACTCCATAGCCCAATGGACGAAGGCACTGTCTAGCTCTTCCAGAGATCTGCTATTCTTGGCACCTCCAAGGAGCTACCATCCCCCATGGGAGCCAATGTTAGAGTCGGTCTGGTCAGTCCTCCGTCAGAGATCAAAAGTCTTTATGCATTTCATTTTTAGGAGTACCGCTCCATTCACCCAGCTGCATTCCGCTAGGAGCATGCCATAATCTGACGGAAAAGGTCATGCTAGTCATTTCCCCTCATGTCTGGCTCCTGCTAGCTTAGGTCTTTTGTCAATTATCACTAAAGTCCATGACAGTCAAGGTCTAGTCCTTTAATGGACAAAAGTCATTTTCGATAATTAGGTCTAGGGATTAATCAATTTGGTCTTCAACCGTGTCCAATAAAGCCATGCAGGCCAGAGTGAGGCCCTTACAAAGTTATGATTCAGAGAGTTTCATCGTCATGTGGAAAAATTTCGACTGTTCTTCAAAACTTTGTTTTGAAGAAAAAGTCAAACAGTGTGTCATTTGTGATAAAATTTTCAAAAGGTCACCAATTGATTTCTTTAGATGCAGTCATGGTTTCCGTGGCCAAATGCCTTGTCATGCAACCCTTGCAAAAAGTGCCGAAAATTTCATCATTCTAGCTAAAAATTCAAAGGGAAGAAAGAAATTCAGTGTTGCTTTAAGTCAGTGAAAAGTGTCAAAAGGAAACATTAGCAAAGTGGGTTTTTGAAGAAGCAAAAATTTAACCCATGACTTCAAAGTCTTTATATAAGAATTTCCACAAGGAAACAAGGTCATTGTGCAAATCAAGGTTATTGAGAAACATAGCAAAGTGTTTGAGAGTGCAAAGCACGCATTTGGAGGGAGTTGGAGTCTTTTTCAAGAGCGCGACGCACACACAGAGGGGCACAGCGCACATACAGAGCGCGGCACACACAGATCCACCCCACAGTGCAAAGTCTATAAGGGCGCGGTGCATATAAAGAGTGCGGCGCACACCCACAAAGGCCCGAAATTGTGCCAAATTGCCTCAAGTTGCCTTTGAAACCCCTCAAATCGACAGGTAGGCTCTAAATCTCGATGGCTCATGTATTTTTGTGAAGGTTATGGTGGTTCATGGCTAGTTATAGTGGCAACTAAAATTCATAAAACCAACCACTAGAAAACACCAAAGCCATTGTTGCTAGGGTTGCAAAATTGTGGTGTTGATGCCAAGGCTCCTCTTTCACCTCTCATCTTTTCCCTCCTCTCCATTTTTCCCTTCCCCCTATCTCATTTTTCCCTATTACCCCTACCCTAAAATATTACCAAACTCCATTCCCTATCCCCTCCTCTTATTTGTCAACATAACACCCCAAAACCCTACCTTATTAAAACCCCAAAACCCTACCTTATCAAAACCCCAAAACCCTACCTTATCAAATCCCCAAACCCCCCTACATATCCCTAAACAAAACTTCTCCCCATAACCCCTATTCCCATCATATTATTCCCCTCCTAATACTCCCTTTTTTCATTGTTCCCCTTGGTGGCAGATATCACAACAACACCTAGTTTCACACCATCATAAAAGGGCAGCCTAAGTATAGTACACACAGCAGTCATGGCATCTAAGCATTCATCAAAGTATGAGATGGAGACACAAAGTGATTCATCCTCGGAAGAACAGGCTCCCAGGAGACATCACAAGAGTGGCAAACATGTTAGGGATGAGCCAACCACCCTCACTGAATTGCAGGTCTGCTCTCTTGCCATGTCATGCTTCCAGCATCTATCATGTTGTGAGTTTTGTCAAAGAGTGGCTAATGTTCGAGTTCATCATGAGTTGGCCGGTCTTTTTGTGCTTCACCTACATGGAGATCACTCTATCTTGGCCGGGGTCACCTTCACACTGACACCCGAAACTGTCTCATTAGCAACCGGTATACCGAATGTTGGAGAACCATGGCACAAGAAACAGAAAGTTGATCGACAGCATTATGAGCCTTACATTAAGGCCAGTTGCTTGAGGTAGCTCACAAGATTCTTTCCATTCAGATATTTGAAAGATGAATATGCTCCACTCATGAAGTTGATCATGAAGTACTTTAGCTGTGAGGGGAGGTTCTCTCATCTATATGCCTATCACATCAGGTTGCTCATGCACTTTACCAGGGTACGGAAGATGAACATCCCATTTTTCATTTGCAGGAACATAGAGAGGATGAACACCTTCATCCAGCACAAGACCCCTTAGCAGCAACTTAACAGTGTTTATCACTTTGCTCTTATTAAGATTTTGGTGGTTCATTAGTTGGGATTGCAGGGCATTACTTGGGATGATTTCATCTCCCGTGACCTCTTCAGCAGTTCACAGGTATTATCAAAGGTTAAGCATGAGGGTGAACCTTCTCGTCGGTATGAGCACCATGAGACTGCTAGTGTACCGGTTTTCATCACATATCAGAGGGGTGCTAGACATTTGTTTGCAGCAGCAAAACGAGTGTTATCTCCACCCGGGGTGGAAGGGGCCTCGCTTCCGACATCAACACTACAGGTACAGGATAGAGGTAAGGAGCTAATGCATGATGAGGGGCCTTCAAGTGAGCCATCAAGTGAACGAGAGACCAAATTCGTTCTCCTTCATGATGATGATACAGATACAGAACCAACAAGTGCACAGCTCAAAGAGATCATCCAGGAGCAGCAATTAGAGATCGAAGCCTTATCCCTTGACTTGGAGAGGGCTAAGTGGAACATGAAATATCTGGAGTAGAGGAACAAATAGCTTGAGGATCAGCAAGCAATCATGGAGCTACAAAACATTCGTGAGCATCGCCAAGCTGCACAAAGGAGAAGAGTTTAGCTCACGTCATTGGAGCAAGAGATTAATGAGGATCGGGAGGCCAACCTCGAGAGAGTTAACATGCACTTGGATAGGCTTATGGACAAGGCCGACAAGGACCATGCACTACTTAGACACATGGCTTTCCACTACATGGCGCGAAACAAAGTATGCAAGGCTCAAATCAGGAATTTGAAGGCAAAATTGAGGAAGGCAATAAAGAAGCAAAAGAGGAAAAGGGAGCTCGATCGACTTCAGATATTGGCCGAAGCCTCTTTGGCCCAGCATAACACTTGATAAGGAAGCTCCAGCCCAAATTTCAAGGAATTTGGGGCAATTTTGGTCACATGGCAAATTTTTGGTTACAACACAGGTTTTTTCTCAGTGGCGCGGCGCTTAGGATTGGGAGCTCCAAATCACAAATGGTTTGCAATTTTGGATTCATCGTGCAAAATCATGACTACTGGTGCATAGACAAGAAATTTGGGCATGATTTGAGTCTCCAGGAGGTCAAAAACACTCAAAAAATGACCTCTCTGCCCCTATTTTGACACACAGGAAGCAGTCTTGGGAGAATGAATTTTTGGAGGGGCAAATGAGCACCAAATTCAGTAATTCCACTTGGGTTGGAAAGTAGACAAGCCAAGCTTTTTAACAAGCACACTTGGGCACAATTTGGACTCCAGAAGGTACCTCAAAATCGCCTCTAAATTGGCGTGGCGCGTATAGAAATGGGCGCGATGCATATAGAGAAAAAGGCTAAAATCGCGCCCGTTTCGCGACATTTCAATTTGCGAATTTCTCCAAGTAGGCCCGCTCATCTACACTATACTTTTTTCGGCACCTAAGGCAAAATTTAAAGTATTTCCACTAAAGGTTGGCTTCTATCCAAGTGGCAAAGGAAGGCGAGCAGTCACCCAAGCCATTTGTCATTTTTGTAACGCTGCACCTATAACTAATGGTTGGCTTTCCACTTCCACTTTGTAATGATTCGAAAAACTCCCCAACTCTTGGTCGTTCTATTTCCTCATGGCATAGTCTCTTTATTGTAAGCAAACCATTTGCAAAGGGTTGGCTTGTAATTTCCGGGAGACTGTGGGAGAGAAACTCAGTTCTTCATTGTATATTTTGACAGAGGATTAATGAAAGGCAACGGCTCTGTTTCATGAGATTCATGTGGTTGTGAGTGTAGCAAATGTGTCTCTTATGTTTCATATGCATTTCGTAATGTTTCACAGTTCATTTCATATTCATTTCCAATGAAATTTTCTAAGTAAGATAAGGTAGAATTCATTTTTCTTGCTCTGCCTGTGGGAAAATTTCATGTTCAATGTTCTTCTTCTGTTGAAAAGGATTCATGTACTTATGCACTTTTCACCCTCCTAAGCAATTCCTCCATTTAGCTTTATTTCAAACTATATTGCTAGACTTTCCACTTGTCTTGCCTCACGAAGTAATTTGTGCCTTTGTATTAAATTCTCTGCTCATTATTGTCCGTTGGTCCCATACCATCCCAGAAACTCAATCATTCATAAAAAACTGCTTCTTGTATCCATATTTACTTACTAGCCTAAGATCAATATTTCACTGTTAGTCATCTCAGACCATTCCGTTTACTTATTCGCTGAGCGTGACTCGGAGAGAGACCTATCCTGTTCTGGTAGGGCTAGCTACTAGACTGAGCGTGGTTTGTGGTTACCCTGAATTTTGCCTTCCTTCAGCCTAAGGAAGATTTAGGTGCTAACACCATGCCAGGCCCGTTCTGACCCAAACAAAATTTTACACCATTCCGAGGAGGCCACGTGGCATCCAACCATTGGCCCACGTGGCCCTCCACCATTGCTCCAACTAAAAAACACCAACAGTCAATCAGAAACCATGAAATTTTCACCAATCAATGGAGGACACTTAGCGAGTAACCACTGGCCCGAAATGCATAGTTAGCCCATCTAATCACCTGCCTAGTCAGCGTACATACTGCTCACTGGACGTACCTGCAACCCATCATTTAAAATTTTAGTTGCTTGGCAATTCGATTAGAACACGATAATGGGAGCATACGATATCGATTTTGAGTGAAACGAGTTGCGTTGGATTCAAATCGCCAAGATATATCCAGTCATTCAGATTTCGAGCTCTATTGCACACTTTGAATTTTGAGCACTAAATTGATCCCCTATATCAATATATTAATTATATTACTAAGAATAATAATAATAATAATAATATTAACTAAATTAATAATAATAATAATGATTAATATATTAATTAAATAATATTTAATATATTAATAATGATAATAATTTTAATTAATAATAATGAATATATTAATAATAATAATAATAAAAGATATTAATTAAAAAATATTTAATATATTTATAATGATAATAATTTTAATCTAATAATAATAATAATAAGGCATAGTCTAACTTATAGATGAAATGACCTTTTTCACAATCATTTTTCTGGTTAATTTTAATCAAAATCGGATAGAGAATTTAAAAAACTTGAGTTTAAGTTGTTTAATTTACATAATTCGAGTGCCCTAGGGGTTTCTCATGGTGTTGAATCCATTTATCCATTCAAAAATGTATTTTGAATAACAAAAAATCTTGAAATTGTATTGTCGAATTTTGGTGAATTTTAGTGAAAAAGGTTATTTCGTCTATAAATTAGGCTGCACCATAATAATAATAATAATAACTAATGCCTATAGGCATATTTCAACCACATATACTAATGTGGTTGTGCATGTGATTGATTGATAGGCTTATACCAACCACATTTATGTAAATAAATGTGGTTGTGCTAGTATAATAATTATGAGAATGTTAAGTGTACAAATATCACAAATTGTTGTAATAATAGTAATATTGTTTAGTAAATAAATTTGAAAAAAAATAGTATTTTTATGAATTTATTTGATTAGATTAGATTATTATTATTATTTATTATTATCGTGCTTAGATTTAGTATTGTGAGAAAATTAGTAGTGTTGTTTATTTTGGTATTTTTTTATTAAGTCATGCATATAATAATGATTCACTTCAAATGTGAGTAGTAGATTTTTTTGGAAAAATAAATACCCACTTTCATTGATCTCACAAGTCAATATTAACATCTTTTTATAGATTTTGTTATTTAAATACCTTTAAATATTGGTGATGGTGGTAAGTCTATTAACTTGGATAGATGCCTTCCACCCATATGACACACTGTGGGTGTTGAAGTTATAATTTGTATATTAAGAAATGGATTCTTCCAATATGTTTCACCCATAAATATTGTCAATGGGATGAGATTTAATAAAGACCAATTATGGTTATATGGTTAAATATAGAGGGTCGATGAATTTATTAAGGCTATTTTGAGACTCACTAGATTATCTACCCTAAGTTCAAGGCAAAGATTTGATTGGGAAATCTTGATAAGGTCATCCTTGATAATGTGAGGAAGTTGATCCTTATGGATCTTTTACTAGGGTTGTAACCTCCTCATCCCTTGTGGTAAGAAAGATCAAAATCCTTTACCAAATATCATCCTAACGATGGCTATAGGGGGACTATACATTAGGTTAGCTCTTGAAGGTAACTTGAACAAGATTTAGAAAACCAGGTGCAAGAATAATATTTGGATCTCCATTTGGCACATATTTTGGAAAACTACATTAGAACCCTATCGTCGTCTAAAGGTGCCAGGATGGTAAGAACATACTAGAGATGTACTTATTGTCACCTTAGCACTCTCTCTCCACATTTTAGGCCAATTCCTAAGAAGCCATGAAGAGCTATCCCAATGATGTATTTAAGAAGAAACTTCAAGACACATGCTAAGTAGAGCAATGATTTATCAAAGATGAAATAACTTATGAAACAATCTAAGGCATAAAATATCAATGTGAAAAGAGGGTTAGGATCTTGATAAATAAAATTCTAACTATGGTATATGATAAAATACTATAGAAGACACAAACCAACAATATGAGTTTCACCCAATCACTTAAATAACAATGTTCCTCTAATGCATAAGATTGAGTATTAATTGCATAAACCAATAAAAGTACTATTATTGAGTTACCACTTGAGAATACATTTAAAATAGGACAAGCATACCACTATCCTACAATTCCATATCTGCCAAATAAATAAAAATGCATAAATTTCTATATTTAGATTAAGTTGAGAACCACTTGGAACTGTGAAAACACGCTAGGACTTGATGGACCTCGGGTTCTTTAGTTAGGAAAGTAAAATATAAATGAAATGATAACCCAACAATAGAATTCAACAATTAATATAAGATATAATAGTCCACGATAACTACACGTGCAAAAATAAGGATCAATACCCTAAGGGTCTTGCTTGGAAATTCTCCAAATTGATAACAAACAATTTCTAGCACTTTAAGAGATAAAATTCACTTCTGAATAAGTAAATTGTGCAATAGATATACTTTAGAATTGAATCAAGAGCTAGGATAAGTTAAATATCACATTTTTCCTTCAAACCCTAGGTTTAGGGTTTCACCAAACTTGAGAATAAATTGTTGTAAATAATTTCCAAATTGATGAAAATCTTGTATCACACTCAAGAACACGTTAGTGATAACTTTAAAGAACGAAATAAGAAGGTTTTTTTTCCCTTAGGGTTTTTAGATGAAAACTTTAAGTACAAACCCTCGGAAATCTAGCTTCAAAATGTAAATTAAAGCTTGAGCTTAGACAATGAAAGATTTTTTGGATTTTTCATTTCTTAAAAAATTTCATATTTTTATTTGTGTATAATAATAAAGGGAAAATTTTGGATATTTGAATAATTTGGTTGTTTGTTGGGATTGATGCTTAAAGGTATTTTCTCCACCAAGGAAAACGTGATCAAGATGAATGCTCTTTTTAAATTTGGTTACTAAATGCATGTGGATTAGGGCAAGAGACTAGAACCTAGAGGCAAATTAATCTCTTGGATAATTAAGACAAGTTATGAAACCAAAGCCTCGCTAGAAGGGATCCTTTAAGGGTAAATCCTTAAACCAACAAGATCAACTATGGGATGAAATAGAACTAAAATCCTTGCTAAGGCACCTTGAACTTATGGCCTAACAAGATATTAGATACTTAGCTAAACCCAACAAAGAAGAATGTCTTTGATCTTGGTAGTCTTGTAGTAGTCTTGAGCAATCACAACAATGCCTTTGAAAAATAAAGGAGATAACCATGAAAGAGAAAGTGCCAATGGTCAATACCAATGCTTCATGAAAGATAATTATATTATAACATAGAATGATCTCCAACAATTCACAACAATTTGGAGGAGAAATGAGGCATGTATATAGATAAGAAGCCTCTAACATATTTCATCCTTTTTACTCTAAGACAAGTTAAGAATTTTCCAAGAACCAAGTGACTTATCATACACAAAAGTCTTGGAGACAATGCTAAGACTCTTGGAATGACATTTTACATTGCATAAAAACCATTAGAAGAGGGAGATTTTCACTTTTAGGAGATTCAATTTGCTTGAATGGTCCAACATCTTTATTGAAATTAGCTTGAACTGATCCCATTATTACCCTCAATGTTCACCTTATTATCCTCAACATTTACTTTATGACCCCTTGAGACCTCATTGTTCACATGGAACTTGGAGAGATCCTTGGAAGGTGCTTGAACACTTGATGTTCCCCTTTCTTTGGATTTAAACTTGGACCATAAGTCTTAAACAACTTACCACATCACCCTTTGAAAAATATTTCACCTTTAAGTCACTCAAGCGACTTGCCACATAGTCATAAAACCACCACAGCTATCATAAAGAGAGCTTGACCTCATGTGGAGATAAAAGAAAGCTTGAAAAGAGAATTTTAAAGAGGTTGTTCCACCAAATTAAACATGGTATGTGAAGAGGAGGAATCAATGAGTGCAATGGGTCTTCTTTTTCTTTGGAGAGTGTGTGATGTGCATTGGGAAATGAAAAACTTCTGATGAACTGTAAAACTGCAATGGGAAATGTGAAACAAGGTGAACATATGCAAAATCATCTCGAAGTAACTATGGCCAAAGTGTGGCATGTACATAAGAAAAAGTGGTATGATATGGGGAAAAAATAGGTGTGCTAAACATGGGTGTCACAACCCTTACAAAGCGGGTTCACCTTTTACATGGCAAGTATAATAAGTGAGAAACTTGAGGCTCATCTGTCCAACTAGATTCATCTCAAGACCTCCACAAGCCTACCCAGAACATTAAATACCCAACAAGATAGGGAGTTAACAACTATCAAGGGGTAGTTAGTACGTAAGTACCAAAGACCCAAAGACAATGAGAATGGGGACTAGAAGGACTAGCCACGATTTTCTACCTGAGGAGATCTAGGATACCAACTAGCAACACTTGTACATAAATCATTTCATGATGGTCAATACAATACAAATATATCAACATATAGACACACTTTGGACTTATAATGGTGTTGAAACCCAAAGAAGAAAATGTATGGTACACTATGGAGCATTTGAGGTGTACAAACCCAAAAAGCTATTCTTGTATGGTAGTTACTATTAGGATGGCTACTTGTAGATATGAGGCTTACTTGAGTATTCAAAAACCCTGGTGCCTCTATTATAGGTGTGATGAAATCCTAAAACACTTAATTTGGTTTTGTGCCCTCTCCAAATCTCCTTAGAGGTTGTTCAAAGGGTTTGTGGGCCAATTTCACCTTGCTACCATCTCCAAGAAAATGAATGAGTTTAGAAAATAATTTAACTTGAACTATAGAGTTTTAGTTTGTCTAATCTCCCGTGGTTGTTGAAAAGTTTTTCTTTGTATGGAAGAAATGTAATGAAGTTAATTTTAATAGCAAAAGCATTCTCAAAATTTCACATGGTTTTGCGCCTCATTAATATGTGCGATATTGTAGTTTCAAATGATTGTACATGTGTAAATTAACCAAATGAAGATGAATCACCTACAACATCTATTCCATTTATGGTCCAAGACCTCATGTAAAAATTATCAAGGAACAACATGAGGCTTCCCTTGTCTAGTTCTCCCAATTTAAGCAATCATAGAGGGGAGAAAGGTAATCACATCCTAGTGAGCCACATATCTAGAAAAAGGTGGAAATGACAATGTAGTAGGCCTATGGTCCCTACATAATATAACGACAAATTCTAAGCATTGACCCTATCCATTTGAAAGACTACTTAGCCTCCCAAACATGGCAATAATGTGAGGGATCTAAGTGTTGTGGCCATTGAGCCAACTAGAACTAGTTGAGGGATAGCCCCAACAAACATGATGAGCCTTTGCTTAATGTCATGCTCCAACCTACTACTATATGAGTTCTTTGTTTTCACTATCAAACCAGATTTTATGATTTTGGTTCTTGCTTCATAGATAAATAAGTAGTGATTGATAAAAGTTTTTTTGACAACTTATAAAACGAAAAATATTGTTATTAACTAGTTTGATTGTGTCAAAAGGCACTTTCCACAACAATATATAAAGGAGATGTGTAATTATGTGCTCGACATGGAGTGGACATATGGCACCATGCAAAAATATGTTAATAACAAAAAGGAAAAATCAATGTGCCCCTAAGTTAACATTTCAAACTAAATCTCAACTTAGACTTGACATAAGTAAAATAGTAAAATACATATACAAATATCTAAAAGGATTGCCCATAAATAATTTCAAATAAATTTATTAAGCTTTTTGGATATATAATGTGAGACAATTGTTTGAGCATATATGTAAATATACTTTTCAAAATAAATTAAAAAATCTTGGAATCTATCACTTATTTTCTAATTAAAAACATATGAAATATATGATAATGAGTTAAAACTACATATCAATAAGAAGAGTTAAAACTACATATCAATTCTTTTTTATGTGGAAAAATATTATATTAAATAAAATGTAAAAAAATATGTTTATAAAAAAGAAAATTTTATATTTGATAATTCTTAATCAGAATTTCTGTAAATTAAAATAATTAAATAATATTTAAGTTAATTAAATTTTATTAATGAAATGAAAAAGAAAAAATAACGAATAAAATTTAAGAAAAAATTGCACTCAACAAATTAGATCGTTTTTAACCAGAGATATTGAGATATATGGTGTGAAGGTTGCATTTACTACTCTTATTTTGTGATTTTTTTGTATATTAAAACAAACCTTAATGAAAATAAAAGTTAGGAAAAGGAACAGAGAGCCAAAGTTAAATTAAACCTTGGATAAATTGAAATATATGCCATGAAGGTTGTATTTACTACTCTCGTTTTATATAAAAACAATGTAAAAATTATTGTATTAAAACAAACTTGAATAAAAGTTATGAAAGGTCATAGAAAGTACCAAAGTTAAATTAACCTTAGATAGATAGAGTACTATGTGAAATTTCTTATATTAAAACAAACCTCGATGAAAATAAAAGTACTCCGGAAAAAATTCGCTGTTCTTTAGTTAGTACTAGTCTTGGAGGTAGCTGTTAAAGTCTAGTAGACTGCTGTGCTGTATATCCTCCTCTGCTACTGTTATGGTGCTTAATCTTTCATGAGCTAGTGCCTGTATAAAAATTTAAAATATTGGAATAATTGTACATCTCAGCCTCATAATTGACTTGAATGGCACAGAATGTTTGATGGAATTGATTTCAATTATCCGTCAATGATTATGAATTCAATGATATATGGATCACTCTGGGAGTCTGTGTGCAGTCTCTGTGGTAAACAATCTGGAGACAAGCTATTTGCCTAAGATGTTTTACAGTTGGACTACTAGAATGTCCTATTATACAATATACTTACTGGTTAAGGGAATGCAGATCTCAAAGGATTGTCTCTAATCCATTGTTTATTTTGAAGGTTATGCTACAACATAACAGCTCCTATTAGTGCGGATATGGAAACTCTCAGATGCTGGTCCTATGGTGACTTGTTACCAAATTGGGCTGATCTCCTGATGTATTTGCTGGAGAGGCAGTGGGCCTATTCTTTGTATGAACCCAAATGCTTCTATGCAAGGAACTGATGAAATGCTTCCATTGGGGTAGACGCGTTTCCGGTTTGGAACAAACCAATAGAACCAGTTATATCTCGTACAGCTATATTAATCAAATGCTCCTGCAGTCCAGCAAGGGAAAGAGCATCGCTGAACAATGCTTCCGATATTGGTGATATAATAAAGATAATGGTCACATGTCTAAAGCCAAATCATTGCCCTGGAAAGGATATATGCTATTGTGTGCAGAAGAGAAAGCATATGTAGAGTTGGATGTAAAAGCACTGGGATTCCTCTTGAGATGGGGAGACAAAGTGGCAGCTACCGCCTTCCTAGTTTCTTCATCTGGGCTGCAGAGAAGCATCATTTCCACAACTTCCCTCATGAAAGGCCTATTTATGGGCAGAGTGCTAGTGCATAGCAGAGCCACCCTTAACATCAGCATCATTTCTTCTCTATGTGAGTCTGCTATGCGTGAATCCAGGACTCTGTTAATGTCAATGTTAATCTGATTCCGAACCCATCTAACAATACCCAAGTCATCTCCAAATTCGACATCATTGAGTTTCTTGCCAGTCACAAGCTCCAGCAGGACCACACCAAAGCTGTATATGTCACTCTTCTCATTCACTTTGAGGGTGTAAGCATACTCTGCACACATATCAATCAGTTGAATCAGTTGGCTAGAATTGTGATTTTTCTATTGACACATTTGGTTAATACAAACATATATGTCATAGCATTATCCGTTTAACTGGAAAGTCTTACCTGGGGCAATATAGCCATATGAGCCTGCAACTACTGACATGACATTCTCCTGACTCAGCTTCTCCACTGTTTTAGCCAAACCAAAATCAGCAATATGGGCTTTCCATTCACAATCCAGCAATATATTATATGATTTAACGTCCCTGTGTACTATTAGAGGGGAACAATCATGATGCAAGTAGGACAGACCCTGAGCAGCACCAATAGCAATGTTATAACGAGTAGGCCAATCCAGGGTTTCCCCTTCAGAATTATGAAGCCGTTCATACAGGCAACCATTTGGCATGTATTCATACACTAACAGATTAGAATCTGAACTAGAGATGCAACAAAGCAGCTTGACAATGTTGGCATGCCTAATCTTCCCTAAAGTGTCCACCTCTGCTTGAAATTCCTTGTCTTGGCCCAACTGCAGTTTCCTGTTGTTCCAGATCTGTTTCACGGCAACAATAGTGCCATTTCCCAGAGTCACCTTGTACACTTTGCCTGCACCTCCACTTCCGATAACATTATTTTCTGTCAATCTCTTCAAAATGTCTGATTCGTCGAATTCCAGCCTGTGAAAGGGTGTGAGTTTCCAAGAGAGTGTCTTTGATTTAGCTTGAGAAAAATTCTTGTATGTCTTATACAGGATACCTATAAGAATCAAGCAGACTATGACCACCACAGCAATAACCGCAATCAATACCCTGTATTGATGATTCTCAGATCCCTTTTTCTGTTGGAAGCATGAAGGAAGCTTTAATGGCCCACCTCCACACAGGCCAGGATTGCGAAGAAAACTTTCATCATATGCCAGATTATTGTAACCAACAGGGACAGAGCCAGACAAGAGGTTGCCAGACACATTAAGAAAACTCAACTTGAGATTGTCTAATTCAAGGGGTATTTCCCCTGAAAGCAAATTGTTTGAGAGGTCAAGGCTGTTAAGAACTGGCAGCGACCCAAGAGATGCGGGAATTGAACCTGTGAGGCTGTTGTTTGCAAGGTTAAGCTGAGAAAGCTCTTTCCATGATATTATTGTCATAGGGAGTACCCCATTTGACATATTGTGGTCAAGTGAAAGACGCTGCAGTGACGATAATTTAGTAAGTTCCCCTGGAATAGTACCTGATAAACTGTTGTGACTGGCTAAAAAGCTGCTGAGATTCCACAACTGTGAAATGCTAGAGGGAATACTTCCACTGAATTGATTGTATGATATCTCCAAAGCCCACAGATTGGCTGCTTTTGTGATTTGGGCAGGAATTTGGCCCTGGAAGGCGTTGTTTGTCAAGGATAATTGTCCAAGGAGTGGAGAACTCCATAGTCCCAGATGAACCTCACCGCTTAGTTGGTTATTCTCTACTCGGACAGCGGTTAGGTTAGGACAATTTCCTAGAGACCCAGGCAGTCTGCCATTAAACTTATTATCATATACAATAAAAGCTACCAGTACTCCACCTGCACAGACATTCTGCGGAAGAGGACCTGACAGGTCATTTGTTGATACATCAAACTCAACAAGTTTAGAACCCATCCCAATTCCCGGGGGCACTAATCCTGTAAGCTTGTTGGTAAAAAGATTGAGATGGACTAAACTAGTAAGCTTATCAAGCCCAGAGGGTATAGACCCAGAGAGATGGTTGATGAATAACTGCAGTGTCTCTAGGTTTCTCAAATCTCCAATCCCATTGGGGATGCTTCCATTGAGCTCATTGATTGACAGATCCAAATTCACAAGATTCTTAAGATTGTTGATATTTTCTGGAATTGGTCCAGATAAATTGTTACGATATAGAATCATATCTGTCATGTTTGAAAGGGCCATCAATTTTCTTGGGATCCTGCCCGTCAAATGATTCTCTGAGAGGTCCAAAAACACCATATCTGTTATATTTCCTATTGACTCTGGAATTTCTCCTACTAAATTACAATCTCTCATCCACAACTGCTGCAGCCTTGACAAGTTCCCAAGTTCAGGTGGGATTACTCCTTGAGACAGAGGGTTGTAGGACACAGTTAAGTTTTTTAACGAAGAGAGATCTCCAAGGAAGGGAGGAACAGTACCATTCAACAGATTAGAGTGCAAGAACAATAACTCGATGTTAGGCAACCTTCCGAATCCAGAAGGAATGTCACCGGAGAAATTGTTGGCCGAGAGGTCTAATTGCACGAGCTCCTCCAGTTTATATATCTCATCCGGCAAGGACCCAACGAACACGTTCTCAGACAAATACAGGTTCCGCAGACGAGTACAATTCAGCAGGCCAGACAGAAAATCCCCACCAAAATAATTCAGGTTTAAGTTCAAGTCCCTCAGATTACTCAATTTACAGATACTGGAAGGAATTGTTCCACTGATATTCAAGTTTTGAAGGTCCAGAGCCACAACAGACTTGGTGTTTCCATCACAGGTGACTCCAGTCCAGTTACAGTGATCATCACCATTTGAATTACTTCTCCAATCGCTAAGTTCCCCATTAGTATTCCAGCTCTTCTTGACCTGCAATAGTATTTGGCCTTCTTCTGACAGACAATTGCTTTGCAGACAGAGCAACAATCCAAGCAATAAAACAAGGCCATATGCATTTCCCATTTCGGTGGAGGCCATTTCTTAATCTCTCCCGGCAAATTCTCCGTGTGTTGTCTATGGCAACCTGTTGTTCATCACAGATCGATGAATATATTTACAGAACGAGGATTCCATGTATTTGAATGGCAATAGTTTTCAGGTCAACAAGTCAATTATTCAATATTTCCTTGCAGTTGGAAAATTAGGCAGCGACCGAATAAAGTAGGAACTTCTGACATTTGGTCACGTGACGCAATGCATCGAGAAGCGTGAAATTCCAGAAGCCCACTGTCGTAAACATTGTCTATCAAACATGTAGGCACATCAGTGACTTGTCTGTGTAAGTATGCAGACCCTTGTTAGGAAGATGTTGCAATCTGGAAGCATCCTCGGTTGATCCTACCTGCGAGAGGACCATGAATGGGTTGCGACAGATTCCCTCTCAGTGCACACGCGTGCATCTCAAATATAGTTGTTTGTGACGTATGTAAAATTTATTTATATTATCCCCCTCTATCTTATATTTTGTCAGAAAGCTAAGAACCAGTATGAAATGGGTGGGATCCGATTTTTCTCTAACAAGTTGTTCTTTTGAATATTGCAAACCTGGTCAACATGGTGTTGTTCTGATTATAGAGGGAAGTTGGAGGGATGTTTCATACTCCGTATCACCGTTCAAGTCCTCGTTCAATCTTGGCGAGCTGCTCGCTTTATATGTGTGGCACATGTCGGTTTGACTAGGATTAAAGAAGGTTTAGCCTTGTAGATTCCTATTTGACTAGGATTAAAGAAGGTAAAGCCTTGTAGACTCCTAATTAAGTAGCCCATAACAAATTTGGACTTTTGTAATTTGGACTTTTGAGAATTACAATGGATACATCCAAACCCACTGCCGGAAATATAAGGAGTTTGAAACCCAAAACAAAACTAAAAGAGAGTGAACAAGTGTCCCCCCAAAAGTTCTAAGGCCAAATCTGCAACTAAAACCACATAAAGAGAACAAATGCATTAAGAAATTCTCTTCTCTTTACTTACTAGATATCTATATATATCATACTCTATGCTAAGGGTAAAGGGGAGGTGATCTAACATATGAGGATGGTAAAGGTGTATCAATGTCGTTATATGGAAAGCTAATGCATGAACCTAATAAAAAAAATTGCATGGTTTATAAATAGATAAATACATGTAAATACTAATTTTAAAATTTATACACTATAAAATATATGAGAATTATTATATTAACATGTTAAAAATAAAAAATATGTTATATTACTTCTGAGTCGTACCATGTAAATGTACTTATTTTTAAATATGCAGTCTTAAATTCTTAACAAATTAATTTGAAAATAACTCTTGGAATGTCATAAAATTTACATTGTCACTTTTTAAAATTGTTTATTCATATTATAATATTTACAATCCATAATGTTTCAATCATTTAAAGGTGTCAGTTATCCTAAAGATTTCCACGAATTCATGCTCAATAAGCATATCCAACAACTTTATAAAATAAAAGGTTTCATCATTTATAATTATCTTCGCATTTTAAAGACTAACTTTAAGGAAACATGGGGAAGGGTTAAACGAAAATGAATGAATAAAGCAACAGTGTTGAGATATACTTTTCTAATATTTGGTAGATGAGAATAATTGAGCTCAACACCATCATAGACCAACAATAATAATCCTCTCGTAAAATCTTAAATTACTAAATAGGATGTGCTCCAAAGATAAGTCATTTTTGAACTCTAAGATATTGGGTTTATTATAATGAAGCCATCATAAACTATTAGCGAGGAACCTTGCAACAAAAGTTATCCTATTCAATTGTGTTTGACTTTAGTAATGAATAGAGATAAATGCATGCCGATCATTTATTTGTAATCGTCCCTTTTCCTTGCTAATGTTGTTGTGTTATGGTAGTGATGCATGCTCTCACAATTTTGTGTTCTCTTCAATACAACCAATCTCGTCTATTTATAACTTTAGCTCTAACCTCTAGCTCGTTGTCTTGAACCATGGAAAATGTTTCAATCCACTAAATAAAGCACCCCAAGTTACATTCATTTGTAAGAATATGACATGTCATTTTAACATATTCTACATTGGATGAAAAAAAATTGCATAGTCATTGTTATAAAAATTCCTACAAGCTTTCTTGATTTGGTCCCATGTTCAAGAGAGTGATTCTCAAAAGTTACAACCTACATCCATCTAGAACTCAAACATTGAATGTTCTTGGAGTCACCCTGAATCTTGAGAATGTTAAACTTTATTGACATGATATATGATGGTTATATTGAAGAAAATTATCAAAAATTTAGAATGTCTTACAAAACTTTGATAGCCTCAAACCATAATTAAATATGCCTATGAGGTTATTTCTTGATTTCTTGATATTGTTATGCTGCAGGAAAGATTTCCCTAAGTATGGGGTTGAAAACCTTAATAGAGTGAATAATAGAAGCTCAACATAGTAGCCCAATAACATAAGTATTAAATACAATACATGATCTAAAGGATGGAAGATCTATTTGGTAGTTCAACAGTTGGAGTAGATCTAGAAGTTGTATCTTCTTCTCTAACTCCTTATCTTTAGACTTGCAACCAAAAAGCAAGAATACAATAACTAGTAGAGAGATCAAAGCATAATTGTACATAAAAAGTTAGTATAATCCAATTTCAAATACAAATTGAGAACATTTCACATAAAACATTGAAATAGGAATAAGAACATGAGTTTCTTTATCAATATTTGGGCAACAATACAGTATAACCAGTCACCTAACCCTTGCCATTGGAATTGCACGAACCATTCTTTGAATCCCTCCTTCCTGGCCACTGAATTTCTCCTCCTTTATCCTTTATCCTTTTGCTCCAAAAGTAATGTGTGAGATATGAGGGTTCAACATAACAATATAGTAATATGAGGAAAACTAGGAAAGAGGGATTTCCTGTGTACTTGGATATGTGAGAATTTTAATAGTATTGTATTGCACTAGTAAGAAATGTGTTTTCCTACACACAAAGCATCATTATATACCATCAATAATTGGTTGGGATGGTTATGACATGAGTTGTAGCAATTGGCTTCCGGTCTAACTCATACATTCCACTTGAGAAAGTGCTAAATTGCACATATTTATATTTTTTAAATTCATTATGTAGGCATACACGAGTTTTTTTTAAGAGACTCGCAGACATATGTGAGATGCTTTTGGGAGAATCATGTGCATACCTAGGATCCCAAAACAAGAAGAGCATATGGAAACTTAAAAATTGTTTGTTAAGAAATTTCTACGAAAAACAAGTCTTCGATATGGAAAGGGATATGATAACCTAGCCAAGAACTACATCTTAAGATAATTGTCGCAAAAGATGTTATAATAGCTGCCCCCTAATGTGTGAGGTCAAAAGGGTATTCGATGGCCGAAATACATTATATATGACCAAGAGGATGTTGTCAAGAGGACCCAATAGAAGTTCACTAGATAATGGGTCAAGCAACACTTGCAAAAGAAAATTAGAAAAGCAACTCATCTCCCAAGGTGGGCATATCGATGCTCGGAGAAAGGAAAGAATAGACACCAAGTCAAGTACACTATGGATCCATAAACATCAGTATATAGAGAATGACAGTCATGGCCACAAAAATACATAGTGGATCCATGTCAAATAGATCATAACGAACAATAAATAGTGGAGTTATGTCTCAGTATATAAAGTTGGAGAATATTTCGAGCAAATGAAGTGAACAATTGATCTTCCTATGAAGTACCAAAGTCATGCAGTAAGGAGTTGTACTATCCAAAACTTGGGTGCCAATATATAAGTTGATATTGAACCAAGAAGCAACATATAAAGATGGAGGCCATTGACAATAATTGATGAAGCTATCAAATGAACAAGAATGCTAACACAACCTAACATATTCAAAATCGATAGTTGATGGTACAAATCTACATTATGTGAATACATGAGTTGAAGTCGAACATGGGAGAAATTGTTTGATTACCCCTTATTGATGTCTTCCATTAAAAAACAAAAGACCACATATTGATAATGATAATGGGTGTCAAGGTACCTACTACATTCTAACAAGTGTGAATAAATGTGGCACCCCCCCAACCAACATGAGTGTGACCAAAAGTGCAATGATTTGGAAGGATTCATATGAAAAGATTGAACAAGACACCAACAACTACTCTCTTGCATGGGCTAGATGGAATAGTACATGGAGGAGACCCTCTAAATAACAACCAATAATAAAGTTGCTAACAGAGGTGAGGAATTCGACCATTGAGGAAAATGGAACTCAAGGTACTGTACAAATCCCAATGTGTAATAATGTAAGTTGACGTTGAACATAAGGGAAACCACCTAGTCAAATGCCAATGATGAAAATCAATTTTGGGTCGAAGATCACCTATGAATGATGTAAACAGGGTGAGGGTGTTTTTAGAAAACAGAGAGGTAGAAATGTGTTCTCTTGTTGATAATTACTTGTGATTGTTATTATAATATTTCTTATGTTCTTCCTTTATCTTATTTCATTAAGAAATTACCAAAACCAAAAAACGAAGATCAAGGACATCAGATGTAGGTGCATAACCAGGGGAAAACCCAGTCAAGAACTCTTCCTTCAGTAATTCAAAATGAGATAGACTAAGACCCTAAACCAAAATACCTTCCTCCTCCAGCAAGTTAGCTCTTCCATCTTCTCAAATGCAACTTAAACCCAAAATTTTGAGCCCTAGCTTCAAAACTTCGACCCATCTTTAAGACTGTAGTTTTGATCTAGCAACTTCAGTAGCTCCGACCTAGCAGCTTCACAACTTCGACCTTGATGCAGCTTCACAACTTCGACCTTAATGCAACTTCATAGCTTCGATGCAACTTCGTAGATTTGATGCATCTTCATAGCTTTGATGTAGTTTCCTAGCTTCGATGCAACTTTAGAATTTCGTTGCACATGAGAGAGAGAGAGAGAGAGAGAGAGAGAGAGAGACCCAAAAACTTTGATTCCAGGTTCCTTCTTAAACTTCATGTTGGAAATAATACTGAGAGGGAGGGTGAATCAGTATTATCACATCAATAAAACTTTTTCATTTCCATATTCAGATTCATATATGCTACTTCCACAACTTCTTATGATTCAGTTAGTTGATCCTTAATGAGTGCATTAGAACATTATCAACCATATTAACATTAAACAGGTGTAGTAAAATAGAACAGATCATCACACATAAGCCACACACATGAACACCATGATATTAGGTGGAAACCCAATGTGGGAGAAAACCACCTGCTGCAAGTCATCTCAATCTTCTTCTTAATAAGAAAATCCTTTTACAAAAGTTTTGTACTAGTGCAGTCCTTTACCGGTACGCACGCTACTACCTGTAGAGAGCTACAACCCTCTCTCGTTCTCCAGTCTCTCCTGGAAGGGAGCTACAACCCCCATAGTTCTTGTACTAGCCGATCCGTTTACTAGTACGCAGGCTGCTACCTGCTGCAATGCTCCAAAGTTTTCAACTACTATTGAAAGGGAGCTACCACCCCCTTAGCTCTTGTACTAGCTAAGATACTAGTACGTAGGCGCCGACCTACAATCTTCTCTCCTCTAGGTACCATGTTCCATCAATTTTCAGACTGGATACACTGAAGCACAACATCATAATCTGAAAGGCCACGTTTCATCCAATTTTCATACTGGACACATTAATATCATTGAAGCTCATAATCAATCAATACTAGCATCATCAATCTCTGAATTACCCAATCACCAGATCAATACATATACAAGGATAATATGTGTGTCAGCAATTAGATCTAGTCCATTAGATCACATAAATATGAGTCATTATGATCTTTGATCCATTATTAGATCTCATCCATCAACACAATCAATCAAACTGAATATGTAGAATACTGACACCATTAAACAGTCATCAAAACACATCAACAACCTGAACCACCTGTAACTTTAAACATCATAGCTCAAATGGTATACGCTACTACAATGAACCAAACCTGCGTACATACGCGCTTTCACCAAAGCCAACCCGTGTACAGATCTATAAATATTCAATAATGACTTGCAGCGATTTCAAACTTAAGTTATACCGAGTTCAGATCATTACAAGCATCAGTATACAGATCTAGAATAAGCATAATCAACTATATAGAGATAGTTCATTTCAAACCATTTGATCTCGATCTATCCTTAGATCTTGTTCTCCATCAATCGGTGAGATCCCTCTTTAGCTCAGATCCAGATCTACACCATAACCCAATCATAGTGTTCCAGATCTAGCACTTTATCAGATATTCAATAATTCAGATGATGCTTTGCCAAATGATCTCCCTCCTCTTTTATAGTCTTAGGCCTTTCACAATACGATGGTCCAAAACCATAATAACACAATACCACGGACCCAATACTTGGGATCAACACTTTTGGATGCAATACCACGGACCAAAACCATAGGATCAAAAACTGTCGGACTAATACCATGAACCAACCATGAAAGTGCATGAGATCAACACTTTTGGATGCAATACCATGGACCAAAACCATAGGATCAAAAACTGTCGGACTAATACCATGAACCAATCATGAAAGTGCGTGAACTTTTCTCTTGCATGCAAGTCATGATTGAATATTTATAGATCTGTACACTGGTTGGCTTTGGTGAAAGCGCGTATGTACGCAGGTTTGGTTCATTGTAGTAGCGTATACCATTTGAGCTATGATGTTTAAAGTTACAGGTGGTTCAGGTTGTTGATGTGTTATGATGACTATTTAATGGTGTCAGTATTCTACATATTCAGTTTGATTGATTGTGTTGATGGATGAGATCTAATAATGGATCAGGATCATAATGACTCATATTTATGTGATCTAATGGACTAGATCTAATTGCTGACACACATATTATCCTTGTATATGTATTGATCTGGTGATTGGGTAATTCAGAGATTGATGATGCTAGTATTGATTGATTATGAGCTTCAATGATATTAATGTGTCCAGTATGAAAATTGGATGAAACGTGGCCTTTCAGATTATGATGTTGTGCTTTAGCGTATCCAGTCTGAAAATTAATGAAACATGGTACCTGGAGGAGAGAAGATTGTAGGTCGGTGCCTACGTACTAGTATCTTAGCTAGTACAAGAGCTAAGGGGGTGGTAGCTCCCTTCCAATAGCAGTTGAAAACTTTGGAGCATTGTAGCAGGTCACAGCCTGCGTACTAGTAAACGGATCGGCTAGTACAAGAACTATGGGGGTTGTAGCTCCCTTCCAGGAGATACTGGAGAACGAGAGAGGGTTGTAGCTCTCTGCAGGTAGTAGCCTGCATACCAGTAAAGGACTGCACTAGTACAGAACTTTTGTAAAAGGATTTTCTTATTAAGAAGAAGATTGAGATGACTTGCAGCAGGTGGTTTTCTCCCACATTGGGTTTCCACCTTATATCATGGTGTTCATGTGTGTGGCTTATGTGTGATGATCTGTTCTATTTTGAATCAGTGATCTGTTCTATTTTACTGCACCTGTTTACTGTTAATATGGTTGATAATGTTCTAATGCACTCATTAAGGATCAACTAACTCAATCATAAGAAGTTGTGGAAGTAGCATATATGAATCTGAATATGGAAATGAAAAAGTTTTATTGATGTGATAACACTGATTCACCCCCCCTCTCAGTATTATTTCCAACACTTCACACTTTTTCTACTACCAGTTATTGCAATTCGAACTTGTGTGAGATGAGTGATAAATGAGGTCGATTTTATCCAATATATAGGCTTCTTGTGACTCAAGTCAAATTCCCCTGTTGAGGTCCACTTGTCCTCCTTTGAGGCCAACTTGGTGGTGGAGGCCTAGAAGACCTAAAATACAATAAAATAAATTTCTTCTTTGACAAATAAATCCCAAGAAGGGTTCTTTACAATATGACATGGACAAGGACACTTGACATAAACCCTAGAAGCTTGCAATGGAGGCTATGACCTAAAAAAAATTGACCCATGCATGAAACCCATGCTTTAATAAGTCAATTTATTTAATAATGAAATTTATTTTTCTTTTGTTTGATAAATATAATACATAATGAATCAAATACAATTATGAAGACCGACACTAGTTACATTCTTCAGCACTCCCTCTTAACTAGGGAGGTATTCATAATTACCCATATCTATAGAGGTACATGGAAGATCTCCAAAATTAACTACGAAGAGTTCTAGCACACTCAATGTTGCTGACTAGATTCCTGACCAAGCTAATCTATCCAAGTGGGACTAAGATGGACTAAAGCTTTCAGCTAGTCTAGGTACCATCAAGCTTACTGACTAACCATCAACCTAAGGATCTAGGTGTGTATCCAAGGTCAGAGCTCCAAGACCAACGCCACCCTCCCTCTTCAGGATCTAGACATAAAACACACATAATTCAGCCATATGTCCTCCCAAGCATCTGCCATTAGATGCTTCATCTCTCCCTAATAACATAGATATATCCATTTGTCCAAGCATGATTCCAAAGTGTTCATCCTTCTTCATGGAGAGATTTACCTGTACAAACACACCCCAATCAATAATGAACTTTCAAATATACAAACATGTAAACACAGACCTTCAGAGTCCTTATTCATTTGGATGTTGCTTATATTATCATCAAGCTAACAATATGCAAATTTTCGGAAGATTTCTTCTACTTTCAATTATATTGCAGATATATTCACTCTTTGATTCCTTTTACAATGTATCCATCATAATATTCCCTTCCTCTCAATTGGAGATATGTACTATTTTCTTTGAACCATGTTCTCTCTTAAATTAGGGAGATTAACTACTTTCTTACTTTCTTCTTCTATAGCATCAGAGGACCTTCTATGGATTTCATTCTTTCTTACAGTATCAAGGTCATCTTCCTTTGTCATGCTTATATGAACATATTTATCATCTTGAAGATTGTGTACCTACAAATCCTTCAATAGCAAGTACAACCAAATAAAATATACAAATGTATGAAGTTAACCTAAAATCAATTCATTATAATGGAAGCATTAAAAAATTCAAACTTTAGACATCTAAACCTAGTTAGGTTCATAATTAGCAAGAGAAATATACTTCAATCTTATGCTAGGATTATTGTCATAAACCCTAGATCATATCATTAAGGCTTAAAGAAACTTAATCAAGATAACAAACTTTTACTCTTGCAAGCCCTAGATTCCACCTTTGTGACACAAAGCCTTTAGATATTAGCAATTAATAACAATCCTATCATGCATCTATGGTTTCAACAATGTTAGACACTACTAGTGTTAGATCCCTACAATACTAGTGATTCCCCCATTAGTATTGTCATTGTATCCCTTATTATTATTGTTGTGCCCCTATTGTCCCCATATTGTTATTATTGTGCCCCCATAGAAGCCCACTATTGTTATTGTTATGCCCTTATATTATTATTGTTATGTCGTTTTTTATTATATTGTGACCCCTTAGACTCCTATATATATAAAGGAGGTTTTTTCATTTGTATCATCCAAGAATTGTTCATTTGTGTAATGTAAAGGAGGTTACCCCCTCAAAGAGGTTGATTTATAAGGCGTTGATCTTTATTTTCTATCTTTTTGTGAGCTGGTTTCATAACATTTGGTATCAAAGCTTTGGATTCTAGGGTTTCGTTGCTCCAAACAGGCCATCGTGGCATTTTCACTATCACTTTTTTCTGCCACGTTTCAGAATATAAATGAAAAACACATTTGAGTTGAAATCGTTCTAAACCTCAGGTCCAAATTTCAGATCTTGTCTCGCTATATTTTCAGAGATATTCTCTGATGAAGTTAGGGTTTTGGCAGACTCCCGATTTACATTCCAAACATGTGATCTTGGGAAAATCGTTATAACCTTCTCTATGAGAATCAAATTGAAATTTCATAAGAAGTTACAGAAAGAGGATGGAATGTAGTTTTTTTTTATATCTTTTTCAGATCCGAAGGTCGAAACAGTGACATGTGGCATGTCGTACAACTGCGCTCTACTGAAAAATTATATAATCAAGTCATCTTGGGAGATTGAGCATAACTCTTTCTTGGATAATCCAATTTTGATCAGACTAGTGGATATGGAAAGAGGACAAAGAGGTCTATCACAGGAAGAAATTTCGGACCTTGGAGACCGGCAATTATAGAGATACAACAGATTCCATATCGAGTTTCTACAAAGAAAAAAAAAAGGTGTGTAGTCTTTTTAAAAATTTTCATAAGTTTGGGTTGAAAAATTAGTTTGTAGTTCAAAGGGCATAGTGAAGCATAACTATCATTAATTGATGCTCCAAAGAAAGAAAATGGAAACACATAGTAAGCAACCTGAAAGCTCTAGCATGACTCATGAAGAAGAGGAAGAAATGCAACATGATATATCAAAATTATGAGACCAAGCTCAACAAATTTCACTCTCACAAAAGGTAACAAAAGCTAAGATTAATGGTTTAAAGAAAGACGTGGACACTAAGATGAATGGCATGGAAGCTACGATGAATGTCATGGACGCTAAGATGGAAGATTTGAAGATATATTTGACTAAGTTGCTACAAGAAATGCTTACTAATGGTGAAAGGGTAGTAAAGGAAACTCATGATGAGAACAAAAGAAATGTTAATCATGATTTCATAGACTCTAACGTTGGATTGAAGACCCACCATGTTCCAAAGATCGATATGAGGAAGTTTGATGGCAAGGATCCCGTAACATGGATACTACATGTTATTGTCAGTATTTGTATCCTACCATCAGTGATCAAAAATCCTCTTTTCATATCATTTTAAGGGTCCAATTCAGCAATTTTTTATCATTCCACTAGGTCATGCAAAAAATTAGTCACTGATGGTAGTCCTAGTCCAAAAACATCACTCTTCCCTAAATGTGATTACTTGCTGGCATAGTTTCATATCTTGTTGATTGTAAATCATCCATAAAGTTATTTTTATCATGCCATTTTTATCAGCCATGAGGTCATTATGTCATCTTGAAATTCAATCCTTCAAGGTCTCATTAGGTCATTAGGGTTGCCAAGGTTCATTCCATTACATAAGACCAGCAAGTAGAGGGTGATCAAATAACATCCCTTCACCATGTGCAGTTGATTTGTAAAGAGAAATGCTTATTTCATTATGTAATTTTATGTCTTTCAAATGTAATAATTTCACCATCCCAAGCTATTGACTCAATGTTCCAAAGATGCCAGACCATCAAAAGATCAATTTTTCAAAGGAAATAGTCAAATGAAAGGGTAAAGTTTCAAAGGATTAAGTGCATGCCAAAGGGAGTTGTTTTTTCCCAAGGGTGTCCAAATCATCATTTTCCACAAGCACTAAACCCTAATTTCATCACCCATTGAGCTAGGGTTGGCTAGGAAATCAGAGACATATAAGTATATGAGGCATAAGGGATGTCATTTCAGTGAGTATGAGGCCATTCCAACCCATACACATCATGTCTCCATCATTTTTCAATAAGTCATTCCAAGGGACAAATCATTTGTAACACATAGGGTCGGTTTTTCTTCAAACTATGTTTTAGACCAAACAGGGAAGAATTTGGAAAAAATGAGAGAGGTTTTTGTCCACAATAGGCCAAGGAAGAAAAATATCCTTCAATTTTTACACAGGTGTCATGGTTTTAGAGAGAAGTCAAAAATACAGTTGCTACAAGAGAGTTGTTGCACTTCTATAGTGACCTTGGGAAAATAAAGCTTTCTCCTAGCTGGAGGGACCAAATGACTTTCTTGATGAGTCAAATGATAACCAAACACAGAGAAATTTTCAATGACCTATCATGAGCTCAATTTGGAGTTGAGTAAGACCTCCAAAAGTTGACTGAAACAACACTCTGCATTTTGGTAGCCTCATTCTGCACATTTTGACCAGTCTTGGGAGATTGAGCTTTTGACAAGGCCAATGAGCTCCAAATTGAAAAATTCAATGTGTTATGGAAAGTAGACTCGAAAAGTTCCAACGATCTATCCCACGCTCAATTTGGACATCTGGAAGGCAGTCAAAAGGGAGCCGGAAGTGGCGCTGTGCTTTTGGAAACGGTGCTGCGCTTTTAGCCAAATTTCACAGTGCAAATTTACACAGGCGTTGTGCTTTCGGCTTAGCACTGTGCTTCTGAATGGTGGCACTACACTTTTGTGCAGGAGGGCTAGAAAACCCTCAAACTTTCAAGAAACCTCCAAATTACCCTCTCATCCCTCAAACAGGTAAGTGTTACCCCTAAGCTTCACTCTTGGCACTCAATTAATTTACTTAAGGTTAATTAGCCATGCCTAAATTGAAACCCTAAATTTCCTCTAAATCATGCCTTAAAACCCTAACTCTTTCTATACCTCCCACCACTTATTCCTAAAAACCCTAAACCTCCCATATCTCCTTTCACCTATTTTAAAAACCCTAACCCCTCCTACATATCCCTCCATATCCCTTATTCCTTCATCCCCAAAGAAATATCCTAAAACCCTAGTCCCTCTCTCTCATTTTCATAGTTTATACCCTCCTTCTCATTAGTCCACCAAAATACCACATAAGATCATTTCCCCTTCCCTTATTCCTAATCACCCATACTCACTCCCACCATACCTTCTCTAGGGGTACACAGCTTCAAAACTTAGCAAACATGGACAAGGAGGACCTTCTAGCAGTGCTCAAGTGAAAACAAATGAGGAGGCCAAGGATACCAGAACTACTAAGGTGCCCGTTTACATGACATATCAGAGGGGCACAAGGAAACTATTTGTAGCCGATAGGCAAGTGTTTTCTCCACGGGATGTGGAAGGGACCTTTCTTTCTTCATCGAAATAGCAGGTACAGGTGCAGCAGCTGCAAAAATGGAAGGAAAAGATGCTGGATGATGATGAGGAGAAGGAAAGAGACTTTGACTTGATAGAGCATGATGAGCCAAAGCAACATTACTCTCATCATGGCATGGAAATCATTGACTTAGAGGCCCATGATAAAGAAACAATAAAAGACATCATCATACGGGAACAGGAGGCTCAAGTACAGGCTTTGATGGACAATTTAGAGAGGGCCAAGTATGTCATCACATACTTGGAGCAAGAAAACAAGCAGTTGAGTGACAAACAAGTCCTCATGGAGTTGGAAATGCTCAAGGTAAAAAGGCAAAGTGGCAAAGAGACACAAGTCACTTTGACTCCTATTGAGCAGGAGATTGAAGATGATAGGGAGACTTGGCTTGAGAGAGTCAACCTACACCTTGAGAAGCTGCTACAGAAGGCCAACAGAGACAATCAGATGATCAGACACATGGCCTATCATTACAAGACCCGCAACAAGATTTGCAACAGGAGGGTCAAGAAAATGAAAGCTATGCTAAGGCAGGCCTTGAAAGGCAAGAAAGAGGAGGATAGACTTAGAATGTTGGCTGAATCTTCCTTGGCTCATCAGAGCACATGATGGTGGTGCTTCACACCAAGTTTGGGCAAGTTTTGAGCAAATTTTGTCATTTGCAAATTTTGAGTTTCATTACACAAGAAAATTGCCTAGCTGCGATTTTCCTAGGGGCACCCAATGAAGAAATGGTTTACATTTTTGGATTCAGAGCGATGAGGACATGAACCCTAGCAAGTTTCAAAGTTCTTGGGGCAGAACTGGTCCACCAAAAGGTCAAGAAACACCCTAAAAATGACCTTTCTGCCACTTTTTGGACACACAAAAGCAACCTTGGGAGAATCCAGTTTTGAGGTGTCAAATGAGCTCCAAATGTAGGAATACTAGGTGTTTTGGAAACTAGACTTGAATACCTTTCCAATGAGCTACCTTGGGCTCAATTTGGATTACGGGAAGGCCTCCAAAAGGGACCTGAAAGTGGCACTGCGCTTTTGCCCAATGGCATTATGCTTTTGGCAGTTTTGCTCAGGGTTGCTATTTTTCTAGTTTTTTTACTGTAATCATGGATTCTCTCTCATGGTGGATGATCTGCCATTGTAAATGATGACTTGGCATGTAATTATGATAGAAAAATAGTGATAGAGGGTAGATTCATTTCTTTAGGAGTTAGTTTGAGCTCAAATGAATTAGTTTTTCACTTTAAGAGGCAAGTTGTTGATGATGCCTATATTCCTGTTTCTTGTTCACTATCAGTTGGATTAGCTCCTCATCTTAGGGATTCGACCCCTGAGGATGGGTAGAGGTTGGATACTTGTCTATATCTTCTTCTTCTTTCTCTTTGTTGAGGGTTGGACTCAGTTGGATGCTCAGACCTTGATTGCACACCTTTGTAAGCAGTTTGGCAGGATATTAATAAGAATTGCAATTATTTTTATGGGATCCCTGTGGTATGGAGTTTTAGTATAGTTTCTTCTTATGTTATTATATGTTTATATGTTTTATGTATGCCATCAATCATTTCATTGCTTCTAGTTGAATGTTTTCAAGTTTGATAGGCAGAATTCATTGCATCAGTGCTCTGCCTTGGGAAACCATTCACCATTTCATGTTTTCTGTAGTCCAGGAAGGATCCATGATTCTCAAATTACCTTCTTAGATTCTCACCAGTCTTAAACATCTCACCTCATCAAGCTCTAGAGTGCTAAAGCCTATGCCTACCTTGCCCCATAGAACACCCTGCATTTCTGACCTAATTTCCTAGACCTAAACTGCCCAGCTCCTCCTGATCCGACAAAGCCCCTTTAAAATCCAATCAAAACTTTCGTGCTAATATACCTAGCCTAATATTCTTCACCTGATCTAGTAATCTTAACTGAGATCCTTACAGAGAGAGCCCTCTCCCGGCCAAGTGGGGCTAGCTACTTGGCTAAGCGTGGTTTGTGGTTACCCTGGCATTGCCTTCCTTTAGCCTAAGGTTAAATCTAGGTGATAACACTACATATAGAGCAATTTTTCGATCTCCATAATGTGAAAAGTACACAAAAGGTACGCATTGCAACTTTATATTTGGAACCAAATTAATTTGTATTGTAACAATGTCTTTGCTCTTGTAAACAAATTGTCACTTGAGCAATTTTTATGGAAGAAATGATAGCACATTATGAGAATACAAAAAGCAACACTTTCTTTAGCCAATTGATAAACCTAAAACAAAAGGGTTTAATGATGGAGCACATTGCGAACATCCAAAATTGAATATAAGGGTCAAACATATTCCAAAGGAGCATAGGATTGATGTGTTCATAGGGACTTTAAAAGATAACATCCAACATGAGGTTTGGCTTTGAGAACCTAACTCATTGGAGAAGGCATTCATCTTGGCAAGAAAAATGGAAAGCAAAATTATGGCAACAAGGAAGGCTACCATTCACAACTATAAGGATGGACGTGTTGTTTCCCCTATCCTTCCACAACCTACAAGGTTGACACCCCAACAATTGGAAGAAAATAGAGCAAAAGGGCTTTGTTATAGTTGTGATAGCAAATACACTAAAGGTCATAAGTGTGCTGAGAAGAAATTATTTTACATAGATTGTCAAGAGGATGTTATAGACATTTTTGTGCCTTACATCACTGAGCATGAAATGTCAATAATTAAGGGATCCAAAGTCCCTAAACATGTTGTTCCTACCCCTAGAGGGACAAGGCCAGCAAACCACAGCAATTCACAAAAGTTCTCCACCTGAAAACACTCAAAAACAGGCCATTTCTGGATCATGTCAACTGCTCCACTGAGCATCTGCACTGAATGTCAACTGCTCCACTGTCTACCTGCGCTGAATGTCAACTGCAAAGAAGGCTACCTGCGCTGAGCGTAACTGGACAAGTGGCAGACTCATTTCTCAAGGTGTCAATGCCCAGGAAGCTTCCAAAATGACACTTGGATCAGGGAATTCGACTGGTGATGAGTAAGAGGTTCCAAATCTCCAAGTGGAAGCAAGAACCTCCAAGTGGACTCAAGAACTGAAGTGGGAGAGGACACTAGTCAGCTCCATGCCAGCCTCAAGCTGACTCATCCTTTCTCCAAAACTCCTATATATAGATCTCTCTCAGGAGGTCATGGGAGGCTGGAATATTGTAATTGCAAAGAATTACTGTTGGATTGTGGTTAGATCATTGGGTGCTTATGCTTTGAAAGGGGCTGAAGAAGGAATTCCATTCTGCTGGGAAGGAGATGCTGGGTTGGAACCTTATGGGTTGTATCTCTTCCTGAACCTTGTTTATCAATCAATAAAGCTTCTTGGTTCTTTCCTATATGCTGGTGTTTATTGCATGATTTGCATTAGTGTATTTGATTTACTTCTAATCCTGAATCATTTATGAATATGTATATTTGCCTTTGTATCGTGTCCTTCTCTTGTTGCATGTAGCTGTTCTCTTGTCACAGGTAGTTGTTCTCTTGTGATCTCGTGGGAGCAAAAGCAAGGAGGCAAGTAGCTATGGACACACAAAGAGGAGAGGATCTAGATCGAGGGACAACTGAAAGATAACGGTAAGTCTACCAATCTCCTCTCTTTCATATTTCATAAAGGAAGAAACCGAAGTAGTTGTGTTCGTTTGTTGCTAAGGTACTGTCACACCTTAGGTGGATAGGATCGTCCTGCATAGGCATTTTTCCCCACAACAAATTGGCGACTCCACTAGGGAAGAACTTTGTTTTAGTCATTTTGTTTGTTTGCATCATTGTTTACCTCATAGACTTAACAGCAACAATCGAACTGCTTTGCAAAGTAGAATGTTGCTGCTTTGATCCTTCACTGGGTTTTTGTCTATGATCTCAACAATGGACTCACAAATGACTTGATGATCCTTTGTGATAGTCTTTAGTACCCTCTCAAAGCATCCCTCTGTTTATACCTTGCTTGTGTTTCTGATTTGGCTTGAAACAGTTGATTTTTGAGCATTTTATGACCCGGAAACCAAGAGAAACGAGAGTTTCTCCTTTCAGCGCAGACACTGTGAAGGCAGTCTGCATTTCAACGCAGGTCCCGTGAAGGCTACCTGCGCTGAATGTCAAACTGACAGTGTTACACTTGCGCTGAACCAGTGTGGCCTTGTGCAGCTGGGGTTCCTTGCTGTCTTTTGCCCTGTTTTGATCTCTGTTTTTGCAGCCTTTAACCAGGATAGGTACCACCTCTGATACCCCTTTTCTTTGCTTGAATTCCGCCTCATTTTTGTACAAAAAGACTGTAAGTGTTTTTATGTGTTTGTGGCATCATTTACAGTTTTCCTTTGCATGAGCGAAATAGTCATCCTGTAGCCTTGATTCAGATCTGATTGATTGATTGATTATGATCTTAGGAGAGAGTTCATTGGCTGTTTGCAGTTTGATTATCATTTGCTTTTGCTTATTGGTTTGAATTTGTCACTTTTAAGTGTCGAAACGAGTATTCCTTTCAAAAAATCGCAAAGTGCTTGTAATCTCTTCTACCCTTGCTGATTTTGGAAAAAGTAAACTTGTTTATTTTACAGTCATTTAAAAGCAAATTCAAAGTTGTACAAAAAGCTTTCTTTGTAAGCATTTATACTAAGAAAGTGAAAACAAACACCTGCATTGTGCATTTTGCATTTTGATAAGATTGCATGTATGATTTAGGAAGAGTGCATTAGAGTGTGCTGATTGCTCTTTGAGAAAAGATAGTCGCTCTCTTTTCCCTTAGTAGCTAGGATTTTCAAAGTTGAAAGATTATAAAGCTTGCTTATCATCTTAGACTGCATTTAGGAATTTGTACCAATACATCTCGTGGTGATCCTGAAAGACAAACTTTAAAAAGATCAACTTAAAATATATTGAATGAACCTAACAACGCTTTGCAACATAACGCACAACATAGAGGTCTAGGTAGAGACGTGTTCCGGCGTCGTTAAACGTAGTGACTGTCGATCTCTAAGAAGGTGGGTGATTCCTCCTGAGGGACGATAGCACTAATACGGACTTGTGCTCCCATGTACCGTCGCGTATATATTGGGAGACCCCTATAGGCATATATCCTTTATCCTTAAGAAGCCGTGTCGGCCGCCCTACCGATCGCAATGCAGTGAACACAGCATTCACGAAGATCGACCACCCGTACCGTAAAAAGTATTCTGTGGTTTTGCGAAAAGTTTGGCACACCCTCTGCCTAGATCTCCAGAGCAGTTTCTTTTGGCCTTTTTCAGACTCTATAACAGAAAAAGTCCATCCGAGCATTTGTCACTTCAGGCTCGTTAAAACATCGAAGGAGACTAGAGTCATCTTTAGCTTTTTCTCGACTCTTTAAAAGTGAAAAAGCAAGTTGTGTCTAAAGCGTCGTTAACAATTTATTTTAAACGGAACAATCACCCTTATTCCCGCGTTGATCTTTAGGTTGAAGAGATGGAGCACACCAAACAAGGAATTCCCCTTGATGGGAATCCTAGTCCTTTCTCCTCTTGGGGAGATGTTGGTGCGCCCCACATGGCCACATTGTCGCTTCCAGGATTGACAATTGGCCTACCAGTATGGCTCTTTTCAACCAATGTCGTTCAGAATACCACCATTCCTTAACAGTCGAGTCAACAGTTAGATCAGACAAGAGTTGCCCACCAGCCTTCCACTTCATCTTCCTCTCCTCCTTCCTCTTCGCTTGATGGAACTGGTCGTTCAAAGAACCGGATTCCTAAGGAGAAGAAGGAGAAGAAGAAGAAAGAAAAGAAGCAGAAGAAGCCTAAGGCGACTGGGGGCAAACAAGCGTCATCTAACAAAAATCCACACACAGCACTCGTAAGGCCTAAATCGCCATGCGTCATATGCAGGGGAGACCACTTCCATAGAGATTGTCCATGTATCCCCCGGATACTAAGAGATTGGTCCCCCCGTTTGCACAATTCGGTAGCATCGACCTCTGATAGCCATGTCGATTGTTCACCATCAACTAGTGGGAGTGAAGCTCCAGGACAGAACGGGAAAGCTAAATTTCCCTGCAGACTGTGTGAAGGCGATCACGCCATCCACCGTTGTCCCTTCTTAGACGAGGCGAAAAGAGTTCTGGAAGATCGCCCGATATTACGAGCGAATCTTCCTCCTGGATATCAAAAACTCTTGCCAAGTCCCTCGCTAGTTGAGAATCCGGTTGACCCGCCCAGGTGGTCAGCCGAAGCACCTGTCATTGAAGATGAACCGTCTGAATCCATACCTGATGAAAGTCTAAAGGTTGAAACGGCAGTTGACCCGGTTTTGCCTTCAGAGGCTCTATCTTCGAATGACACCATCACAGAGGAGAGTAAAGACGACACCGTCCAAATTCTCTTCATCAGCACTGACTCTGATGATCAAGGGGGCAATGCCGCCATTCCTTTATCGCAGGAAGGAAGTTCATCAGAGCACTATCCGGCCGTTTACTCGGTCCCACCACCAAGCAACCTGGTTGTGTCCTTTGACTGGAACCAACTAGGCAGACCCCGCTTGCCAGCTAGCATACCATTCAGAATCATTGTACAAATATACAGAATGGTAATGGCTAGTACAGTTATTGATGAAGGGGCATCTGTGAGTATCCTTTCCTCTATTGCTTGGAAAGCGCTTGGTTCACCTGCGCTTTTGCCTGAAATGAGAAATCTATCAGGCTTTGATAAGGGAACCAGTCGCCCTTTAGGGATCCTCCCCAATGTGCCAATAACATTGAAAGGGAAGACCGTTCAAATGAACGTGATGGTCGTTCAAGGACCCTTGGATTATAACCTACTCCTTGGATGAGACTATATATATTGCATGAGAGCAGTAGTCTCCTCACTCTTTAGAGTAATGTGTTTTCCGCATGGAGGAAGAATGGTCAAGCTCGTGGACCAACTTTCGTTTCCCGGATCACACATCGCAAATAGTCGTATACCATCCCTAAATGGTCTATTCACACAAGAAGTGTCTCAACCCACGGTCCGTCCTCCTGATGAGCACGAGTAATCTGGGAGGATATGACTGGAACCCAGGGAGCATGCGTCCTGGTCTGCTTCGGCAGAGAACTTCGGGTATAAGATAGGATTTCCGCGGAAGAATATGACTAGTCCGTACCCCGTCCGTGGAGGAAAGAGGGTTGTTCTGGAAAAAGATTCTTTTGTCAAAGTTATGTGAGTGAAATAATCTGCTTTTCGCCCACCTTTGTCTATTTCGGTAGGCATTGCCGAGGAAGTGTTTTGTTTAACGAGACAATCTTTAGGTAACCTGAAAAAGGTAGGCCAAGGAAGTGTTTTGTCTAACGAGACAATCTTTGGGTAACCAGAAAGAGGTAAGCCTCCCTCAGTAACACAAATGTTTTGTCTTTGAGTAGTGTTCTTCTCTTGTCGTAAGTAGCTGCTCTCTTATCGCAAGTAGCTGTTCTCTTGCGATCTTGCGAAAAATCTATTGAAAGTTGGGCTGACGAGAAGACAAGTATCGTATAGACCCGTTAAAACTAAACTAGCAAGATGACAAGTAGCTGTGAACACCCAAAGAAAAGCAAAGGTGAGAAGGAGGAGGGGCAACCTTGAAATTGTATTTTATACCTGGGGGCATGCAAACCTTTTGGAGTGCAAGCTAAGAGCAGTTATTTATCTGCTTTTTGGGTTAGCCGTTTCCGAACTTGCATAAAGAAAGGATAAGGAGTAAAGCGCAAGAGAGATGAAGCTCCTTAAAAAATAGCAATCTCCATTGAGACACTCGTATCATATGACTGGTATATCGAGCAGTTTTACCGCGGAATTTATGCTCGTTAAAAAATAGAAAAGCGAAGATCCGAGCAGTTTTAGCACATAGTTCATGCTCGTTAAAAAATAAACATAAGATTGAGCAGTGTTTTGGCGCATTCAAGCTCGTTAAAAAATGAACCCATCCCGGTAAATAACCATTAAGAAAGTAACCTGATCAACCATAAAAGCCTTGGTCGTGTTTGTGTACCGTCACCTCCACTTTTCATTTGGCCGATCGTTTACCTCCATATGATTGTTTACCCATTTTGAGGAACAGCTGCGAAGAGTGATTTCACCTAGCCATCCTTGTGACACTGCCGTGATTGGAAAATTCCAACCTGTACCTGGAATCAGCTGCTAACCCTGTTCATCACTCGTTCCTCAGAAGACGAGTCTTCTTTAAGCTCTTTTCAACTGACTCGTAAAATATGAAAAGATTGCCGAGTTTTGGCCTTCCAACTCGTTAAATGACCGGAAGAGCTATCCCTTCTCTAGATTTTAATCTTTTTGGACCTGAGGGATTATTGCACAAAAAGATCGAGCGCTTGTTTTGTTCGGCTCATTAAAACTATCGAAAACTCATCCCTTCTGTATTGTTTTATACTTTTTCGGACTTAAGGGATTAGATGACGAAAAAGGAATTTTGGAGTTAACTTTATGTACCTTTTCAGACTCTCTAAAAATGAAAAGGGCCGAGTTTTCCTTGTCGTTAGACTCGTTAAAATCACTAAATAGCGACAAACTTGTCTTTAGATGAGAACGAGTTTCACTATCGCTAAGCTCGTTAAAACATAGCGATGGGCTTGCCCGAAGGGCAGGTTATAGAACAAGCATATGTTATCCTCCTCAAGCTTGACAAAAATAAAGAGGTACTGGTCAGCAATGACTGGGGAAAAATTGGGAAAAAATCAAGAAGTCTTTGATGGTAGCAGGTCGCTCTTGAACATGACACTTTTCCTCCGTACCACATCGGGTTGGGTTGTTTCATTCACCAGTCACATCACCATGGTCTTTGCCACACCATCCATACTTGGGGTAATGCTACCAATCCATCGCATCAGTGTCACCATATGTTCAAGAGAAGTCGTTCAGAAAGAGTCAACCAGGTCCCATCCACTGCCATACATTATCCTTCATCCATTTCATGACCGCCACCCTGAATCATATGTCACAGATTGTTTTCACCTCCATTAAAATCATTAGCTCCGTTCCATGTCACTGATGTGGGATTCATTAAGGCCCTCCTTTGACGGATCGCTTCTTGTCGACATCAGCTCATTATCCAAGAAGTTGATCTAGGAACAACCCCTTCAGTACTTTGAAGCTTGCATGCCTCAATGGCAAGTTTCTCACTTCCGGCGACAGGTATACATCAATGACCTTCGACCAGAAGATTTTGCGTGGTGTTCGACGCCAAGTCCTTTATTCACACCACGTGAATTGTACTGCAGTACCTTGAGGGTCATTATCATTATCGGTGATTCCTCTCGCGCTTGTTAACGGTTTACATCATTGATCGGTAATCAAGCGATGTCTTTCCATGTTCGACTTCAGTGCAATTCTCACATGGATCGACTTGTACTTAGAGTGAAGATTGAATGAGATTGAAGACCCCGGATCTAGTTTCATCCATCTAGGCTGCGATATATATTCAGGAAATATAAAGACATTTGACATGTACATCATTGCAGCAGATGATCATCCTACTCAAAGGATGATAGTTTCGCCAGAATTATCAGTCTACCATCAGACGATCGTCTGTTCTATGTACCAAAATGTATTTATAAAGCTGAGCATGGGAATGCCCGCCTCAGCTAGATCATGAAAGCAGTATGAATCATAATGTATTGTATTGTATCTTATTACAGGTCTCCTCCCAGCAAATGGATGAACTTCGGACTACCCTGGATAAAGCATTTCACCCGATAAACGGCCTCATACTTTAGGGGGCAACTGTTATAGACATTTTTGTGCCTTACATCACTGAGCATGAAATGTCAATAATTAAGGGATCCAAAGTCCCTAAACATGTTGTTCCTACCCCTAGAGGGACAAGGCCAGCAAACCACAGCAATTCACAAAAGTTCTCCACCTGAAAACACTCAAAAACAGGCCATTTCTGGATCATGTCAACTGCTCCACTGAGCATCTGCACTGAATGTCAACTGCTCCACTGTCTACCTGCGCTGAATGTCAACTGCAAAGAAGGCTACCTGCGCTGAGCGTAACTGGACAAGTGGCAGACTCATTTCTCAAGGTGTTAATGCCCAGGAAGCTTCCAAAATGACACTTGGATCAGGGAATTCGACTGGTGATGAGTAAGAGGTTCCAAATCTCCAAGTGGAAGCAAGAACCTCCAAGTGGACTCAAGAACTGAAGTGGGAGAGGACACTAGTCAGCTCCATGCCAGCCTCAAGCTGACTCATCCTTTCTCCAAAACTCCTATATATAGATCTCTCTCAGGAGGTCATGGGAGGCTGGAATATTGTAATTGCAAAGAATTGTTGTTGGATTGTGGTTAGATCATTGGGTGCTTATGCTTTGAAAGGGGCTGAAGAAGGAATTCCATTCTGCTGGGAAGGAGATGCTAGGTTGGAACCTTATGGGTTGTATCTCTTCCTGAACCTTGTTTATCAATCAATAAAGCTTCTTGGTTCTTTCCTATATGCTGGTGTTTATTACATGATTTGCATTAGTGTATTTGATTTACTTCTAATCCTGAATCATTTATGAATATGTATATTTGCCTTTGTATCGTGTCCTTCTCTTGTTGCATGTAGCTATTCTCTTGTCACAGGTAGTTGTTCTCTTGTGATCTCGTGGGAGCAAAAGCAAGGAGGCAAGTAGCTGTGGACACACAAAGAGGAGAGGATCTAGATCGAGGGACAACTGAAAGATAACGGTAAGTCTACCAATCTCCTCTCTTTCATATTTCATAAAGGAAGAAACCGAAGTAGCTGTGTTCGTTTGTTGCTAAGGTACTGTCACACCTTAGGTGGATAGGATCGTCCTGCATAGGCATTTTTCCCCACAACAGAGGAGGAAGAAAATGAACAAGAAACGTCAAAAGAAGAGGATATACACCAGGAACAAACCCTAGAGAAAGAAGAAATGAATTCGACCATATATTATAATGCATTGGTTGGAATTACCACTCCTCAAACTATCAAGATAGAAGGACATATCAAGAAGAAAAAGGTAACAATGTTGATTGATTCGAGCAATACCCATAATTTTATTCATTGTAAGATAGCTAAGGAATTGAATTTCTTCATATATCCAGCACCAGAGTGTTAAGTGATGGTTGCAAGTGGAGGAACCATAAATTTCTTTGGAAAGTGCCATAATATCAAGCTATCCATGGGAGAATATGTATTGAATAACCCAATGCTTTCCATTCCAATGGGTGGTGTTGATGTTGTACTAGGATTCCAATGGTTACAATCCTTGGGTACAATAGCTTTTAATTTTCAAGAACTTTTCATGAAATTTCTTCAGAAGGAAAGGAAGTTGAATTAAGAGGTATCGTAGGGAAACCAAGAAAGATAATCAACTCTAATGGAATGACAAAATAACAACGATGTGTAATTGCACAATTATGTCCGCTAGAGGTTCCCACATCGAAATCATTTATTTCTCTAGATCTCGAAAAAGTCTTGGACAATCATTCTAAGGCATTTGATTCTCCCAAAGGTCTCCCACCTATTCATGATCATGATCATGCTATTCATTTGATTCCAGGAAGTGTTCCTCCAAAAATCAGGCCTTACAGATATCCCTATGCCCAAAAGAGTGAAATTGAACGTATGGTTGCAGAAATTCTAGAGGCTGGTATAATTCAACTTAGTCAAAGTTCTTTATCTGCTCTAGTAGTATTGGTGCACAAGAAGGATGGATTATGGCACATGTGTCTAGATTATAGGGATTTCAACAAGCTCACTATTAAAGATAAATTTCTCATTCCTGTCATTGATGAACTATTGGATGAATTGCATGGATCAATTTACTTCACCAAGTTGGATCTTCGTTCAAGGTATCATCAAATCAGAATGAAGGTTAAAGACATTCCGAAAACAACATTTAGAACTCATGAGGGTCATTACGAATTTTTGGTCATGGCTTTTGGCCTTACCAATGCACCTTCTAAATTTCAAGGTTTGATGAATTCCCTTTTCAAACCCTTCCTTAGAAAATTTGTGTTAGTATTTTTTGATGATATACTAATCTATAGCAAGTCTTGGAAGGATCATGTTCAACATGTTGACAGGGTGCTCAAACTATTGGAGGAGAAACAATTATATGCAAAAAGCTCCAAATGTTTCTTTGGAGTACAAGAGTTGGAATATTTAGGTCATATTGTATGTCGTGAAGGTGTTAAGGTATACCCTAGAAAAATTAAAGCCATTAAGGAATGGAAAATCCCCACATCCATAAAGCATCTGCGAGGATTTCTCGGGTTGATAGGGTATTATCGCAATAGTAGCACCTCTAAAAACATTATTGAAGAAAGATGCATTTTTATGGACTCCATAAGCAACGAAGGCCTTTGAACATCTTAAAGAGGAAATGTTCCAAGCACCAGTCTTAGCTACGCCGGACTTCAATAAAACCTCTATTGTGGAATGTGATGCCTCAAGAAATGGAATTGGTGTTGTTTTAATGTAAGAAGAAAGACCCATTGCTTTTGAAAGTCATCCAATCAAAGGAAAGTATTTACAAAAAGCTATTTATGAGAAGAAAATGTTGGCAATATTGCATGCACTTGAGAAATGGCGACCCTACCTAATGGGAAGACACTTCAAGGTAAAAACGGATCATGATAGTCTTAAATACTTTTTAGAACAAAGATTATCTTCAGAAGAGCAACAAAAATGGGTCACAAAGATGTTGGGTTATGACTTTGAAATCATATACAAAGAAGGGAAGAAAACTCTTGTGGCAAATGCACTCTCAAAAAAGGATGAGGATGTGGAAGCATTTCTTTGTGCCATTTCTATTATCCAACTAGATTGGATAAACGAAGCAAGGGATGAATGGAAGAATGATGAAGAAGTGTGTGCACTCATTCAAAAGATACAATAAGATCCCAGTACATCTGATACATTTAGCTAGAAAAATGATTCGTTATGGTACAAAGATCGTTTATACCTATGTCAGACTTCCCAATTCAAACAAATGATTCTTATGGAATTGCACACCTCTCCCTTAGGAGGGCACTTTGGATTTCTTAAAATTTACCACAGGGTTAAGAAGGAGCTTTCTGGGATGGCCTTAAATCTGATATTCAAAATTTTGTGGCGGAATGTTTGCTTTGCCAACAAAATAAAGTTGAAACAATTAAGACCCCGATTCTATTACAACATTTATCCATTCCAAGTCAATGTTGGGAGGAGGTTTCAATGGATTTTGTTAGGCCCCTGTACTACTAGTGTAACCCCTTATTGTTATTAGTACAACCCACTTATTATATTGATGTACCCATGTAGTGCCCATATTGTTACTATTGTGACCCATAGAAGCCTTCTATTATTATTATTGTGCCCTTACATTATTATTGTTATGTCGGCTCTGATTATGTTATGACCCCTTAGACTCCTATATATAGAAAGGAGGTCTTTTCATTTGTATCATCCAAGAATTGCTCATTTATGTAATGTAAAGGAGGTTGCCCCCTCGAAGAGGCTGAATTCTAAGGCGTGGATCTCTCTTTTATATCTTTTTTTGAGTTGGTTTCATAACATTTGGTATCAGAGCTTTGGATTCTAGGGTTCCGCTGCTCCAAATAGGTCATCTTGAAATTTTCGCTATAACTTTTTTCCTACAACATTTCAGAAGCTAAAAAAAAAAATCCATTTGAGAAGAAATCGCACTGAACCTCGGGTCCAAATTTTAGAGCTTTTCACGCTATATTTGAGGAGATATGATCTGAGGAAGTTGGTCTTTTTGCAGACTCCTGAATTACATTCCAAACAAGTGACCTGGGGAAAATCGTCATAACTTTTTCTCTGAGCATCAGATTGAAATTTCGTAAGAAGGTACAGAAATACGATGAACTGTAGCTTCTTCTGTATATTTTTCAAAGCCAAAGGTCGAAACAGTGACACGTGGAACTTCATACAAGTTCGCTCTTCTAGAAAGGTCTATAATCATGTCACCTTGGGAGATTGTGCATAACTCTTTCTTGGAGAATCCAACTTGGATCAGACTGGTGGCATTGCAAAGAGGATGCAGAGGGATAATACAGGTCACAATTTTAGAACTTAAAGATCTGAAAGTACAGAGTTACAGTTGTTTCAAGATCGAGCTCCTAAAATCAAGAAAAAGCAAGATGAGGATGTTTGATGGCAAAGATCCGGTAAATTGGATACTTCAGATGGAGCAATATTTTGATCTACATGGTGCACCACTGTTACAAAAGGTATGTATTGCATCTTCATATTTAGAACGGGATCAATTTTTATGGTATGAAGGGCTTTGTTCTCGTAGACAACTTGTTACGTGGTCAATTTTCACGGAGGAAATGATAGCACATTATGAGGATACAAAGAGCAACACCTTCTTTAGAGCAACACCACAACAATTGGAAAGAGTAAACGGGCTTTGTGACATAGTGGAAAGCAAAATTATGGAAACCAGGAAACATACTCCTCACAACTATAAAGATGGAAGTGTTGTTTCTCCTAGCCTTCCACAACCTACAAGGGTTACACCACAACAATTGGAAGAAAAAAAGAGAAAAAGGGCTTTGTTACAATTGTGATATCAAATGCACTAAAGGTCATAAGTGTGCTGAGAAGAAATTATTTTACATAGAATATGAAGAGGAGGAAGAAAAGGATCAAGAAACATCAAAAGCAGAAGATATACGCCAGGACCCCACCCGAGAGAAAGAAGAAATGAATCAGACCATATCTTGTAAAGCATTGGCAAGAATTACCACTCCTCAAACTCTCAAGATAGAAGGACATATCAAGAAGAAAAAGGTGCAAGAAGTGAAAGATCACATCGAGAAAGAAGAAATGAATCCAACCATATCTTGTAATTCATTGGTCGAAATTACCACTCCTAAAACTATTAAGATAGAAGGACATATCAAGAAGAAAAATGTTCAAGAAGTGAAAGATCACATCGAGCATCAAGAAATGAATCCAACCATATCTTGTAAAGGATTGGAAGAAATTACCACTCCTCAAACTCTAGAGATAGAAGGGCATATCAAGAAGAAAAAGGTTCAAGCAGTGAAATATCACATCGAGCATCAACAACAAGTTCTCCAATTTTTAAAGGATAACGCCACTTTGGTGCAAAATCAAACGAAACAACAAGTAGATCAACATCGTAGTGAAAAATGTTTTGATTGGGTATTTTTACTGCTACATCTCAAGCAAGCTATTTATGAGAAGGAAATGTTGGCAATACTACATGCACTTAAAAAATGGCGACCTTACCGAATGGGAAGACTCTTCAAGGATGAGGATGTGGAAGTATTGTTTTGTGCTATTTCTATTATCCAACCAGATTGGATAAACAAAGCAAGGGATGAATGGAAGCAGGACGAAGAAGTATGGCCACTTATTCAAAAGTTGCAAAAGATCCCAATTCAAACAATATTGCC
The DNA here is from genome assembly GCA_031772625.1 of Pinus tabuliformis. Taxonomy (NCBI): domain Eukaryota; kingdom Viridiplantae; phylum Streptophyta; class Pinopsida; order Pinales; family Pinaceae; genus Pinus; species Pinus tabuliformis. The sequence goes on along the minus strand of CM062816.1, from coordinate 463,681,427 downwards.
AAAAATTGAAGAGGAAGGAAAAATCATATTGGAACTTGGAGCAGTCACAGAAACAAGAACCCGACAGCTACGAAATCGATCAATTTTAGAGTATCTCATCAAGTGGAAGAACTTACCCGCTGAAGATTCCACATGGGAGGACAAGAATTTTAAACAAAAGCATCAAGAACTACTCAAGCGTTGAGGACAACGCTTTTTCAAGGAGAGGGGCATGTTAGGCCCCTATACTACTAGTGTAACCCCTTATTGTTATTAGTACAACCCACTTATTATATTGATGTACCCATGTAGTGCCCATATTGTTACTATTGTGCCCCATAGAAGCCCTCTATTGTTATTATTGTGCCCTTACATTATTATTGTTATGTCGGCTCTGATTATGTTATGACCCCTTAGACTCCTATATATAGAAAGGAGGTCTTTTCATTTGTATCATCCAAGAATTGCTCATTTATGTAATGTAAAGGAGGTTGCCCCTTCGAAGAGGTTGAATTCTAAGGCATGGATCTCTCTTTTCTATCTTTTTGTGAGTTGGTTTCATAACAGATTTTATCACAGGTTTACCTAAGTCCGAAGGAAAGAGTGTCATCATGGTGGTAGTTGAAAAACTTACCAAGTATGCACACTTTTGTGTATTATCTCATCCATTTAAAGCCAGTACAGTTTCTACTACATTTATGGAAACAATTCAAAAGCTACATGGAAACCCAAAGATTATTGTAAGCGACCGAGATCCCATTTTCACTGGAAATTTTTTGACAGAATTATTTTCTTGTCTTGGTACTCAGTTAGCTCATAGCTCATCTTATCATCCTCACTCTGATGGGAAAACTTCGTTGCTTGGAAGGATATCTTCGTTGCTTTTATTTGATAAACAGACACAATGGGTCAAATGGTTGCCTTTGGCTGAATGATGGTATAACACTTCCTTCCATACTGCAGCAAAAATGACCCCATTTATGGCACTTTATGGATATCACCCACCATCTATCACATCATATTTAAGAGAAAATTCTAAGGTTCAAGCAGTTGAAGATCACATTGAGCATCAACAAAAAGTTCTCCAACTCTTAAAGGATAACCTAACTTTGGCACAGAATATAATGAAATAACAGGCGGATCAATATCGCAGCAAAAGAAGTTTTGATATAGGGGACTTCGTATTTCTACGGCTACAACCACATAAAAAAATGTCCCTCAAGAAAGCTAAGAAGGATAATAAATTATCACCAAGGTATTATGGTCATACAAGGTGTTGCAAAAGATTTGTACTGTGGCATACAAATTTGATCTTCCTACAGCTTCTCGAGTGCACCTAGTTTTCCGTGCTTCATGCTTAAAGAATGTTATTGGTGACAAGCTTCGAGCTCAAACAATACTGCCAAAACTTGACGAGGAAGGAAAAATCATATTGGAACCTGAAGTAGTCACAGAAACAAGAACTCGAAAGCTACGAAATTGATCAATTTCGGAGTATCTTGTCAAGTGGAAGAACTTACCTCTAAATATTCCACATGGGAGGATGAGAATTTTATACAGAAGCATCCAAAACTTCTCAAGTCTTGAGGAAAACACTTTTTTGAAGGAGAGGGGCATGTTAGGTCCCTATAATACTAGTGATTCCCCCATTACTATTGTCATTGTATCCCTTATTATTATTGTTGTGCCCCTATTATCCCCATATTGTTATTATTGTGCCCCATAGAAGCCCACTATCATTATTGTTGTGCACTTATGTTATTATTATGTCGGCTTTGATTATATTGTGACTCCTATATATATATAGGAGGTTTTGTCATCTGTATCATCCAAGAATTGTTCATTTGTGTAATGTAAAGGAGGTTGCCCCCTCAAAGAGGCTGATTTCTAAGGCGTTGATCTTTCTTTTCTATCTTTTTGTGAGTTGGTTTCATAACAACTAGGGTTTCTTGGAAACCCCTATATTTTATCATCAAAACTAAATCATATCGGAAAACAATATTATCATATCCTAGAATATCAATTACTAGGGCTTTGTTACAACCCTAGAATTCACAATCTATGAGCATCAATAATTAGGTCAGCATACTTGCAAATACATATCTAGGATTTCATGCACTAGCAATACACACCAATATCAATACATTAGAGTTAAACATATAACAATTTTGATTAGGCTACGGTTTCGATCATACAAATGAAAAAATACCTAGGGATTCATTCATAGGACCTTTCTATAGATATTATACATCTTTAGTTCATAAACCCTAAAATACCAAACGCTAAAGATCTATAGTATCAATAAATGACTTAGATATTAACATCAAACCCTAAAGGACTAAGGTTTCTATAACAGTTCCAAAACCTCAAAATAATAGGAATTCTATATTTCATGAACAACCCTAAGTAGATGAGGGTTCCAATATTAGCATCAACATACCCTTAGTTTATGGTTTTACAACAAAACTTTTTAGGGTTCCACAAGAATGATAATATAATGAGGGTAGATTCAATATAATGATTAATCACCCTAACAAGAATATTTGTGATTCAAACCCTTGTAAAACATCAAATATTGACGGGCTTCAATAGAAATTCTTTCATGCTTCAAGTCTATCCTTTGAAGTCTCCTCCATAACCTTTGAGCAATCAGCAACCTTTCCTATCCAAGGAAAATAAAAAGATAAAGGTTATTAGTATACAATACAAGCAAATATTGATGTAAGGAGGAAACCAAACATGAAAAGATGAAACCAAGAATAGAATACTTATATTTTGGTAAAATGGTGGAGGCTCCCTCTTAACCCAATCCTTTGAGGGATACGTACAACCTTATAAAAATGAAAAATGTTCTAACAATAAATGTTAGACCCATAAACTTTAGAAATCAAAACATAAAGAAAAACAATTTAAAACAAAAATAAAAGACTGAGAGGAGAGAGAGAGGAATTAGTAGTATAAGTCCTTGAATTCTGATTCTTCGATCTTTTTCTTCGTAGCTGGATCTTCATAAACAACATTCGCATGTTCCCTCTCTCTCTCTCTTCTTATTTCTTGGATTCTCTCAAAAATGGCTTTTGTAGTGACCCATCTTGTGATAGTTGTAACATTCAACCTTGGATAGGTCCACTTTCTTCTTTCGTCCTTTGAACTTCTTGAAGCTTCCCTTCTTCTTGTGATGAGAAAAATAGGCATTAGAGGTGTTTTCTTCTTCCTCCTTCTTGTTGTTTATTAACAATATTCTAGATTCTTCTTGACTACATGAATTCCACATTTGTTCAAATGCTAGAGTATCCTTCCAACTGTTAATTCCTTATGCAAATGCACTCCAAGATTTGGTAGTCTTAAAAGGGCAGTAATTACGAGCTCTTTTTCTAGGACAACTTCATCTATTGCTTGGAGTTCATCTCTAATTATATATATCCTTATAAAATATGATGAAATTGTATCATCATCTGTCTATTGGAAATAATACTGAGAGGGGGGGGTGAATCAGTATTATCAGATCAATAATTTAATTTTCAAAACTGATTTGTATACACTACTTCAGCTCAGTGAACTAGTGTGCATATGCAACTGTACTTAATGCAACCAGCATATATGCAGAGATCTTTTGATTTACCCAAATTATCATACATTTGAACTTTAACCAGTATATCAAGAATTCATTAGATATTGTAGTAAAAGCAGAATAAAGCATCACACATAAGCAACACACATGAACACCAAGATATAAGGTGGAAACCCAATGTGGGTGAAAACCACCTGTTGTTGTCGTCTTTGTCTTCTTTTAATAATAAGAAAAATATGTTTACAATTTTTGTACTGGTGCAGTCTTATACCAGTATGCAGGCTTCTACCTGCAGAAGGCTACAACCTTCTCTCATTCTCCAGCTTCTACTGGAAGGGAGCTACAACCCCCTAGCTCTTGTACTAGTTGATATGTTTACTAGTACATAGGTACCAACCTACAGACGGCTACAACCTTATCTTTTCTTTCAGGGACCATGTTTCATAAATTTTCAGACTAGATCCATCAAAAACATCATTCAATCATCAAATATATCTGCATCAACCAATCTCCTTTTGAACCAACCACAACCGAATCAATCAATCACATTGACAACCCATCAATCTGATCATTCAAAATGCTGTCACCATAATACAGTAACTAGAACCCAAGCCAAAACCCAGAACACTGCAATAGCAAATAGAAGCAACTAAAACATATTTTATAAGGCATACACTACTTCCATGTGTCTAACCTACGTGTATACGTGCTTTCCTCAAATCCAACCAGCGTACAGATCTACAAATCAAATTTATGATGTATACGCTGCTTTGATATGCAGAACTAGCATGTATATGCTGCTTTTCTAAAGTGAACCTGCATACAAATCTGTAAATGATGATTTAAACATCACAACTATTCCAAACTTTAGTCATACCCAGATCATCATATTTATAGACTACAACATGCGCCAGATATTCAGATACATGATCAAACCACTTAAAGATAAATCATTTCAAGCCTTAAGATCCTGATACATCATTAGATCTTATCCTTCATCAAATGCTAAGGTTTATCCTTGGTTCATATCAAGCACAGTACCATAAGCCAATAACCTTCATATTAGATCTCACACTTCATCAGATATTCGATACGTGCACCACTTGGCCTAATGATCTTCTCCTCATTTTATAGTTTGTAGGCCTTTCTCAATACCATGGACCAAAACCACTTAGGACCAATACCTTGGACCAAAAACCTAGGGTCAATACTTTGGACCAAAAACTTAGATTTCCAAGGTATACGCGCTTTTCCTTTTGTGAAAGCGCATATGTACGTATACGCGACTTATATACATTGAACCTACGTGTATACGTAGCTTGGTCAATGGTGAACTTGCATATACCTCTCTTTCTTCATTCTGTGAAGACTGATCTGTAATTCTTTGCTGTTAACCTGCTATACTATGTTATACTGTGATCTTTCATCTGAGTGAGTTGCCATCAACGACAATACCTGTATCATAATGCCAACAATCTACCCCTTTGGACTTGATGGCAACAACCACACCAAGTCACTCTCCCCCTTTGACATCAAGGGAAAAGGGTCATGCTCCCACTGAGTACATGCTGGAATCTCTGATATGCTGAAGTGTACTGATTGAGCTCCCATGATCGAGTCCATGCTCCCCCTGAGCACAAGCAAAATCTACAAAGAGATGACTCTATACCGGTCACCTTCCTATCACCAATGACTCATACATACATTCATCCCCCATCCAAGTGGGGATATGCCAAATTTGACTCATCCACCCAACCAAGTGGGGATATATATGATTGAAATATAGAAATTATATCATCCTTCCCATTCATAGTGGGGGTAAAAATTACATTATATGACCAAAATGGACTCATCAAAAGACTACAACAGACAGAGACAAATGATTACATCATGGGTCTTGATATGACCTTTACATTGAATGATATACATGATATTTATAACAGAGACTAAAAATATAATCAAGACCATGATAGTCATTAGCAACTATCATACACCAAGTATGATCTGTTCCATAAGCATTTGTGAACGGCATCCAAACCATCAACTTGTATATGTCCATCAAAAGAATCACTTGAAACAAAACAACTCTGTGGATCTGTACCAAGATCTTTTAAGATAATGCTAACAATGCATTATTAGAAGCATATGCTCCCCCTGAACCTGTGCTAGATGTTCACTGCCAGATGTTCACTGTCAAATCTTATCATTGCATATATCAGAAGAGTTATCAAGGCATCATCATCAATCAGATATACATCAAGTTATCAACAACTTATGAGAGTTAACATATTTCCACATGTTATCAACAGATTGTAACCATCATCAAGTAGAGCAGATAATTCATTGAACCATATCAGACTCCTTTCTGCTAAGTCTGGCCCACTGCTTTTCCTCAAACCAGCATATACGCAAATTGGCCCACAGAAACCAACGTATGTACGCGACTACACTTCATGAAACTCGCGTATAACCACCTTTCTTTGAAGAAAATAGGATTTAACAACATGATGATGCAGCAACTACTCCCAACTTTTGTCTGAGATATTCAAATGTCTCTCTAGGCAGTGGCTTAGTGAATATATCAGCAACCTGTTCTTTGGAGAGAACATACTCCAATCTGACCTTTTGTTCAAGCACTTATTCACGTAGAAAATGATATTTGATGGGTATGTGCTTGGTCTTGGAGTGCATGACTAGATTATTTGAAATACTGATGGCACTTGTATTATCACATAGAATGGAGATGGGTGGGGTACATGTGATTTGAATGTCTTGCAAGGTTTGCATCATCCAAAGTAGTTGTGTGCAGCAAGATGCAGCAGCCACGTATTCTTCTTCAGCTATAGATAATGCAATTGAAATTTGTTTCTTACTGAACCAAGACACTAACCTGGAACCCATATAGAATGCACCACCACTAGTGCTTTTTTTGTCATCAACACTTCCTGCCCAATCTACATCTGTATATGCATGAAGTGTAAAATCTGTATCTCTAGGATACCATAAACCAAATTTTTGTGTTCCTTGAAGATATTTGAAAATCCTTTTGACTGCCTGAAGGTGTGATTCCTTTGGATTTGCTTGGAATCTTCCAACTATTCCTACTGCATGCATGATGTTAGGTCGGGTACCTGTTAGATAAAGTAGGCTACCAATCATGGATCTGTAAGTTGGTTGATGTACCGCTGCTGATTCATCATTTGAGCTGAGACTGCATCCTGTTACCATTGGGTTACATACTGGTTTAGAATCTTCCATGCCATACTTTTCCAGGATCTATTTGAGATATTTGGTTTGTGAGAGAAAAATATCGTCTTTATTTTGTTGAACTTGTAGACCAAGAAAGTAGGTAAGCTCACCAATCAAGGACATTTCAAATTCTTGCTGCATTACTGAAGCAAAATTCTAACTCATGGATTCTTCATTGCTACCAAAAATGATATCATCAACATAAACAACAATTATTAGCAATTTACTGGTGTCAATCTTTGTATATAGATTGCTATCTGCTGACCCCTTTGAAAAACCTGTTGGTGGAGATATTTGTCAAGACAGTGATACCAGGCCCTTGGAGCCTGTTTTAGACCATAGAGAGCCTTTCTAATTTTGCATACAAGTTTTGCATCATTTCCAAGAATGAATCCTTCTGGTTGTTCAATATAGACTTCTTCTTCTAAGTCTCCATTAAGAAAGGTAGATTTTATATCCATTTGGTATACTTTGAATTTCTGAAAACTAGAAAAAGCAAGAAACATTCTTATGGCTTCAAGTCTAGCAATAGGTGACAAAATTTCTTCAAAATCTATACCTTCTTCTTGAGCATATCCTTTGCAAACAAGTCTGACCTTGTTTCTAATAACTTCTCCATTTTTGTTTAGCTTGTTTTTGAATATCCATTTGGTTCCTATGATATTCTTATCATGAGGTCTAGGAACTAATTCCCAAGTATTATTCTTTTCAATTTGCTCAAGTTCTTCATTCACGGCCTTGACCCAACATTAATCTCTGCATGCTTCATTTACATTTTGAGGTTCAGTGGAAGATAGTAATGCTAAATAGCTTGAGGCTTCGGCAATAGTTCTTCTTGTTTGCACACCTGCCCATTTTTCCCCTAAAATTTGAGTTTCTGGATGATTTTTCTGAACACACCTGGACAAAGTCTTTTCTTCTGTCGTTATCTCTTCTTTTGGAGCTTCATTGATTTATTCTTTAGAATCAGTGTGATTTGATGTGGGAAAATTATTCTCATCTTCTTCATTGTCATAATCTTTGGTTTTTATCTGTTTTGGATTTTTTCATGCTTCATCAATCACAACATCAATACTTTCAATAATTTTCCCCAAGTCTTTTATTATAACATTTATATCCTTTACTTTGGGAAGAGTAGCCAAGAAGAATACCTTCATCTGCTCTGGGTTCAAACTTACCAAGTTTTTCATCAGTCTTTTTGATGTAACATTTGCTTCCAAAAACTTTGAAGTATTTTATAGTAGGAGTCTTACCATACCAAAGTTCATGTGAAGTTTGAGTGTTCTTTACCTGAACATTTTCTTGGTTGAGAATAGTGACGGCGATGAATGTAGCTTCACCCCATAAGGCTACAGGAGTTCTAGATTCATATAGCATAGCACGAGACATTTGTTGAACAGTTCTATTCATCCTTTCTACCACTCCATTTTGTTGAGGAGTCCTTGCGGTGGAGAACTGTCTTTTTATTCCATGTTGTTCACAAAAGTCAAAGAATTCATCTGAGGTAAATTCCCCTCCTCAATTAGATCTGAGGCAAATGATTTTACGATCTGATTCATTTTCAACCAAAGCTTTGAAGGCTTTGAACTTTTCAAATGCTTCATCTTTATGCTTTAGAAGACCTATCCAACACATTCTGGAAAAATCATCAATGAACAATATAAAGTATTCTTCTCCACGAGGTGACTTTTTCCTTGATGGTCCACATAAATCAGTATGAACAGTTCAAGAGGCTTGCTAGCTGACCCTTCCTTTTTGATGAAGTGAGATTTGGTTTGCTTACCGAATTGACATGATTTTCATATAGTATTTTCAGGAATTTTTATATCTAGAAGATCACGAACAACCTAGAATTTGCATGCTTTTCTTATTTGAGAAAAGCTTAGATGTCCCAATCTTTTGTGCCATAGCCAATTTTCATCATTTTTTCTTAGACAGCACTGTTGTTGTCATCCCTTGAGTATCTATAGGTTGTTTGGAGTTCTTGTACCTTTAATCACGATTTCTCCTGTATCAAGCTCACGAAAAACACATCCATTTGATCGAAACACTACTTCATTTCCTTGATCACACATTTGACTCACACTCAACAGGTTATGCTTTAAGCCATCAACATACATAACATTCCTAGCTTTATCTTTTTCTTTCAAGAAAACAGAGCCTTTACCTTTTATGATAGCAGGAGTGTCATTTCTAAATGAGACACTCTTTTCCTTTTCTAAGGCATTATATGAGTGTAGTTTTTCTTTGTCACTTGTCATGTGTTTTGAGCATCCACTGTCGATGTACCACTAGTTTTATTTTCCTTCTGCATACAAGGCTATACCACATCTTTCTATTTGATGTTCTTTCTTTCTCCATATTTTGGGATTTAATGGAGTTTTCTCCTTTTGAGATATTTGCCGAAATTTACTCTTGCATTCAGATTCTTCATGGCCAAAGTTGTTACAGATTGAGCACTCTATTTCATTTTCAAGAAGAGAAAAGTTATTATAGGAACTTTTCTTGATCCCTGTCACATTCCTTTGATTCCGTGCTTCTCTAGTCATGATGGTTTTGTAAGCAACACATTGAGCAACTTTGTGTCCAGAATTATGACATGAGAAACATTGACCATTGAATAAGTTCCTGCGATTATCAAATCTACTGACCTGGTGATTGTAGTTTCTATTGATATTCATCCTTGAATAAAATTGAGTACAATTTACTTGAGATTGGTTGTGGCTTCTGTTCATCCTTGAAGTAAATTGAGCCTGATTTATCTAGTGATCTCCTTTATGCCTTTGCTGACGATTGTCAAATTGTTCACTGCTCTTTGTTACATCAAGATAGCTTTTAGTGGAGGTTGACGGCTTCTGTGATTAAGATGCTTCTTTAGTATATCCCAGACCTGTCTTTATCAGAGGAGAACGTTGCACTTTGATAATTTCATTTAAGGTTTCTGATCCTTTAGCAAATCTAAGATTGAGAGCTTTTGTTTCCTCAAGATCTTTCTTAGACCCACAATTTCACATTCTAGTTTTTCATTGTGTTTTTCTCTTTCAGCAAGTTGGTATGTCAAGGTATCTATAATCATATTCTTTTCTTCTAAATAGATTTTGAGTTTAGAGATTTCTTCATAAAGGTCATCTTCATCTAAAGCATCCAAAAAATCATCATCTTCATAAGCCATCAGAAGTCTATAGTCATTACTATTTTCATCTTCATCACTATTTGATAAACCATCGCTATCTTCATGAGTATAGTAGCTCTTTTTACTTACACTTTGTTTTCTATTACATTTGGTAGATTCCTTCCCTTTATCATATTTATCTTTATGAGGACATTTGGAAGCATAATGACTGACTCTACCACAGGCAAAACATTTGAAAGGTAGTTTACCTCTGAATCTTCCGGAACCCCGTTGAAGCTTCTTAACAAAGTTTACTTCCTCTTCTTCTTCTGAAAGATGTCCTGATTCATTGAGTTCTTATTTTCCTTTTGTTGAAGCTTTAAATGTGGCTTCTCTCATATTTGATGTGCCTCCTTTTCTCATCTCAAAGGCAGTTAAGATTTTGTGAAGCTGTGTCATAGTAATAGCCTGTAGATCCTACTTTTCTTCTATGGCAAATACTTTTGATTCAAATTTAGCAGACAAGGATCTTAAAACTTTTTCAACTAAGGTAACTTCCTTTATCTCTTCACCCAGATTATTCATGCAATTAAAAACTTCATCTATATGTAAGAAGTAACTAGCTATATTTTCATCATTGTGCATCTTGAGAGTTTCATATTGAATTCTGAGAGTTTGTAGTTTAGCACGTTTTACCTGCGAGTCTCCTTCGTAGCTTAGAACGATTTTGTCCCATATTTCTTTGGCTGATTTGAGCTGCATAACTTTGACAAACTTTGATTGTGACAGACTTCCTAATAATGTATTGACAACCTTGGCATTGGTTTCATATTGCTTTTTACCTGTCGTATCTGTAGGAATTACTGAGGGAAATGTATATCCTCCTTCCACGGTTTCCCAGACATCTGTTCCAAGTGATTGGAGATAGGTTGTGGTTCTTACCTTCCAATAATCAAAGTTGCTCCCATCAAAGATTAGCGGTCTAATGGATTCCCCACTTTCTTGATTACTCATGATGATGGATCTTCCTTCAAGCGATCAAGCTTTTTCTAAAGGACCTGCTCTGATACCAATTGTTGGAAATAATACGAGGGGGAGGTGGGGGGAGAATCATATTATCAGATCAATAATTTAATTTTCAAAACTGATTTGTATACGCTATTTCAGCTCAGTGAACTAGCGTGTATATACAACAATACTTAATGCAACCAACGTTTATGCAGAGATCTTTTGATTTACCCAAATTATCATATGTTTGAACTTTAACCAGTATATCAGGAATTAATTAGATAGTGTAGTAAAAGTAGAATAAAGCATCACACATAAGCAACACACATGAACACCAAGATATAAGGTGGAAACCCAATGTGGGTGAAAACCACCTACTGCTATCATCTCTGTCTTCTTTTAATAATAAGAAAAATCTGTTTACAATTTTTGTACTGGTGCAGTCTTATACCAGTACGCAGGCTTCTACCTACAGAAGGCTACAACCTTCTCTCGTTCTCCAACTTCTACTGGAAGGGAGCTACAACCCACTAGCTCTTGTACTAGCTGATATGTTTACTAGTATGTAGGTGTCGGCCTATAGAAGGCTACAACCTTCTCTTTTCTTTCAGGGACCATGTTTCATAAATTTTCAGACTGGATCCATCAACAACATCATTCAATCATCAAATATATCTACATCAACCAATCTCTTTTTTAACCAACCACAACCGAATCAATCAATCACATTGACAACCCATCAATCTGATAATTCAGAATGTTGTCACCATAATACAGTAACCAGAACCCAAGCCAGAAACCAAAACACTGCAACAACAAACAGAAGCAACTAAAACATATTTTATAAGGCATACACTACTTCCATGTGTCTAACCTGCATGTATACGCGCTTTCCCCAAAGCCAACCAACATACAGATCTGCAAATCAAATTTATGATGTATACGCTGCTTTGATATGCAGAACCAGTGTGTATACACTCCTTTTCTAAAGTGAACCTATGTACAGATCTGTAAATGATGATTTAAACATTACAACTATTCCAGACTTCAGTCATACCCAGATCATCATATTTATAGACTACAACATGCGCCAGATATTCAGATACATGATCAAACCACATAAAGATAAATCATTTCAAGCCTTAAGATCCCGATACATCATTAGACCTTATCCTTCATCAAATGCTAAGTTTCATCCTTGATTCATATCAAGCACAGTACCATAAGCCAAGAACATGCATATTAGATCTCACACTTCATCAGATATTCGATACTTGCACCACTTGGCCTAATGATCATCTCCTCCTTTTATAGTTTGTAGGCCTTTCTCAATACCATGGACCAAAACCACTTAGGACCAATACCTTGGACCAAATACCTTGGGTCAATACTTCAGACCAAATACCTTGAACCAATACCATGGATCAAAATACCATGGACCAAATACTTCGGACCAAAAACTTAGATTTCCAAGGTATATGCACTTTTCCTTTTGTGAAAGTGCGTGTGTACGTATACGCGACTTGTATATAGTTAACCTTCATGTATACGCAGCTTGGTCAATGGTGAACTTGCGTATACCTCTCTTTCTTCATTATGTGAACACTGATCTGTAATTCTTTGCTATGAACCTACTATATTGTGCTATACGGTGATATTTCATCTGAGTGAGTTGCCATCAAGGACAATACCTGTATCATAATGCCAACACTGTCATCTTAACAATTCTTAGTTCATTATTAAGGCTTGTAATTTGACCAATTTTCTTGACTGTGAATAACTTGGAGAGAGCCTCATACATTCCTTGAGTGGAATTTATGTTGGATATGTATGGAATTAGGTTATCCTTAACTCCATCCACTATCAAGTTCATAGCCAAGATTTTAATTTCTCTAAAATTTCGCTTTTTCTCCTTCACTTGAATCAGCTATAGGCTTCTTGATTTTTCCTTGAATGAGATCCAAAACTTTGTTCTTTTCGAGGATGAGGTCTATCCTCTTTTTCCAGGCCCTTTAGTTGGAGGCTCATTCTAATTTGTTTTCTCCCTTCACTGAGTTTGACATAGTTCCTGGAGATGGTAGACTTATCTCCTTATATGATCCTCTTTAATGACCTTTCCTTGGTCCTTTTCTTCTATATATCTTTAGCCTTCTTTTTTCTTCCTTTTTCACCTTAGCTCTAATACCATGTTAGAAAATTAGAGAGGAAGAAATATTTTCTCTTGTTGATAATTACTTGTGATTACTATTATAATATTTCTTATGTTCTTCTTTTATCTTGGTTCATCAAGAAATTACCAAAACCAAAACATGAAAATCAAGGACACCAGATGTAGGTGAACAACTAGGGCAACTCCCCTATATAGGGGAAAACCCAGTCAAGAACTCTTCCTTTAGTAATTCAAAATGAGATAGACTAAGACCCTAGACCAAAAGACCTCCCTCCTACACCAAGTCAGCTCTTCCTTCTAATAGATGACCTCTTCCAAAGTTACCAAGTGGCAGCTTCTCAAATGCAGCCTCAACCCAGAATTTAGACCCTGGGCTTTAAAACTTCGACCCAGCTTTAGGACTATAGTTTCAATCTAGAAACTTTAGTATCTCTAGCCTAACAACTTCACACCTTCGACCTTGATGCAACTTCACATCTTCGATGTAGATTAACAACTTCAACCTTGATGCAGCTTCACATCTTTAATACAACTTCACATATTTGATGCGACTTCACAACTTTGATGTCGTTTCCCAACTTCGATGCAACTTCAAAATTTCGTTGCACATGGGGGAGAGAGAAAGAGAGAGAGCCAAAAAATTTTATTCCATCTTCCTTCTCGAACTTCACACTTTTTTTGTTCCCAGCTATTGCAATTCGAATTTTTGTGAGATGAGTGACAAATGAAGTTGATTTGCTCCAATATATAGGCTTCTTATGAGGTCGAGTTCCCTCGTTGAGGCTGACTTAGTGGAGGAGGCCTAGATGACCTGAAATACAATAAAATAAATTTCTTCTTTGACAAATAAATCCCAAGAAGGGTTCTTTACAATATGACATGGACAAGAACACTTGACATAAACCCTAGAAGCCAGCAATGGAGGCTATAACGTAAAAACAATTGAGCCAAGCATCAAACCCATGCTTTAATAAGTCAATTTATTTAATAACAAAATTTATATTTCTCCCTTTTGATAAATATAATACATCTTGACTCAAATACAATTATGAAGATCGACACTAGTAACATTCTTCAACATGTGCTACTACAAATATACTCTCAGATAAATTTGTTGTAATCAATAAGAGAAAACCCATCAACAAGAAGTCAATGAGGACCTTCCATACTGATATGAGTATATGACTAAGATATTAATGATACTAAAATTTACTTGACAATCGGGAATGAATAACAAGACACTGTAGAATGGTCAACACAAAGATGACTTCTATTAAACATAAGCACAACACATTTTGTCACTTGGGAAACTAAGACTCAAGAATGAACAATGAAATAAGTTTGTGACACATGAGGCATCAACAAACTCTCTATATGATTGGAAGAGTAACCAATAGGAGTAAATAAAACTTAGAAACAAGGTTCAACTTCTTAAGGCCATGCTAAAACCAACATGATGAGAATATGATTCATAATGTGGTGCTTTATTCAAGGGTGACATAATTGACATTGTTTCCAAATGTTTATAAGGAAACTATTTTATGGTCCCCTCTTTTTATCATAATTTTTTTTTCATCTTTTTATATTATGAAATCCTAAAGAAAAAAAATAAAAAATGAAAGAATGATTTGATACAATGGAGGGAACTTGTGTTGCAAACAAGAAAATTAATTCTAGTTTTTGGAACATTCTTATGTTCAATGTAGGGGAAGCATGTAGGATATGGACACACAAGGATTGTTCCCTCCATGGATAAAGGTATCAAGTTGAAAAGGAAATAGTTGTAAGGCTTGTACTTTAGAGAATGCATGGGCAATGAGATTATAAGAGAGAAATATAGAGCCAACATTAGGCTCAAAATCACAAGCGATCATATGTAATGTAATAATAAAACTTTAAATTTAGGAGCCTCTAAGGTATAATTCAAAATAAGTGTTAGAAAGTGTAGCGAGAGATGCTCAATTTGACTTTAGCCTTAGTAAAATTGAGTAAGTCAAATTTCCACATCAGTGGGACAACTTGGAGGCAGTTAGCTGGTGTGACATGGCTATTGTCACTCAGTTAGCTTAGTAAATTTGAGTTAGTGGGCTTGGAGTCAAGTTGTGCATGTGTTGATTGCTAAATTTTAGCAATCTAGTTTAGTTATTTTCAGTTGTACTTAGTTAAATGGCCTCTAACAATTAACAGAGTTAGTTGAAGGTCAGTTGTATAGAGGGACAATAGTCTAACTCATATAGTTGTTAGTTAACTAATCAATCAACCCAAAACAACTCATGCATGCATGGAATTCGAATTCCTCAACTGGAGTGGAGGAATTAAGGCTAATATAAAATTATTTGTATACTAGTGGAGTGTAAAAAATTTTGCATGCAGACAGTTAATCAATCCTTGGGAATTACACGAGAAAATAGGAGGAATTTCCTATCTTTTAGGAGTTTATTTCTTCAAGGATTGTGCAAGGAAATAGGAGGCTAGAGGAGGAATGCATTGGCTAAGTGTTGGCTAGGGGTCTCATTCGGTAGAGATAACATTGTTACCTTTGTAGGTTATGCTCAAAGCTGGAGCAAGTAATTGTAATAGTTTCTCTATTCAACTGATTAATGCAATGAGGCTTGAGGGGATTTTCCCAGTTGGGTTCCACTAGAAATCATTGTGCACTTGTGGTTTTTCTTGTTGCATGTATATGCATGTTGTTTTAAATTGTCATTTCAATTCCACATATTAGTAGAGTAGAATTTGCGTCTCTTATTTCAGTTCGAAATCTTGATCAGTTGCAATTTATATCAAAGTTATACAATCCGAGAAGCAAGAAGTATGAACCTTCATTGAAAATTCATGAAAATACTAAATAGGACTCATGAGCCTAAGATTCAAAAGTAGCATGGGCACTAAATGGCTAGTGAGGTGCTAACTAGGATTTCCATGTGAAGGTAGGCTCTACAACTAAGATATGACACATCAAACAGTGAGTGAGAGGTGGTGTCACAAAACAGTGGGATCGATCATATAGTTGGGTATTGAAAATAAGGTTAAAAGGCATAATGCAATGTAGAATTCCTACCCTATAATTGAGTTTCAAAAATGATACTTTCCATAATGGATCTTATTTTGGTTTGAGGAATGCTTAAAAACTATCACAAAGTGATGAAATATTGTTGCAAGGCCCGAAAACTAAATAAAAAAACTAAAATTGGAGTTAAACATTAGGTTATTGAGTAAAAATGAATAAAAATAGAAATAAGCTATATAAAAGTGGGTTGCAAAAGTTTATAAATAGTAAAAAGTTGAAATTTGACTATTCATTTGAGTTTTTACCCCTTGGAGAGTATTTGGAGCCAAAACTTCCCCATGAATTTGATCACATAATTCAAGTGTTCTAAACAATTGATCAAGTTTATGTGAGAAATATGTCATTCTAGATTCAATTCTCTTCAAATTCATTCGATTAAATTTGTTTTTAAGTCAAATTTTGAAGTTGATTTTTAAATTTAAAAGGGGGTTTGTGCATACATGACTTGTTGTTGGATTGCCTATGGTTGGCCCTATATGAAAATTGTTCAACGAATAGTTGCATATATATGAGGTTGTTCTAAACAAAACTTGCATATACACATTTCCTCTTTAAAATTGAAGAATTTACTGCTCAAATTTGATTTGATTTTAGGATGACTATCACTTGGAGAGAAAGAGAGCATAATGAAGTCTTGGAAGACCAAGAGGTGATGAATGCCTTAAAAACTTGTGGATTACTCAATTTTTTCTCCATACCCAACATGTGCACTCAACGATGCCTACTGCAAACTTTGATTAACTGTTGGAGTCTCAAACAATATTTCTTTATGATTGATTCAATGCCATTACATTGAGGTAGAGGGAATCTACTTAATTAGTAACCTCTTGAGAAGGTGAGAAGTAGTGAATCTAAAGTGCAAGAGTGTTGGCGAATATATTACATAGAGGACGACATAGATATATATTATGTAGTGGGGACCCAAATACCCATAAGGAGTGTTGAGATTCTAACTCTCAATATTATCTTACTCACCTTTGCATGAGTGTCAAGATCCAAATCCCTACATCAGGCATCTAGAGCATATATTTTATTAGAAGTGAAGTGTCTTTTCTTGATAGCACATGACTAGAGTATCGAGCCTTGTTGACTAGTATGAAGAGTCATCTAACAACATGCAAATAGGGATGAATGAATAATTTCAGCTAAGGGATCATCATGTGCACCTTCTTCAAGAGAGAGAACCAACTCTTCTACTATGGGTCGCACCACGCATCTCCCATTTGAGATAACCTTGAATGGCAAGATAGGTTGACCTTATTGGTAGGCTTAGAGGAGGGAAAGTTATACTTGCCACTTTTAATGATGACTTCATCCACTGGTGGGATCAACCAATCATTGCATTGATGATTATCCATATGCAGGTCTTGACTTCTGAGGAGACCCAAAGCTAGCCCTTCCTCCTTATGCTACATAGGGTGACATAGGTAAACCACATTTTTTAATTTTTAACTTATTTCATTTTTATTAATTTTTTAATAAGTTCCTCAAGAATAAAGAGATATTATTTACGTGAAATAAAAGTGCTAACAAAATACATAATTTGTGCAAATATTGGACTAGTGAGACCTAAGGGTTTCCAAACCATAGGCATTAGGGTAGAGGTGAGGAGCAGACTGTTGGAGAGACAAAGACAATACTGCACTTAGACCAAAGGAACTTGGATGATTTGACCTGTCAAGTCCCTATGGCACAAATGGAGGACCTCCTTAAGGGCATATAATGCCTAGTAGTTGGAGTACCACAAGAGTGCATATGACTTTTCCAACAACTAGAAAACACCATCTTCTACTACCAAGAAACACAATAGGGCTAGGGGATTCAGACTTAGTTGTTGATAAATGTATTGTTGTACTAATCAAATCTACCTCCTTATGGGTCAAGTAATGATGCAATATTGAATCTAATCCTCAACAATAAAGAGTATCATTGATAATAAGGTAGTCTTTTTCTAGGTGTTGAATGCATAGTCAATCATCCCATGAGAAGGACAAGGAAACTTCAGATTCTATACCAAGGGTTAATCGAGGAAATGAGAAATAGATGCTTATATAGAAACAAATCCTTGTTGAAGTATGTCTCATTTCCTCAACGTAACTCTGATATTAGTTTTGCAAAAACCAATTACTTATTTGATTTTGCTAAAACAAAATTGAGGTCAAACTCTTAAAAAACAATGATCCATTTATTGAACTTCCCCCAACCACTTGCCTAGTCAGCACATACTGAAATGTATTGGTATGAGAAATCACCTTGGTTTTCTTCAACATAATATAGCGTTGGAGTCTCCAAGAAAATTATAATGCAACCACTGTCAACCTTCCAATATGTGAATATTTTATTTAAGGACCTGATAGGCCACGGCTAAGGTAATAGACAACATGCTCTTTGAGCTAGTCATATTCTTGAACTAGAACCATACCGACAATAGATTCTATCACTATTAGATGTAGAATAAGATTGTGTTGTAGCCAGTTGGACTGAACAACAAAGCATAACAACACTTTTTTAAAAGTGTTGAATGATCATTGAGCATATTCATCCCATATAAATGGGATTCTTTTCTTCAACAAATGCATAAAATACTTTGCTATCTCAACATAATTTACAGCGAAACACCTCAAATAGTTATATTTTTCTTATAGGATTTCAAGTTTATGGATTTTAAATAGGGGAGGAGACAACACTATTTCCTCAACCTTAAGTGGATCGACCATGATCCCCTTATCAGACACTATGAAACCTAATAAATGACCTGAAGTCACAAAAAAATTAGATTTTTGTGGATTCAACTGGATTTTCTAAATAAAAAGACATCGCTCATAGATTTAATAGAGGTAAGTGGGATGATCAACTCTCTTACGAGAGTGAGAAACAAGGTCAAAAAGATAAGCATCCAAAATATGTTTTATGTCATGAAAGGCATAGGATATGTCCTACTAGAAAATGGCTCCACCATTTTGAAGGCCAAAAGGCATTTTTCAATATATAAATGTCACCCCACAAGCATATAAAGGTTATGTTGTGTTGATCTCCAAGACATATTTCAATTTTATTGTACTTAGAAAATATGTCCATAAAAGAGAATCATCCCACTTCCAACACATCCATTAATAATATTATCAATGAATGGAGTATGTATGTTATCTTTCAGACAAGCTTTATTGAGATCATGAAAATCCATGTATACGCTAATTGTTCCTTGCTTTTTGTCATTTGGAATGAGATTAGAAACCCATTCAGTAAGAGGAATTGGGTAGATACACTAAATCTTAAGTGTTTTTTAATCTCTACCTTTATTTCCACTACCATTCTAGTGTTGACCAGTCAAATTTTTTGTCAAACATGATTCACATTCTCTTATGTCTTGATCTCATGTTGATAATAAAAAATCTATGACATTGGGGTTTTTGAAAATATAAACTAACATAGTCTTAGAAATATTTTCCATGTTCCCCTCAACATATATGCAAGGTTCCTCTAAAGGATTCATAAGTGGATTTTCACTTTCCATCATGATCAATCAAAACTTGTCGCTTTCTACCCTATGAAATTCTAGGATAAAATGAGAATGACGACGCATATCATCCCATGGTCTCTCAAGACCAATCATTGCTTCAAGGATTTCCTCATTAGACGAAAAAATGGTATTGAGGCAGTGCATTAACATGGCGGAATTAGCATCCCATATGGGAAACATACTAGGATCCAAATATTTCATAGCTGGTGGAGTTGGATTAGAGTCTATAGCATTATTTACCATAGCTTGATAAGCAATTTATATTGCAGATAAAGGAACAACCATTCCTTCATGTTGACCTTATTCAATCATGGCAGTTTGAGAAGGTAGAATCCATGGGTTCTTGAAATAAGAGTTACAAAAATAATATTTTGAAGAAGTTGGCACAAATCAAGAAGAAATGGTGTTTATATAAGCAATAGGTTGTAAAAGCTAAATATTTCCATAAGTAATGGGTACAATACAACCCCCAAATTCTTGGAGGGATTCTAAGACTTTTCCATTAACTAGGCATTGGAATCTAATTAAGGATTCGAGTCAAGGTGGAAATAAGCCATTTAATCATTTGTAAAAATTTTTCCTTCATGAGGAAAGGATAAGACATGAAATATGGTTGAGGATACTACTTGCATTGTGTAAACTCAATTTTGATCCAACAAAAGATTGTAGTCGAGTTTTGCATCAACTAGTTACACTTTGACATTAATGGTTTTCCCTCCTACCCTGACTAGAAAGTTTGGAATAAAAATCGAAATAATTTAACGATGTAGGGGATGGAACCAACCTGGGAGATCCTATCCCTTTTTAACATGACATTAGCATGATGCATGTGGAATCTCTTTCATCAATAATGATCCAAAAAATTTAATTCTTGCAGTAAGATACCTAAATTTGAAAGGAAACATGATGAGGAAGTTGGGGTTTCACATTTCTATTGTCAAACATAATCATCTGAGATTTCTTTGGGTCTAAATATCCAATAGCATTGAGTAATGTGCTCCTTTTTGTAGTGCATGACTGGAGCACCTCCAAAGTTGATGTGGCACAAGGAACCTAGGAGAAATCCTCTACCATAAAGTAGTTTTTGGAAGAAATGGCATTAAGGTTGTACATAGAGCATTTTCATGAGCCCTTAGGCATGTGAGGTAAAAACTGAATCATAGGTATTTTGATATTAAGAGGTTCTTGTGAACTAAAATATTATTTCCTCTAGAAGACTTGGGGTCCTCATAATTGTGGACTTGAGTTGATAGATTCACTTGATCACTTAACATATACATGTTCAATGATATATCCCCCATGTTTGAATCAGTTTGGGTTTCCCCATTTTGAGGATCCTGGTTGGAAGCAACGCTAGCAACAAGTTGTTGACCCTAAAGGAAAGGGTTCTTAAGAATAGCTTGTTGACTATATGAAGCCTATTGTGCTAACAAGTGCTAAGCATCTTTAATTTTTTTAAATATGTATAAGATCGTTTCCGTTGAAAAGTTTACAATAGAATTTCACTTTCCTTTTCTTCTGTTTCTTAACCCTACTAATATTATCACTAGCCTTAGTTGTGTTGTCCTTCCCTTCTGCATTTTTTTTGTTAACCGTATTCTTCTTCTTCCCTCTAGATTTTTGGTCTCCTTTGGGATTGGAAGATTGGACCGTGTTTCAGGGGGACCTTTGCTTAAGTTTTTCCAACATATGGTGGTTGTAGCAACATCTACTATAATAGGTTCATAAGAAAACTTGTAGTGGTTAGATTAACCAAACCAGCCATGCCATACATGTGGGGTCCTCGCTTTGGCTTCACTAGATAATTATTTGGTCTTGGCACATTAGAAAAGATATCATAAAATACTCTTGATTGTGAATAAATCAAATCGAGTTGTTGATCCCTGAAGATAGCTTCCTCTGTACTATATACTCCCAAAAGATATACATCTTTGGATATAGTTGGTTGCAGTGATTTAAGGAACCATTCTAGTATAAATTCATTGGAATCTTCCTCCTCCTCCATTCTTTAATGTAGTTAGAGATGGGGGTAGCCTTGTCATGCTTGAACTTGGCTAAGTGTTTAGTCCCAAGATCATATCTAATATGATATTGGAAGTGGTTAAAGAAAATTGTAGCCAAATTGTTGAATGTTGGAAATGAGCCCCCTTTAAACTCAATATAAAACTTTGCCACATTCCTAGTTAGGGTACACTAGAAAGCCCTCAATATAATAAAATTATTAATAAAAGACTTTGAATACTTCCAAAGGAGCAAAGTGGTAATATGATTGGTTAGGTCTTCACTAGACTTACCTTCAAACTTTCGGATGTCTAAAGGTTAATTTGATAATGCAATATAAATCAAAGCAAAATACTATAACCTACTTCTACTATCAATTTGTGGAAGCTTAAAGATCAAGTTGAACAATATAACCAGAAGAAGAAGAATCAATGGCACAATACACATGAAAATACTTTTGGGGAAAGCCTCAGCTAAAAACCCCACACTATTGTATTATCATACATGGTGGAAATACATAGGAATTACACAAAGCCTTAGCTCTTACAGCTAGCCAGCTCTTAGTACAATCCTCATAGATGCTCCTAGGAAATATTGGCTTCTCTCTGGCCTTCCTTTCTACCCTCCAAGCTCCTATTTCCTTGCACTGTTCCTTGTGGATGATTAGCCTTTTACCAAGTGGAAAGCCAATCCTTCAAAACTGCGCAATCCTCAAGGATAAATCCTTGACTGTATGCATGAGTTTTCTCCATGAGAAAACACATGCAATTGATAGTACATTGTCCTTGAACATTAATCTCAACTGGGTCTTTCTCAGAATAGACATGCATGAGTTTTTGATGAGGGAATCTTCAGTTAACTCGAGTA
Source organism: Pinus tabuliformis (assembly GCA_031772625.1). Lineage (NCBI taxonomy): Eukaryota > Viridiplantae > Streptophyta > Pinopsida > Pinales > Pinaceae > Pinus > Pinus tabuliformis. The sequence continues at coordinate 463,658,880 of CM062816.1, read as the reverse complement.
GCACTAATTGAGTGCATTAATGCATCAACTGACTGTTAACTCACTATTAGTTCCTCAAATAGTTTGGAACTAATTTAACTGGACTTAACTCAGTACACTGAGTTAACTAATTACAACTCAAATATAACTCAATCTTATCCCCTTATTTTAAGGGATAAGTCTTGCATGACGTCAGAAAAACTTCTAACTTGAATTTATCCAACTAATTAATTTAAAATAAATTAATTAATTATTTCCAAGTAGCTGTTAAAACTAAATTCGATTTTAATTCACAATTTAATTCAAAGACAAATTAAATTGGAATGTTCTTGTTGCCATATTTCAACACTCCCTCTGAACAAGAAAGGGAAAATCTGCCACCCCGATCCTATCTCTATGGAACTCAAATTTACACTATGACAATGCCTTTGTCAAAATGTCAGCATCTTGCTCCTCTGTCGAAATATACTGCAGCAACATGATCCTCCTCGCTAGTGAAAAGCCACGGGCAACAAATCTTGCCTTATGCTTCTCCACACTACCATCAACAGCTTGTTTTACTTTGTAAAGCCAACGAGAAATCACAACTAACTTGTTCTCTGGACTCGGAACCACATCCCAAACACAGTTACAAACTATGGATTCATACTCCTCCACCATAGTATCAACCCAATTGGTTGTTGCATTGCTTCCTCAAAGGAAGATGGCTTGGTCTCCACACATTCCCTAGCAAGGGCCATGTATCTAGTGTACCTCTCAGGTGACCTCCTTTGTCTGCGTTGAGAAGATGGTGCTCCCACATTCTCTCTTGCATCCTCCAACAATCTGTCATCTTCTTTTGTGTGCTTATGTCCATCTCTGGAAGACTGTGCTTGAGTGGATGTCTCCACTCCTGGAACCTCTGCATGTGACTGCTCCTCATCATTCTGAGGCTCCTCCTCCTTAGGAAACAACAGTTCCTTCACAGCCTGTAGTTGGAGATACCTCTCAAGGAAAACTCACATGGCCTTCTACTCATCAAACTTGAGATCTCTGCGAACCATTGTCCTTCGACTAGTAGGCAAGTACACCTGATAGTTGTGAGGTGTATCGGTATACCCCCCAAATATCCCCAATTCTGCTGTCGGTTCAAGCTTCTTCTGTGCATCCTTTGTCACATGGCAATATACCGATGAGCCAAAGATCTTGAAGTGACCCACATCTAGTCTCTTATGGGAGAAAGCTTCCTCTGGTGTCTTTATCCCAAGTATGCGATGCGGGCTTCTATTCTGCAAATAGACCATTGTGTTGCATTCCTTAGCCCATAAGTGAAGTGGTAGGCTTTGGTCATGCAATATTGCCCGTTCTACCCCTACAATAGTTTTGTTCTTCCTCTTGTCCACCCCATTATGTTGTGGGTTATGAGGTGCCATCAACTCTCATTTAATTCCTTTCGTTGCACAGAAGTCCTTAAGCTCTTGAGAGACATATTCTCCACCGTTGTCACTTCTCAAGGCCTTGATCTGCTTCCCTAACTCTTTCTCGACCAAAGCTTTGAACTTACAAAAATTTGTGAAGGTTTGATCCTTCTTCTGCATGAAATAAATCCAACATTTATGAGAATAGTCATCAATGAAAATCACATAATACCTTTGCTTCGTTGTGGATGTCGTCAAGAATGGTCCACACAAATCAGTATGAACTTGCTCTAAGATAGCCTCTTCTCGACTGTCTCGATCATGAATGGAAGACTTGGTGTACTTTCCCAAGGCACTACCTTTGCATGTGTCAACTTACTCAAGTTTACCTTTGGGAAGTCCTGTAGATATCTGCTGCATTATCTTCAAAGCCCCATGATGCAAATGGCCCAACTGCTTGTGCCACAACTCGCCAATGTCTTGGTTTTGTACCAATTTTACTTTCATACTCAATGCTACATAATCATCTACCTCTAGTTTATAAAGATTCTTCACCGAAATCCCTATCCTCTTGGTCTGACCCGTGGCTACGTGTCTTAGGAATGCCTTTCCTTTGCTGAAGACAACATCGTAGCCTTTGTCCTCCAACATCGTGACCGATACCAAGTTCTTCTTCAATCCAAGCACATACATCACATCTGTTAAGATGAGAGGAGCTTCATTCTCCCTCTGAAAAGCAACCGTGCCCACTCTTGAAACACTATACCTTTCGTCATCACCCATCTCTATGTGCATCTTTAGGTCTTTCTCCTCCAAGGCACTAAATAAATTTTTATCACCGGTCATGTGGAATGAGGCTCCACTGTTAAGATACTAGAAACAACCCATCATCGACGACACCATGCATGCGATGAGGGTAAAGTCCATTTCGAACTGAGAGGCTAATGCCTCACCTTCCAATCCTTTCAAGGATCCCTTCTTGGACTTATTCGATGGGAAATTAGTCGCATAATGTCCCATCTTGTGACAATTAAAGCATCTTACTTTAGACATGTCACCCTTCTTCCCTCCATGAGAAGAATTCGATTTGAAATGGGAAGCCTTCCCCTCCCCTTTCCTTGCCTTACTTGCTAAGGCCAGATTTTCTTCATCATCATTCTTGGATGAAAAACCATCTCGTGTGCTCCTCCTGATCTCCTCCTGCATAAGATCCGACCATAGTTATTCCCAATCTGGTAGTTTCTCCCTTCCATTCACATACTAATGGTAGCTATTCCAACTCTTTGGAAGGCCAAGGGGAGCGAGGCTCACCATATCATCATCGACAGTGGTTATTCCCACACTGCCAAGCTCATCTCTGTAGGTGGTGATCTTGTTCAGATATGTGGAAATAGTATCGCCCTTCTCCATCTTGATTCTTCGAAGCTTATCCTTGAGCGCCAATTTCCTTTGGTCGCTACTGTTCTGATAGAGGTCCTTCAATGTCTTCCACATTGAAAATGGAGTATCCTTCCCATGGAGATTCGAGACAATATGGTCTCGAACTCCCTCAAGGATGATCTATCTCGCCTTCACCACACACTTCTTCCACTTAGCCAACTCTTGTGCATTAGTTGAAGCCAGCTTTGGGATTTCTTGATCAATGAATTCCTTCAAGCCATTGTCTTCTAATACAACCTCCATTCTATATTTCCATGCTATGTAATTCGAGCTACCTTCCAAGGCATACTCGAGTCTCAAGCCATAGAACGCCATTGGCCAACCTTGAAGTATGATATGAATTTGATTTGCACCTACAACCCTGAACTTCAAACTTTGAATTCTCTTCTCAATATATTGTTCACAGCTCTGATACCATGTAGAAAATCTGTGATAGGTTAACCCGATAATGCAATATAAATCAAAGCAGAATACTATAACCTACTTCTACTATCAATTTGCAGAAGCTTAAAGATCAAGCTTAACAATATAACCAGAAGAAGAAGAATTAATGGCACAATACACATGAAAATAATTTTGGGGAAAGCCGCAGCTCAAAACCCCGCACTATTGTATTATCATACATGGTGGAAATACATAGGAATTATATAAAGCCTTAGCTCTCACAACTAGATAGCTCTCAATACAATCCCCATAGATGCTCACAGGCAATCTTGGCTTATCTCCAGCCTTCCTCTCTACCTTCCAAGCTCCTATTTCCTTGCATTGTTCCTTGTGGATGATTAGCCTTCTACCAAGTGGAAAACCAATCCTTTAAAACTACGCAATCCTCAAGGGTAAATCCTTGACTGCATGCATGAGTTTTCTCCATGAGAAAACACATGCAACTGATAGTACAATGTCCTTGAACATTAATCTCAATTGGGTCTTTCTCATAATAGACATGCATGAGTTTCTGATGAGGGAATCTTCAGTTAACTAGAGTAGCACTAGTTGAGTGCATTAGTGCATCAACTGATTGTTAACTCACTATTAGTTCCTCAAACAGTTTGGAACTAATTTAATTAGAATTGACTCAGTAAACTGAGTTAACTAATTACAACTCAAATATAACTCAATCGTATCTCCTTAATTTAAGGGATAACTCTTGCATGACTTCAGAAAGACTTCTAACTTGAATTTCTCCAACTAATTAATTTAAAATAAATTAATTAATTATTTCCAAGTAACTGTTAAGACTAAATTTGATTTTAATTCACAATTTAATTCAAGGACAAATTAAATTGGAATATTCTTGTTGCCATATTTCAACACAACTCATGCTCCTTCCTCTATTCAAATGCCTTGGTGCATTTAAATGTTGTTGGTCCAACATACGTTACAAAGTCTCGTCAATGGTTCATTGGAAAATGCTTGTGTTAGTTTGTGGGAGGCTTGGGGCCAAACCCCGCAGCTCCCCACTTGTGTGATTGGTTATGTTTTATAACCAATCACACAAGTTGTGGGTCGGTTGGGCCCACATGGCCGCCAGCTAGGTGATACATGGCGCCTTTCCATTAGCCCATGTGTGTGCCTAGTAAACTTGGTATTGCCAACTCATACGCCTAGTGAGACACCGCAACATGTCATGTGGCACGTCTAGTGGGTGACACATGGTGCCTCCTAGTTATGGCATTGTTAGTGCCAAATTTTGCTTGCTTACAAAAAAATTCAAATGAGCATAAATTTTTCATACATACTTGGATTGAGGTGTCATTCATGCCATTGGAAGCATCTCGACGAGATCTACAACTTGGCACTAGTGTGCTTGAGTTTTGAGGAATTCAAACTTTGAGCCTTTTGGGATCCTCCTAGATCAAACATGTAATGACAATTGTGTGTATCATTTGTACACTTTTTTGTAACATAAATGAGTGAGCTCAAATACATATTTCTAGTGGGATATTACCCTTGCAAAAAAAATAACATATGTTAAAGTTATGACTGAAATGGTACAAAGAAAAATCATACACCAATTTACTTCCAAGAGGCGCAACTCTCTAACTGAAGCTCAGATTGGGACATATAAGTATTCAATACAAAGCTCTTGGAAGGTAGAACAAAACGATGCATTTAGAATTAAAACTATAAGAAGGTAAGGTCTCAAGAGTCTCAAGAACTTAGTAGAATGATGTGTTAATTTTGGCAGCACAGTGAAAAATTCCTTCCTTATCAAGGAAGACCCCTACTATCCCTTGGAAGAATTTAATTTGGTTAAGGAAAAATATATTTTAATATGGAAACCCCCATGTGCACAAAAAGGATAGGTCGGTCCAAAAGGAAATTGGACACCCTTGGATGGCTATAAATACAAGTCAAGTGACCCTCATTTGGAGATCATCAATCATTCTTCTTTCTTTGTTTTGGCTCACATAGGTCTGAGGTTGGTTCACACAGGTCCAAAATTGCAAGGTCTGAAGCTCGCACGTGTGATTAGGGTTTTTGGTTCTCAGTTGTAGAGTTGCCACAAGAGATTTTCGATTGCAATCGCAGGCACGCAAGCCTCTGAGTGCAGTTGGAGGGTTTCAACCACACACACACATCTCTCTCTCTCTCTCTCTCTCTCTCTCTATGGTTGGAACCTAGGGTTTGAATTTTTTTTTTACCACAAATTCAGACAGTTGAAGAAAGTTGACCGTAGACTTCTGAACCAAGGTTTTGATTATTAACATTGTTGGGTTAATTTCTTGGATGTTGTTTAGTTGATTTTGTTGGATAGTTTTTTGGTTTAAGATATGGATAATTGTACTCTCTCCTTAATAAAGCATTCAATGGTATCTAATAAGAAGAATAATTTCAAAGGGTTTTCTACATTGTGGGTTTTTTCCCTAGTCTCCGACCAATCCTGGTGTCTCTATGTGTGAATGATTTTATTCGATTGTTCCTTTATGTTCCACTACATTGATGATGATATTTTTCTTTCTATATAATTGCATATGTTGTTGAATAATGTTATGATATGGTGGGGTGAATTCAATATGTAAAAAATGAATTGCAATTATCTAAAGCAAAGAACAATATAGCCCTAAGAAAAATTAACATGGTATCATACATGGGCTAAATAAAGTTCATTGAAGATCACCCCTATTGATGCAAGAGAAGATGGAAGAGACCTAAAATAATACTAAGGTTTGAAGAAAACCATAGGAAAACTGGTTATTAGGGTTTGATGGATATCATGAGGTTAGGGTTTCGAAGAAACCTTGGAATATGATAAAGGTTTGAGTTGTGCGGTGTTGAACCCCTAGCATGATCAATGAGAATATGTTATAGAACTTGTGACAGGATTGATGTAACCCTGGTTGGGCTAACCTTAATTAGGCTTGGTTGCTGATGAGGACAATGGAAATATTAAAGAAAACAATGTTATATGGCTAATTGACAATAATGACACTTGAAGGCTAGTTCAAGAGGGAGCTAATCACATCTCATTGGAGGATAAGTACCTTTCAGATTTATGTTAATTCTTTGTGACATTATTCTTGTTTTGACTTATTTTTATTATTATTTCTTATATTTCCTACATATTTGAGTATTTGAATACTTCTAACCTCCTGATGAGATGTGCTAAGTAGATCCTTCTTGAGGATCATCTAAGGTGCAAGAAAAGAGAGTTAGTGCGAAAAGAGAAGAGATAGTGCTGGAAAAGGAAAGAGGTATCTCATGAAAGTTATTCTAATTTTTCAAGGTAGCATCCAAAATAAAAGTTCTTCAGCTGCCAATAATAATAAGAGCTACAAGTTGCAAAGGTATCTAAATACTTCGAGGTATGTATATTGGATTGTTTTAGTGTTGTGATTAAGCTGGAATGTTGGATGGTTAGTTAAGCTCTAAGGTATGATAAGAACATCACCTTCATAAATGAATCATGCATGCATATAAATAAGTTTGATCTATAGTACATGTGATATATTGGTGCATTTGATATTTGGCAAGTATCTTACGTTTTAGCATGATGAATTTCCTAGATGCATTGTTTTTTATGTATTGTGACTTGATATTGCTTGTGATAAGCATGGTAACCTTGATAATAAAAGTGTAACAATAAGATTGATATTCAGGATCTTCATGTTGAGCTTGGTTGGTGTTGATAAGCTTAGTAATTTTGACAAGTGGTAAAAATTGGATGCCATGTCTTGATGTTTGAAGTGATGTTGTGATTTTTGTAGTACAAAGATACACTTTTCAATTGCCCTAATTATATGACGCTAACCCTTGATGAAATTTTGATGTCATGTTCATATGTGATGATGAAGTAGCTGATGCTCACATGTTATGAATATAATGCATATATTTTGATTTCGTGATCTAACAGGTCTGCTAATGCATAACCGTAATATGATAGACAGGTTGGTGTTTTGAACAATGATCACTGAAGTGGCTTCCCACTCAGAGGAAGAAACTATCCAAAAGATACCAACACCTATTATTTGTAAAAAATTAATAGAAGACACTTGACGTTTCAATAAAGGATTCTGGACATGAATAACCATCTAATGTTGTTAAAGAAGTTTTCGCAAGTTCTGATTTGAGCATAGAAGGTTTATCCTAATCCAAGGCCCAATTGTTGGGAGAAAGGCTTAAGAGTGTGGCTATAAGCCTCCCGACCACATGAAAGAATGCTTATGGGTGCAATTGAGCCTATAGGATACAAAAAGCTAAAATATTATGCACAAGACCAAGAGCACACCAAGAGTATGACATACTTATAGACATGGAGTAGATGTTGAAGAGTTCTATGAGTAGGGAATTTTTTAAGATCTACATAATGTTTGATGTCTTGGCCAATCTTGTGTTTGCAAGGGACTGAAATATGAAATCAATATGTTGTTTTCCTTAACTTGAACTAGTATATAACAATATTTGGTAAAATTTACAAGGGTTTGACAATATTTGGCTTATTAACTTATGAGAAGTATTGAATTTTGACATGATAATTCATAGATATTCTTTGGCTTATGGATTGATTGAATTAACAGTGATAACAAGTTAGGGAATGGACCAAATTAGTACTTGGCAATGGAGATTTTCCTTGATGTGAAATAAAAATGCTATGTGGGCATATTGACTTTTAGTGACTAATATTGTTATTAAGTATTGATTTTGTATTGGCATCATTGGCACTTGGTACATTGGTTGAAGTGTAAACAATTGTGATTTAGTATGTGGTGATTTTTATTATATGACTTATCCTTGATGTATAATGACAAAAATAATTCATATTATGATTATGTGGATTATCTGCTTAATGACAGTTGTTGACATGACAATAGATAAGGTTGTAACTTGATATTTGGGTGTGAGCTCTACCTGGCTCCTGGATTGAAGAGTTTGACAGTGATATTGGCAAGAAATTTTATGGGTTTGATTTCACATTCTAATAAGAAAAGTGGGTTAATTTCATTGCATAGTATTGATTTGTTTGAAGATAAGTATATTGGTTTTTTCAAATCATTGTATGGGTTGAAGCAAGCTTCTCGAGCCTGATATGTCCACATTGACAATTACCTAGTGAAGCCTAAAAGATGTGCCAATTCAAACCTCTACTTCAAAAGTGGTCCAAGGTATGCCTTTGATTTTGGTTTTATATGTTGATGATCTATTCTTGATAGGAGATAAGCCTCTGATGATCAAAGTAAGAGGGATTTTTCCTCTAAAGTTCATGATGAAGAATCTTGGCATGATGAATTACATTTTGGGATGAGGGGTTTAGAAAAATAAAAGATGTCATAAATTTATTTGGCATGATGAACACCCCGATGGAATTGAATTCAATAAGTTATGCAAGAAATGACTAAACTTGAATTGGAAACTCACAATTGATTGAAGCATTGGTGTTCCTTGTAACATACATCTAGATATATGTTGTGCAGAGAATGACCTAAGTCTATTCATGATCGAGTCGCTACATACGCATTGGGTTTCCGACAAGCACATTTTGAGATATTTGCATGGGACAATCATTCTTGTTCTAAGATATACTACAAAAGATGTATGATTACATGGATGCGCTAATGTTGACTCGAATGGAAATAATTATTAACTAAAAAACACATTTGGGTGATGCTTTAGCTTGGTATCTATAATGATATCATGGATGAGCAGGAAATAGAAGTTTGTAGCTTTAAAACATGGTCGAGGTTGCATACATTTCCCCTAGCATGGCTAGTTATGGGGAAGCTTAGCTGATGAAGCTCTTTGGAGAGTTGTTGGAGTAGGTTCAGGATATGACGATGATATATTGCAACAATAAAGAGTGGGATATGATTGGCAGAAAATCGTGTATGTTGTTGGGACTAAGATATCTCCTTGTTTTGAGACAATGTTTTTGTATGAGACAATGTTGTTGTATGAGACAAGCTTAGGCTTGTGATTTCTACCTCCGTGAGAGGGAAGAGGAATAAGGTATTCATGTGTAGCATGTGTTTATTCTAACATAATATTTGATGTAATGTCCTGCATGAATTGGAAATTAGAGGATTATTTCTCTTGGTAATGTATGAGGTAGTATGATTGATCTCTTCAATGATCAATTTAAGAAGGTACTAGATATAAGCACATTGATATGTTTCTAATCTATAGGGAGGAGGTTTGATTGAGGAAATTGAGCCAACTCGTCCCCCCTGTATGATCTACCAAGGTAAGGAATTGAGATGTAGGGATCCTAGGGTCAAGGGATCTATGGACAATAGGGTATTATCCCTATCTGTCACCCATAGGGTGGAATATATTGCTCCCCTATCTTGGTCTAGTAGAGTATACCCCAATTTGCATCATACCCACAAGTTAGGCTTGTTGGGATTGTAGTGTTGGGTGTGAAGCATGATTATTTAGAGGTCTTTGTTTCAGCCGGATGTATACCCCATGAAGTTTGTACACCCCTCCACGCGGGGGGGTGCGAGGGGGACTTGTCCCTCCCCCGTGGGGGTTCAGGGGGGGCCGATCCCCCCCGGTTGGGGGGTCCGGGGGCCAGCGGTCCCCCCGCGGGGGTTGCGGGGGCAATGCCCCCGAAGCTAAAAACAGATGTAAAATTGCCTTATAAAAGTATAGTAATTTCTAGTCAATCTGGGTCGTTCATTGGGCATATGATCTAATGGTAGAACTTATGTTTAGTTTAGGGTTTTTTTCCCTAGAAGGCAACCCCTCTCTTTGTATGAGGGCATTGTATTGAGGTTGTGTAATAGATGTGTATTCTCCGAGTGAGAAACAGAGAGGCGAGACTATGAGAGAAAACAGAGGATATTACAATGGATTTGTTGTAGGTTATGTCTCTTCATTTTGTTGGATAATAGAAAGGAAGGACTGGCTATTCGGGGTGGACATAGCCCAAATTGGGTGAACCACATATATCTGTGTCTCTCTGGTTTTATGCGTTTTCTGTGTTTATATTTATGCAATATTCTATTTGTTCCATTGCTCTGTAATATATAATTTTCTAACATGTAGCTCCTTGCCTGGCCAATGGGTTGAGAGAACTTGGGGTTGTGTGATCCTTACCTTTGGTAAGTCAGGTATCTCACCCAAGAATGATTATGATGTAGGTTTTCTACCACTTTACTCTTGAGGGTCATTATTGGGAAGATAAAAAGGAAATAAGATGGATGAGATATTGTATCTCTCCTATTGCTTGACATAGGGTGGAGGATGTATGCTCCCCTATGAGATGACATGAGGTGAGAGTGTCCCATAGGACCTTCCTCATTTTCAATAGATTATGGGTTGAGATGTGCTCCCTAATGTGGTTCCAGGTTGAGCAGATCTCCCTGATGAAAAGCTCTCTGATGTTTCTGGGTAGTAGCATTTGGCTCCTCACTGACAGATGAATAGAGGGTAGTAGCTTGGAATCCCATCCAATATCAATTTTTTCTTCTTTTAGAATTGAGAGTGTTCAACATATGAGAAGAGACACAAAGACAAGAAGATACAAACGGGGATGAGCATAAATGATCATAGATGAGCACATGAGTAGAGATGAGATGAGATGAGCTGATATATGCAGTGACGACATGTGATGATGATGATATATTTTTGATAGTACATATGTTGGAGTCAGTAATTGCTCCCTCGCTGAGAGGGAGAGTTAATTTGGGCAACACAAGGACAAATTCCTTCCTTTGGAAAAATTTCCTCATCAAGGAAGACCCCTACTAGGCATTGGGAAAAATTAATCTATTTAAGGAAAAATATATTTCAATATGGAAACCCCCATGTGCACAAAAAGGACAAGTTGATCCAAAAGGAAATTGGAATTGGATGGTTATAAATACAATTCAAGTGACCCTCATTTGGAGATCATCAATATTCTTCTTTATTTGTTTTGGCTTGCACAAGTCTGAGGTTGTTTCACATAAGTTTGAAATTGCAGAGTCTGGAGCCCACACATGTGATTAGGGATTTTGGTTCTCAACCACATGGTTGTCACGGGATATTTTCAGTTGCAACCAAGGGTGAGAAATCCTATGAGTGTGATTGGAGGGTTTCAACCGCACGCACATCTCTCTCGCTGTGCAATTGGAACCTAGGTTTTGATTTTGATAGTTTACCGCGGATTCTGATAGTTGATGACAGTTGATTGCAAGATTCTAAATTAGGGTTCTGTTTATTAGTGTTGTTGGGTTCATTTCTTGAATGTTGTTTAGTTGATTTTGCTGGATAGTTTTGTGGTTGAAGATATGTATCATTGTACTCTATATTTGTTGAAACATTCAATGAAAATATAATAAGAAGAATCATTTGAAAGGGTTTTCCCCCTTGTGGGATTTTTCCCTAGTCTTCAACCAATATTGATGTCTCTATGTGTGAATGTTTTTCTTTTATTGTTCCTTTATGTTTCGTTGCATTGATGATGATATTGTTCTTTATACATAATTTCATATTTTGTTGAATAATGTTACGATGTTGTGGGGTGAATTCAATATGTAAATAATGAATTGTAATTATCTAAAGAAATAGCAATATACCCCTAAGAAAAATTAACACAATGTTGTAGTAAAATAGGGAAAGATAGCCTATGAGGTGTAGCTCAATTGGTGATTGCCTTGTTATGAAGTAATATGTAAAACATGAGATTCAAAGTTGAAATCCCTGTGGATTAGACCAACGAAAAAAAAGGGAAAATTGAGCAAAATCGGCCAAAACTTTCACATGCCATAACTTGTATCCCAAAATCAAGTTTTGGAAAAAGAATAGCCAATGGAAGTATATTGAGGAGGAGAATGCATCTATCAACCTATAATTCTAACTTGGGTATCACATTTTCTTAGGAAATTAAAATGAGGTTATCAATATCATACAAGAACATAATTAACATGAGGACTGTAAGTATGGTAGATGCTTAGGGGTCCTACAACTATGAAGAGAGGGTCAAATGTATGAATGTTAGCATGGGAAATGTTAAGGTGGAATCAAATGGACATGGAATGGGTAGGTCATATAATAGAGACCTAGAGGAGACCATGACGAGTCTCAAAATGGAGTTTCTCAACTATAAGGATAATAACGAAAGGTTGATGAAGGAGAAATATTAGATTAATACTGATATTTTACAAATTTAAAATCATTTATAGAGGCAAATGGAAAAGAACTCTGATTCAAGCTAGGTAGAAGAACATAATTCTCAAGTTAAGAGTGAGATTATTGTAAGTTCAAAGTATTATATGAGTTTTGGTATCAACATCACTCACCAAGACATTCAACCAAGAGGAGTTATGTTTCCTTGGGATCTGGGAGTAGTCTAAGAATATCACCAACTAAATAGCAAAGGAGGAACTCTGAATTGGATAATTTGCAAGAAGATCTTAGGAATATTAAACCTCCTACCTTTTATGGTGATGATAAGAAGGGTGAGGAAATTGAAGCTTGGTTGTTGGAGATAAGGAAGTATCTTCAATTGTATAATTACTCATCCAAATTAGAGGCTCGAATCACAATTCTACTTAAAGGGAAAATAAGATACATGGCAGGAGAAACTTAAGGGAGTTAAGCATTTGGATGATAAGAAGACATCATTGAGGAATTTCGAGAGGTTTTTCTAGAAGAAATAATTGTCAAGAAACTACTAAGAAATAAAAATGCATGAGTTCATTGAACTCATGTTGGAGAGCATGACAATGGAATACTATGAAAGGAAATTCATTGAATTACTAAGATATGTTGGTTTTATTAAATATGAAAATATCAAAGTACGAGTATTTTTAATTGGTTTACCATCATTGTATAGTGACACAATTAAATTTTATGAGCCCATGAATTTGAATGAAGCTATGAGGAAGGCATTGTACCTTTATGAAGTGAATAAAAATAAGGAATCCCTCTAGAAAACATGCGATGAAAAGAAGAGGAGCAAGGTGAAGCAAAGGAAGAAGGGATATAAACCTTTATTTTTCAAGAGAATTTCTCAAAAAAATCAACAAACCCATCCAACCTAAAGTGAAACGAGGAGAGATAACTAGTTGGAGAAAATCCCAAAATTTCAGACCATCAAGTGATAAGGTTGTGAAGGGGAACACACGTGTATATATTTCCCTCACAACGTAGACAAAATAAGGATTGCGCACCATATTCAGGGAGTTGATAGAATGGAGGGTATGGGTAGAAGCATTTCCATAATATATGCAACGTTGGATAACATGCATACTAATCACAAGGCTCACTTGATTTAAGTTGAAGGCAAGATACAAAAATCATCCCATTTCCATTTTAATTGGTTCCAGAGTTAACCATAGTTATATTGATCCTAAGATTGCTAAAATATTTAATTTGAATAAAACCAAGCATGGTAGCACTTGGTTGGTTTAACTAGCTAGAGAGGCTAAGAGAAGGATAACTAAACTAGTGAAGGATTGTCAAATTGACATGAATGGTTTGAGTACAACTATAGAATCAAAAATTATACCTTTGGGTCCATATGATTGTCTAATTCGTATGGATTGGTTGGACAAGCACCATCTTATTGTGGATTGTTCTAATATGGCCTTCACTTTCCTTGATAAATAAGGGTAGCAAAGACAAGTGGAAAGGATTCCAAGGGCTATTTTCTATGAAGGGAATATCAAACATGTAATTGAATAAATATTTTAGAAAAATATCCAAGAAAATTTTAAGGATGGATGTTTATCTTAAAGTATAAAAACTATAGCGAATCTTACTAGTCCATAATACGAAAACTATAAAATCCATGGCAATATTTTTATAAAAATATTCAAATTTATAATGATTTTATATAGTCTCTATAAAAATTTTGATGATTTTTAAGGTAAAATAATTTTATCCAATGATACTTTGGCAAATAATTTATAGAAAAAATGGAAATTAGAGAATCCTTTTTTATTGGAGAAAGTGTGGAAAATTGGCCCATTTGCAAAATTTAGCCCCTAAAACTTTCCTTGAAAAGAGTGTCAAATGTATGCTACTCACATGGAATAGGTAGTCAAGTACAAGGTGCCAAGCATTAAAGACTACACAAAACTTAAAGAATTTGACGATGTATTTACTGAAATCCCAAGTTTACCACCTAAAAGGTATATTGAATTTTTCATAAATTTGATACTTGGAGTTACCCCAATGTCCAAGACACCATATAGGATGAGCATGCTAGAGATTATAAAATTATAGATGTAGTTGGAAGAATTTTTTAAGAAGGGGTACATATGCCCAAGTGTGTCGCCTTGAGATGCTCCAGTTCTCTTTGTTAAAAAGAAAGATGCCACATTGAGGTTATATATGTATGTATGTATGTATGTATGTATATATATATATATATATATATATATATATATATATATATGTGTGTATATATATATATATATATATATATATATATATATATATATATATATATATATATATATTAAATTGAACAAGGTGACAATGAAGAGAAAGTATCCTTTACCAAAAATAGATGACTTGTTTGAAAAACTATGAGGAGATAAGGTGTTCTCCAAGATTAACCTAAGGTTAAGGTACCATCAAATAAGTATTAAGGAGGAAGACATCAACAAGACAACATTTGGAACTTGGTATGGATTGTATGAGTTTGTGGTGGTGTCTTTTGGGCTATCCAATGCACCAAGTGTTTTTATGTGCTTAATGGATGTAATTTTCTTGAATTATTTGGATAGGTTAGTTATTTTATTTTTGGATGACATTCTAGTGTACTCAAAATCCGAAAAAGAACATGAGCATCATTTGAGGATGGTGTTGCAGGTACTTAGAGAGCATCAACGTTATGTCAAGATGAGTAAATGCTCATTTTATCAAAATTACATTCATTATTTGGGTCGTGTCATCTCAAGGGGAGAGAGACAATGGAATAAAAAAGAATTAGAACAATCAGAGAGTGGCCAACACCTAAAATTGTAACAAAAGTCAAATATTTTATGGGTTTAGTAGGCTATTATTGGAGATTTACTGAGAGATTCTCAAAAATAGCACATCATATCATTTCTTTACAAAAAAAGAGTGTAAACTTTGGGTGGTCTAAAAAATGTGAAGAGGCATTTTGGTATTTGAAAATTATACTAACAAGCGTCCCAATATTAATGATAGTTGATCCAAATGAATATTTTATTGTGTCCACTAATACATGCAAGAAATGACTTGGAGGAAAACTCTTGAAAAATGGGCATGTAATATGTTATGAGTTAAGGAAGTTGAAGGAACATGAGAGGAATTATGCCACTCATGATTTGGAGTTGGAATCCATCATTCATTCCTTGAAAATGTGGAGGCATTACCTTATGATAAAAAGATTTGAATTGAGAACATACCACAATGGTCTGAAGCATTTGTTTAGACAACCAATTTTGAGTGCCAAACAAATTCGATGGCTAAAGTTTTGGCTAATTATGATATTGAAATAAAGCATATCAAAAATGAAAATAAGGTGGTTGATGCACTCGGAAAAAGAGTGCATAAATGCATGTTATCACCAAAAGTATATACAAATTTGATCTAAAAAAGCATAATTTTGGACGCTGAAAATTTAGGTCATCAATGCATGAAACTAAAGGAAGAGATACAACAAGGTAATTTATAGAAAAAGTAAAGGAATTATGAGCTGGAAGAGGATGGTATCCTCATGTACACATGACAAAATTATGTGTCAAATTCTTAGGAGCTGAAATGGATAATGTTGAGTGAGATGCACAAGGTACCTTATGTTGGACATCTAGGGTATCAAAATACAATTTCGATAGTCAAGAAAAAATACTTTTGGTTAGGTATGACAAAGGAAGTGGTTCATTATGTAGCCATAAGTTTGGAGTTCCGAAAGGTTAAGGATGAACATAAATTTCTAGCAGGATTGCTACAACTAATACCCATTTCCAAGTGGAAATGGGGCATTGTCTCTATTAATTTTACTACAAATTTTCCCAACGTTGTGAGGAAGCACGATTCCATCATGGTAGTGGTAGATAAGCTCATTGAGGATGCTTGTTTTATTCTATTAAATTCAACACACAAAGAAGCAAATATTTTTGAAATATATATGAACAAAATTACCAAGTTACATGGGGTGCCTAAGGAAATTATTTTTGATAGATATCTCAAGTTTACATCAAACTTTTCGAAAGGATTCAAGGGATTTGGAACCAATTTCAACTTTACTACGACATGTCATCTAGATTTGGATGGAAAAATAGAGAGGTTCAATAAAGTGATTGAAGATATACTAAGGATGTATGTGATGGATAAACCATCAAAATGGGAAGAGTATTTACACTTAGTGGAGATTGCATATAACAATGAGTATCAAGCATATTTGAAGATGAGGCCATTCAAGGCCTTGTATAGTAGAAAATGCAACACACATGTGAGTTGGGACAACTCAGTGGACATGGCCATAGTTGGGCTAGATTTTCTCAGAGAACGTGAAGATTTCCTAGGATAGGAAGAAAAACTATGCATATGAAAACATGAAAAATAGGGAATTTAGAGTTGGTGACCATGTTTTTTGAAAAGTAAACTTTCAAGAAGAGTTCACTAAAATTGGGAAGTTGCTCAAAGTTAGAAACGAGATTTTGTGTGCCATTTGAGATACTAGAGAGGATTGGCCTAGTTGTAGATATGATTGCATTGCAAACATCCATGCATGTTCATAATGTGTTTCATATTTCACTACTTCAAAAGTATATTATTGATGTTAATCATGTAATTGACTTGAATATGATTCAAGTGGAGCCAAAGGGATATTTTCAAGTTTAGCTTATGGGAATTTTGGATAGGAAGGTCAAAGTGCTCTTGAATAAAGGCATCGCCTTGGTAAAGGTACAGGAAGCATGAGGATGCCTTGAGGGAGGAGTACCCCCATCTTTTTAAATAATTTTGATGTGTGTGTGTGTGTGTGTGTGTGTGTGTGTGTGTGTGTGTATCTAATGCACTGAGGATAGTACATAAATAAGGGGGAGGGGAAAGTGATACCCCAATGATGAACCTTATGTGTATTCTACATATCATGTTTTTCTAGTGAGCTGGGAAATATTTCAAGGCCTACATTCCCATGTAAATATGTGTTATACTAATGTATGTTATATGCTTTTATGCCTATGTGATTCTAAGCTAATGAGATTATGTGCTAAATGGCCATAGAACCTATGTTTCTAAATATGTAATCACATGCATATTAATAAAATATACCATTGCTACAACCAAGTTAGAAGAGATTTCGGGGGGATAAAACTCCATGATTGAGAAAGTGGGTTTAAGGGCTAAGAGATGAGGGTCTTAAGCCTAGGGGGTTATTCAATTGTTATACTATGCCCAAAATCAGAAGCGACATGTTTTTATCCTAAGTCCAGAAAATGAATTCATGAAGTGCCACTTGCCAAAAAGGGCACATGCATATAAAAGGGGAAATTTTTGTATTACTTGGGGAGGATTTTTATAATCATTCCTTTCTAAGAGGGAGCTTGGATGATTACTAAACTTCTAGATGGAGGAATAAGGGTATGACCCTATGATTTTATTACATTGTTAATCCTAAGTTGATTTGGGTATGGGTATAGGTATCTTTGATATGAGGCCAATAAGGTACCTGGAGACTTCTGAGGGTAGATGGAACTCCTAAAAGCCACGGGGCTCTGAGACATTCCTAGCTAACCTAAGTTAGTAACCTTGGAAGGGTAATGGCACAACTTGATGGATTATGGGTGCAGAAAATGGGGTGCATTACCTTAGGTTGTGTAGGTTGATGGAGGATGAGAGACTATTGGTTGGAGGTTGTTAGAGTTAAGTACCTTGGCCTGTTATCATGTTCGTCTAGCTATATCTAATAGCCCTAGATTATTTCCATGTAAAAATGCAAAAATCAACCAAGGTCATGGGACACATATTCCAAGTTGAATGCAAGGAAAAGCACCACATTGGGGTCACTTATGGTTAATTAATGGATATGAAAATTGGCAATGGAATTGGAAATAGACAAAAGGCAATAAATGGCAATTTAATATAAGAAATAAAGGAAAAATAGGAGAAAATGAAGATGAAGAGACATGAATATGCATGCAAGGGAAATTAGAGAGAAAATAAAGGAAACGGAAAGAAAGAGACATCAAAAATCAATGATAAAAAGGCATCTGAGAAATAGTTGACAACTTTTGATCAGCTTCATACTCTAAGGAAGAGAGAGAGAAGGAAGAACACAAGCAAGCAAAGGACAAGCAAAGGAAATCAAGGGAGCACAAGGAGAAGAATGGAAGAGCAACTACAACATGAATATTTTGCGAGTAAGGAGTTGCATGTGTGATTTCATTGTTGGGGTTTGAATGCATGGTGCATGCATTTGGTTTACATGATTTCTTTGTTATCATTGACATGGGATTTTCCTGGATTGATATTGGTTTCAGCCTTGCCTTGCCATTTCTTGGATATCCATGGTGTGATGGGATTCATTCTTGGTTGAGCTTTGGATTTCCATAAGATTTTCAATCTGGGTGAGGTGGTCTCAGGAAAATCCCAAGGCTTGTAGGTGGAGATGGTTTTATCTAGGAAGCCCTTGACATGTGGATGGAGATAAGAAAATTATTCTGTGTGTGGTGAATAAATTGTGAGGCATCCATGCTTCTATTGGTTTGGTGATTTCTGGATTGGTTTAGGTGAAATCACTGTGGTTAAGGGTTCAGGTAGTTTAGCCTCTAGAGGCCCTACTTGGTTTTGTTTTGGTTTATTCAATGAGATCCCAAATTCATGCTTGGAATATGGCACAGGGGTGATTGGTTGAAAGAGAGATTTGGTTCAACCAATTCTATGGTCCAGTGGTACGTGGAAGTCTCTGACTTGGTTGGCTTTATCTATATGTTATTATGTGTTATTTCTTATTGAGATCAATGAGCACATGTATTGGTTATTATGTTGATTTTATGACTGGTTTGTCATGGATTTATTTTGGCTAAATGTTGGTTATAGGCATGGTTAAATGATGTGCCCTTATTATGGATATTTCTTATGACTTGATAAGTTATTAAATGGTTATATGAATTTATGAGCTAACAAGTGTTGTTGGGGCTAGCTTGAGAGGGCATTGAGCCTTCTTGATGATTCTTTGGTGAAATGAATGAAATAATGTTCAAATATGCATTCATGACCTATAGCTGATATGTTTACCATATGTTTGTTGAAATGTTTATCATGTGTTTGGCAAGTTTGGGAAATATTTGAACCTAAGTGTTGGACGCCTAATCCTCTAAGGGTTGGTGTGGAAGTTGAACAATCAAAGGGAATCCAAGAGACCACTTGGAATATGAAACCAAAGGTCACTAGACTTGTATAAATATGTATCACAGTGAATAATATATGCATTCAAGGTTGATCCTTCATATCTCATGTCTTCACAATTGTTGTGTTTAACATGGTATCATTGTGGGTGAATTCTAGCCCTGCTCCAATTTGAGCCACTTTTGTTGTGGTCTTTATTTTCCTATTAGTTCTACTATGTTTGCCTATTTCGTTGATGTGAATCTAACATTGAAATGCTCCTTCCCTCAGCACTATCTACGTTATTCTACATGTTGTCATATATGTATTTCATACGTTGTCTTACATTGTTTTCTGAGCAGTTTTCTTGTGCTCTAGATGTGCATGTCAGGTCTGCAACATTCGCCTACTGACTCCAGTAGGCTCCAGATGTGCCTCTTCCTTATCTTTTGAATCATACTCATTCACATTTGCATCAAATAAATTAGTCCCAAGTACTTCATTGGCCTCATTAATAGTTACATCCACAACCTTCAGCTCAAGCACTTCTGTAGCCTTATTTGGGTTTTCACTTATATTAGTGTCATCTGTAGCCTAAGATACATCTTCCTCTTTCACAATAGAAGGTTTCTCACCAAATGTTGTGGAAAGGGTAGTTTCAGGAACCTTCACCACAGTTTCACCTGAAGCAGAAGATGGTGTGGGAGAGGGAACCAAACGAAGGCCTGCAAAGGGATTGGCTGCTCCACCAGATGTTGTTGGATTGCGACGAACTTTCACAATTCTTCTAGATGCAAGGACCTCTTCACTAGCCCTCTGGAAAGTTCCAACTTCTTGACTAGAAGCATCTTCCTCCACATCAGGATCATCATCTCTAGAAATATGTCTGCATGCAACCCTCTTATTTGAAGGAGGAAAAACATTTTCTTTGTCGCCCATTTTACCTTTTCAATAGATGTGTTGTTTAAAACTTTGGTAGATGTTATTTAGAAGTCTATTTTCAAAACCCTCTTTTACAGATCCTTATCTGGTCAGATAACTGCTAAAAACTGAGAAGGTGGTGCTAACAATATCCAGGAGAGTCACAATCCGCAGAGTTGCAGTGCCCACCATAATTTGAAGAATATTTAGGAGAATTGGTGGCATTTTCATTGGACTAGAACGTAGCTTTTTTCATCGATTCCAAACAATGAAATCCTTCTAGTACTCTCTAGATGGCATAATTAATTATGATCAACCAACCCTTTTCTATAGCTAATGGAACCAAGTATTCCACCCGCGTTAGCCATTCTTTTGTGGATTTAGTCACGTTGTTCCCTTCAAACACTTATTCCACCATGGTTTCTTTTTCTCGTTTAATCATTAAGTGAAGCAATGGTCTCTTCCAAACCTGCAATTTTTTCTTAGATCTCTTTGATGAGCACAAATATTTTGATGGGTAAAATCCAATTAAAAAGGACCGAACCGATGACATCACAACAGAAATAGGCAAAATGTTGATTAAAGAGATAACAAAAGATGCCTATGGGAACCACTGGGCGTATACCTGATTGTAATGTACACCCCTAGCTCGTCCTCCTTTGCCCACTCCATCTCTTGATCATTTTCATTGCTCGGTGTAACTGACAGGTAATTGGATCGATCCATGTGGAGAGATGTTAACCAACGTTCATATAACTCTAGCAATCAACGTATGGTAGTATGGGAGGGTTGTGGTAACCAGTGGTATGGAAATTGTAGAAATTCTCACTGTAGATTAACCTGACAATGCAATACAACTGAAGCAAAATACTTAATCTACTTCTACAATCAAACTTGCGGAAGATTAATATATTTGAGCAAGATCAAGCATAACACATATAACCAGAAGCAGAATAAATGCGCATGAAACACAAAAGAATACTCAAGGGAAAGCCTCAACTAAAAACCCCACTATCTGTATTATCATACAAGTGAAAATATCTTAGGATTACACACAGCTTTAACTCTCACAGCTAGCCAACACTCAGTACAATCCTCATAGATGCTCACAGGTAAAATAGACTTCTCATTAAGTCCTCCACACTTCCCTCCAAGCTCCTATTTCCTAGCGCAGTTTTTCCGTTGTGATCCTACTATTACCATGTGTAACACTGATCACTCACACTGATCTTACACCCTGTAAAACTGCGCAAATCTCGAGGAATGAATTCCTTCTGCATGCAAGAGTTTTCCTTATAGGAAAATTCTAGCAACTGATAGTACACTGTCCTTGTCTTCAATCTCAACTGGATCTTTCTCTGAATAGACATGCATGAGTTATTTATGAGAGAATCTTTAGTTATCTGGAGTACACTAGTTTGATACACGCATGCATTAACTGACTGAACTCACAATTAATTCCTCAAACTATTTGGAACTAATTTAACTGGACATAACTCAGTTAACTGAGCTAACTAATTACAACTCAATTACAACTCATCCTTATCTCCTTGATTAAGGGATAATCTCCTTAATTTAATGGATAATTGTTGCATGATTTCACAAAGACTTCTAGCTTGAATTTCTCCAACTAATTAACTCAAGATGAATTAATTAATTATTTTACAAGCAGCTGGTGAGACTAAATTCGAATTTTAATTCTCAATTTTAATTCAAGGACAAATTAAAATTGGAATATTCTTGTTGCCACATTTCAACTCCCTCTCAACAAGAAAGGGATTATCTGCCACCCCAATCCTGTCTCTATGGAATTCGAATTTACACTTTGACAATGCCTTAGTCAAAATGTCTGCATCTTACTCCTTGGTCAAAATATACTGCAACAACATGATCCTCCTTGCCACACAGTCTCTGAGATGATGATATCGAATATCGATGTGCTTGGACCTGTCATGAAATACTGGATTCTCAGAGAGTTTGATACAACTCTGATTATCACAATAGATCACAATTGGATCCATCCTCTGATCAAACAAACCAACTAAAATTTTCCACATCCAGATGGCCTCATGTGTTGCTTGACTTGTAGCCATGTATTCAGCCTCTGTCAAGCTAAGTGCAACCGACCTTTGTTACCTGCTATACCAAGAAAATGCCATTGACCCAAGTTTTAAAATTCCACCTGATGTGCTCTTCCAATCTGATGGACTCCCTGCCCAATCTGCATCAGTGAAGCCCTGTAGCTTCACTCCCTCTGCCTGTCTGTACCATAATCCATACTGAGATGTGCCTCTGAGGTATCTCAATACATGCTTTTCCGCCTTCCAAAACATCTTGGTATGCTGAACCATAGCTTGACTCAGTTGTTTCACTGCATAGCACAAATCTCGTCATGTGTTCACTAAGTACATCAGTGAACCCATAAGCTGCATGTACACAATAGCTTCTACTACTTCTCCTGAAGTAGCATCCTCCTTCCTCCAGTTATCTGCTAGAGGAGTCTGCGTGGGCTTGCACTTCTCCATGTAGAATATCCTGAGTATCTCATTGGCATACTTGCCCTGAGACACAAACAACTCCCCCTCCTACCATACTTCCATGCCAAGGAAGTAATGCATGAGACCCATGTCTTTCATCTCGAATTCTCTTGCAAGGTCCTCCTTGCAAAACATGATCAATTGATCATCACCTGTCAATATGAGATCATCAACATAAAGTACAATGATCAACTGCTTACCTTTCACCATGATGTGGTACAAGTTCTCATCCGCTTCACTCTTTGTGAAGCCCAACCTGGTGAAGTAGTTGTCAATCCTGGTGTACCAAGCATGAGGCGCTTGCTTCAGCCCATACAAATCTCTCTTGAGTCGGCACACATGCGACTCACAATCGAAGGTCTCAATACCTTTCGAATGCTCTATGTACACCTCCTCCTCAATCTTTCCATTGAGGAATGCAGTCTTCACATCCATCTAATGGATCTTCCAACCCATCTGTGCTGATAGTGCCAACATCGATCTGAGAGCTGAGTACCTTGCTACAGGAGCAAAAGTCTTATCATAGTCAATCCCCTTAACCTGTGAGAAACCACAGGCAACAAATCTTGCCTTATGTTTCTCCACACTACCATCAACAACTTGCTTCACCTTGTAAATCCAACGAGAACTCACAACTGACTTGTTCTCTGGTCTTGGAACCACATCCCAAACATTGTTCCGAACTATGGAGTCATACTCCTCCACCATAACATCAACCCAAATCGATTGTTGCACTGCTTCCTCAAAGGAATATGGCTCGGTCTCAACACATTCCCCAACAAGGGCCATGTATCGAGTGTACCTCTCAGGTGACCTCCTTTGTCTGCGCTGAGAAGATGGTTCTCCCACATTCTCTCTAGCATCCGACAACAATCTGTTAGCTTCTCTTGTGCGCTTTCGTCCATCTCTGGAAGACTTTGCTTGAGTGGATGTCTCCACTCTTGGATCCTCTGCATGTAGTTGCTCTGCATCAGTCTGAGGCTCCTCCTCCTTAGGAACCAACAGTTCCTCCACATCCTGTAGTTGGAGCTCCCTCTCAAGGAAAACTCAAATGGCCTTCTGCTCATCAAACTTGAGATCTCTGTGAACCACTATCCTCCAACTGGTAGGCAAGTACACTCTATATTTTTAGGGTGTATCAGTGTACCCCACAAGTATCCCCAACTCAGTTGTTGGCTCAAGCCTCTTCCGTGCATCCTTTTTCACATGGAAATATACCAATGAGCCAAAGATCCTGAAGGACCCACATTTAGTCTCTTACCGGAGAAAGCTTCCTTTGGTGTTTTCATCCCAAGTATGTGATGCGAGCTTTTGTTCTACAAATAGACCGCTGTGTTGCATTCCTCAGCCCACAAATGAAGTGGTAGTCCTTGGTCATGCAGCATCGCCCGTGCTGCCCCTACAATCATTCTATTCTTCCTCTCGACCACCCCATTCTTCTATGGGTTATGAGGTGTTGTCAACTACCGTTTAATTCCTTCCACTACACAGAAGTCCTTAAACTCTTGAGAGACATACTCTCCACCATTGTCACTTCTCAAGGCCTTGATCTTCTTCCCTGATTCTTTCTCAACCAAAGCTTTGAACTCACAAAAATTTGAGAAGGTTTGATCCTTCTTCTGCATGAAATAAATCCGACATTTACGAGAAAAATAATCAATGAAAATCACATAATACCTTTCCTTCGCGGTGGATACCATCAAGAATGGTCCACACAAATCAGTATGAACTCACTATAAGATCGCTTCTGCTCGACTATCTCGATCATGAAAGGAAAACTTGGCGTATTTTCCCAAGGTACAACCTTTGCATGTGTCAACTTGCTCAAGTTTACCTTTGGGAAGTCCAGTAGAGATCTGTTGCATTATCTTCAAGGCCCCATGATGCAGATGGCCCAACTGCCTGTGCCATAACTCGCCAATGTCTTGGCTTCACACCAATTCTACTTTTGAACTCAATGCTACACAATCATCTACCTCTAGTTTATAGAGATTCTTCACTTGAATCCCGATCCTCTTGGTCTGACCCGTGGCTATGTGTCTTAGGAATGCCTTTCCTTTACTGAAGACAACATCGTAGCCTTTGTGCTCCAACATTGCGACCGATACCAAGTTCTTCTTCAATCCAGGCACATACTTCACATTAGTCAAGGTGAGAGGAGCTCCATGCTCCCTATGAAAAGCAATCATGCCTTCTCTTGAAACACAGTACTTTTTGTCGTCACCCATCTCTATGTGCATCTTGAGGTCTTTCTCCTCCAAGGTACTTAATAAACTTTTATCGTCGGTCAAGTGGAATGAGGCTCCACTGTCAAGATACCAAACACAACCCACCATCGATGAAACCATACATGCGATGAGGGTAAAATCCATTTCGAGTTGAGAGGTTAATGCCTCACCTTCCAATACTTTTGTGGATCCCTTCTTGGACTTCTTCGATGGGCAATTAGTTGCATAATGTCCCATCTTGTAACAATTAAAGCATCTCACTTTAGATTTGTCACCCTTCTTCCCTCCATGAGAAGAATTTGATTTGGAATGGGAAGCCTTCCCTTTCCCTTTCCTTGCCTTACTCGCTACGGCCAGATTTTCTTCATCATCATTCTTTGATGAAGAACCATCTTGAGTGCTCCTCCTGAGCTCCTCCTGCATGAGATCCGACCACAGTCATTCCAAATCCGGCAGTTTCTCTCTTCCATTCACAGAGTCCTGGTAGCTATTCTAGCTCTTTGGAAAATCGAGGAGAGCAAGGCTCACCATATCATCATCGGCAGTAATTATTCCCACACTACCAAGCTCATCTCTGCAGGTGGTGAGCTTGTTTAGATATGTAGAAATAGTATCGCCCTTCTCCATCTTGATTTTCCAAAGCTTGTCCTTGAGCACCAGTTTCCTCTGGTCGTTACTGTTCTGATAGAGGTCTTTCAATGTCTTCCATATTGAAAATGGAGTATCCTTCCCATGGAGACTCAAGACAATATGGTCTCGAACTACCTCCAGAAGAATCCATCTCGCCTTCGCCACACACTTCTTCCATTTAGCCAATTCTTGTGCATTAGCTGCAGCTGGCTTGGGGATTTATTGATCAATGAAATCCTTCAAACCATTGTCTTCTAATACAACTTCCATTATATCTTTCCATGCTATTTAATTCGAGCTACTTTCCAAGGCATAATCGAGTCTCAAACCATAGAACACCATTGACCAACCTTAAGAATTTGATTTACTTGCAATCTCGAACTTCAAACTTTGAATTCTCTTCTCTGTATACTATTCACAGCTCTGATAACCTTTGCTCCGATACCATGTAGAAATTCTCACTGTAGATTAACCTGATAATACAATACAACTAAATCAAAATACTTAATCTACTTCTACAATCAAACTTGCGGGAGCTTAATAGATTTCAGCAAGATCAAGTAGAACACATATAACTAGAAGCAGAATCAATGCACATGAAACACACAAGAATACTCAAGGGAAAGCCTCAGTTAAAAACCCCACTATCTGTATTATCATAAAGTGGAAATATCTCGGGATTACACACAGATTTAGCTCTCATAGATAGCCAGCACTCAGTACAATCCTCACAAATGCTCACAGGAAAAATAGACTTCTCATTAAGTCCTCCACACTGCCCTTCAAGCTCCTATTTCCTAGTGCAGTTTTTCCTGGGTGATCCTACTGTTACCATGTGTAACATTGATCACTCACACTAATCTTACACCCTGTAAAACTGCGCAAATCTCAAGGAATGAATTCCTTATGCATGCAAGAGTTTTCCTTATAGGAAAATTCTAGCAATTGATAGTACATTGTCCCTGTCTTCAATCTCAATTGGGTCTTTCTCTGAATAGACATGCATGAGTTATTTATGAGGGAATCTTCAGTTATCTGGAGTACACTAGTTTGATGCATGCATGCATTAATTGACTGAACTCACAGTTAGTTACTCAAACTGTTTGGAACTAATTTAACTGGACAAAACTCAGTTAACTAAGCTAACTAATTACAACTCAATTATAACTCATCCTTATCTCCTTAATTAAGGGACAAAATCCTTAATTTAAGGGATAATTGTTGCATGACTTCACAAAGACTTCTAGCTTGAATTTATCCAACTAATTAACTCAAGATGAATTAATTAATTATTTTCCAAGCTGCTGGTGAGACTAAATTCGAATTTTAATTCTCAATTTTAATTTAAGGACAAATTAAAATTGGAATATTCTTGTTGCCACATTTCAATAGAAATAGTTTACGAACTGGTGGTATGGGAATTGTTTGAGAACCAATGGTATTATAAAGATGCCACTTACTATGTATTAAAGATTGGCGATGTATATGGTAAAGATTTGACAATGTACAATTACTGAAACAACTCAACTTGATTTGTGCCTGGAGTACTTGGAACTATTAGGTTAGATAAATCGAAGAATTTGCGTTAAAAAAAGCAATTCCAATACCTAGAAAATCTCAACTCTTTTCTAGATTGCATATTCCTTTCATCTTGGCCTATGTCTACTTGTTATAAGTCACCGACAGTTAATGTAAGAGCTGGGAAGTTGTTTCAAGAGTTGTTATTTGAGTAGTGGTCAACAAAGAGAAGTAGAGAGAAGTATATTTCTTAAACTTCTCTTGTGTTCACTGCAAGGATACAAGTCCTCAATTGTCTGAAGGCATTGATTCACAGTTGAGAAGATTTCTTAATTTTTGGGCCCAAGAGTAGTTTTGCTGATTTTATTTGAACTAGAGAAAATGGCTCTAATTTGTGACGTATTAGATTTATTAAATACCTTAATATAGTCCACTGAAGATGGGATGGTAAAAATTGGCAAGGACACTCTTTTTGACATTAGAATATGTCTGCAAAATGCACAGGAGAAAATTGATTTTTTGCAGCTTGAATCTCTGCTACATCAAGAGGACCTACAACAATGTAGTCATGATTTTGAACTTGTTTTTGTTCATAATAATCCAATTTTTGAGTCCAAAGTTGACTATAATCAACAACCAGAAATTGTTAAGATCATCAAGCCCAGTGCAAGAGAAGATTTGAATGCAGAAGCAGAAATTCAACATACACTTCCCAAGCCCATCAGCAAACCTTGGGAAGAGATTTTCAATAACATAAACAAAAGTGGTCTTGGATACAACAAGGATGTGACCTTTCATATTCCAGATTACTCAAAGCTCATCTCGTTCCATAATGCTGAATTTCTTTATGACAGTTCATTTTCAGCTATTCCGGATCTTTCTCCTCTTCCACAGTAGCCACAATATATTGTTAAATGCCAACATTGTGACAGAGTTGGCCATATAAAAGATCACTATTTTGATCTTCACTCGTGCAAGCATTATGGTTAGCACAATCATTCCTCAAATAGATGCTTCAAAAACAAATCTCCTGCAAAAACAAAGATTCACCTTAGATGGATCACTTCATGGAAATGGGCTTCAATAGCCAAGAAGATATTTCAGTCATATGCAAGAAATTGTTCTAGAGTATTGAAAAGTCTTGCAGTTGAGTTTTCTCCATCATCTCACCTTGTATCTGACAGGAGGGAAGTGATGGTCATATACAAGTTTCAAAGCCACATCAAGCGAACCTGAGCCACAACCTGCCATACCAGATTCAGAGTTGTAGCCAGAGAGATATATGCCCTTGAGCATGCCTTTGGTTGGTGGTCAACCTTAAACCATCTATGTGGGATTGATACCTCCCTTTTCAGGTTGAGCTTCTCCCTATTCAAAGAATTGGGGACACTTACTCTAGAAAAAGACTTCAACTTCTTTCCAGTTTTGGAAGAGTTCTAGGAATTGCATTAAGCATTCCATAGTTGGTGTTCATCCTTAAACAAGCACAGGTTGATACCTCCCTTTTCAGGTTGAGGTTCTCCCTTTTTATGTAGGTTGTAGACCTCTCTTCTTCCAAGTTGAAGGTCTCCCTCTTCAAAGCATTAAGGAGTACTTCCTCTAGCAGAAGACCTCAACTTCTTGCAATATTTGGAAGAGTTCCAAGAATTGCACTAAGTGTTCTAGTGTTGGTTTTCATCCTTAAACCACCCCCTTATAGCAACATTTCAGAGAGCACATTTAGCCTAGTGCTGCCATGTATTTTTTCACATTTTGTATTACATCTCTCTTCTTGGACTCATACATACCCCTTCAGATTAAGAGGGGGGGGGGTGGATGTTCGACACCTAATCCTCTAAGGGTTGGTGTGGAAGCTAAACAATCAAAGGGATTCCAAGAGACCACTTGGAATATGAAACCAAAGGTCACTAGACTTGTATAAATATGTATCAATGTGAATAATATGTACATTCAAGGTTGATCCTTCATATCTCATGTCTTTTTCATTGTTGTGTTTAACACTAAGTATAGGTTACACATACTTATGTTTGTTTTAGACTTGATTCTAGAAAGTTTTGGGCAGTGGTTTGCAAGCTAACCCTGAAAATGTGGCACTGATTTTGCAATAGAAATCTCTCAACTAAGAAATCTTAGTTGTAGCCACATGGAGGAAGGCATGTGCGTGAAGCTAGGGCCTTCTAGCCACATGCACATCTTGGCATACATGCGTTGGGCTATGAGGTTAGGTGAAGAGATAATTCTAGCTCAAGGTAAGCTCAGTAGTAGATGTTGTCTGACATTTGGTTGGTCTTTTGTCCTTGGGAAGTTACAGTAAGTTTTAGAATGGTAGACCCCACTTCCATAATTAGAATTTGGATGTTGGGTCATGTCATAGTAACTCAATTCTTGTTTACCCTCGAGAGCTTGTAAAAGCGGGTAAATGTGGAGTGGAGTGTTACACTATGGACCATAGTTGGATTAGGTAGCCTTTTTCCCCAATACTAGTTATCAAGAGATTATAAGTAGCACGACCTATGGTTGGGTGGAAGGCCTAAGGTTTGTAACCAATTGGTGCTTCATTTATAAGATAAGTGTTTGTTATTATGTTTATGTGTTTTTCCTTATGATTATTTTATATATCTTCATATGCTAAAGACAGTTAGCAATAAAAAAGATGTCAATTATGCATTTGTGTACTGGTAAATATGGGCATTGCAGAATAGAATGTATTAGACATTAATGATAGATGTTGCTAGAGTCGAGTTCAAGGGAAATGTTTCAAAAAAATAGGTTACAAAGGCAGTAATGCACCCCAGTGGATGACTAGGGGTGCTACACTCAAGTTCAATATTGATGGGCATCTAATGATCTAATTTGATGAGTTTCCATCTATCATCCATAAACAAGAAGTTGATTTGCAAGATAATCAACAAATGATTCTAGGTGGTCGACAATTATTGTACCACAAACAAGAAGGTTGACAACCACATAAGCATTGAGAGATAAAGAGCCAACACCACATTGAAGGATCCCTATCAAGGCTAGAAAATAATTAGGAATAGAGCTCACTAATGTAATAAATTATTGATTAGCAAGTAATCAAAGAATTTGTGGACAACTAGGTTTAGAAAGTTGGGAGTAGTTTAAAATAGTTTTGGGTGTTTGTTTGAGAGTCTAGGAGTAGGAAGTGTTGGTCATGGACTTTTCTCAAGGAGAAAACACAATAAAATGAACTTGGAAGACCAATGAGTTTGAAGAAATTGGTGCAAAACAATATGCTGAGTGTTATCATAGGACACCCTTTTGTACCCCGATGACAATTATTGTAAACTTTGTTGTAATATATAATGAGCACAGGCTAAATGTTTTGATCTTAATGAAAAAATTTAGTGTTGCTTTTCATTGTAAACATTTTCTATGGTTAAAACCATGAGATTTTTGTGTTATTATAAATGCATTTTAAATTTATTGTTGTTGAATTGTGAACACTCCCTCCCACCCGCTTGGAATTCTCAGTCTGAATGGGAGGTTTCTCTTTTAATTAACCCAACCTCCATTGTCTCAAAATGGAAATGGGGTTAAAAAATCTCTCCTTCCCAAAGTCAGAAGAATTAACTTTGGACAATACCATTGTGCTCAACTTATTGAGAGATTTTTGGTGATATAAAGTTATGTCTATTTTAAGTTGGGCCTTTAGACCCCTTGCTGCATCAACAAGTGTTTCCACATGGCAATCCAAAATGCCTACGTGGTTGTGCCACATCACTTTTGTTGCCATCGTGGATCCACTACAACATCATGCCCTAGCACCTTCGTGCCATTGCAACTCACCCAAGATCCATTGGCTCCAAAACTTCCACAAGGTGATAGAATTTTCCATGGTAAATGTTGAGAAAATTCCCTGTCTAGTGCTCCATAGCTTTTGTCTGATCTGCATCCTATTATAAAAAGGCACTCCAAATACACTACAGATGAACCAAGCCCAACGGTGACGTGGACCCTTTCGTGTCAACCTTATGTATGTGACATGTGACACCCATGACCACATGGTGCCAGAAAACCATTACCACGTCTCGAGTGGATTTATTTGATTATGTGTCCAAAAACTCCCATTCCACTTGCCACGTGTCACATGATTGACATGCCACATCAACATCCATGCCATGTTACCTTTCCACATCCTTGAAAGCTCTTATGTGGAATTCCACATCATCTCATCTGACCCACATGGCCTTGGCCATCTCAGCTTAACCCAAGGGATGCATAGGGCTCAACCCTCTCATATTTTGCAATGAATTCACATTCTAAAAAGTTTAGTGATTAGGATGTAATCTCCCCGTCATATATCGTATCATTCATCATTCCCTAGGACATGGATTTTACTATCACATCGCCACAAGGATCAGGGATATTTGTCAACTAGGCACGGTGCGACGTGGACTTTCACATCGAGTAATAGGATAGATTCTTGTCCCGCACATATCAATAGTGCCCATTTCCCAATGGTGATTATACACCAAACAATAGAGGAGGTGTGCACCATGAAAATTGATGATGAATGGTAGGAAAAAATCTGCCCCACTCTATGTCAAAAACACCACTTCAATATAATCAATGCATACCACTCACCCAGGGAGACACGATGTGACATCAATTGTTTTTCATCCATTAATAAGAAGTTATCTATCCTACCCTTTGACCTTGGCCGAAAGCCAAAACTCTCTTATATACATATCTGTACATAAATGAATTCCATGACTTAGTCAGCCATAATATGAGTTTTGTTCTCTGTGCTTCAAGGCTTATAGGATGTCTACATATACATATATCCATTTACCTCTTGTTTCACCTAACACCAATCATCGGCCTCCAACGAAGCAACAGGGAATCCTCGACATTTCTAGTGCATCAAGCATTGGAAATCACCTTAGTTGAACTTTTCAAGCAACCACACATGGATTTGTAAATAACACTATTACTCGTGCAATATCAACAATTATAAGGCTCCAAGACCCTCTTAACCATGAAAGAATACACATAATACATATCATCATAGACAATAGGGACATCATATTCTTTTCATGCCAATGCATTCACTGCTAGAAAACATATACTAATTCAACATCTTTACTACTGTAAGGTTAAAAAAGTACATCTAGCATTCCAGAGTTCCCAATTAAGGAGTTTTACAACATAAGAAATTATTAGCAACACGAGGAAGTATTAAAAAATTTCCCAAACTAAGAAAATCATTCACATAATCATCTCATTTTCAATAACCAAGAATGTATATTCCTCCTTAAGTGTTGATATGCCATTATTATATAACAATATTAATCAATATAACATTGCATAGATATGCACAACATTACAAGACACTTATCTTGATAGTTGGATGACTGGGAACAAAGAGAGGCACTTCAACTCTCAATCCAATCATAGGCTAGCTACGCTGCAATCCTTCTTGCAGTTGACCACCCCAAGCCAAATTCAAAGTTTGAGGAGGTAATTGCTCAAGGGAATTCACACTGATACCAATCAATCTAATCACACATGAATCTAGAGACCATCCCTTCTCCACTTGTTTAGTACAAGACCATATCCCAAAGTGTCTCCACCTATTCAACCAGGAATCCAGAGCACACTAAATCTCCTTTTGTTAACTTCACAAATATCAGAAACACACAATTTACCCTTTGCTAACCAGGAATCTAGAGTACACTTTGTTCCAAATGCTTCACCTCATAGGACTCTAGAATGCATAATGTCTCCACATGCTTCTTTTCTTCTCTTCTATGCCTTCCAAACTCACAAAATTACCACTCTACTATGCAGAAACCCATAACACACAACAGTTCCACCCACTTAACCTAGTGGGAATCCAGACTACGTTGTGTCTCCACCTACTTCTTTCTCTTCAACCATGCTTCTCAACATACTCCCACTCCATCACCATCGCTTGTGCTCAATGTCCTTCTTCTGCCCCATGAGTTCACTCGCAATTATTGTATGCCTAACCCAACATACAAGCATCCACAACATGCAAGTTGTGTCTATGATCCTTAATATCAGCGACACCTTTCTTGTAGGCTGTTCTCTCCTTAAGTGTTTGCCAAATGTTATTCTCAATGCCAATTCAAATACACCCCCATTTCTTTCCTGTCGTCTCCTCTTATCTTCCATTGACCTCTATCTCCCTTCTTGCACGTTGATTACCCAACACGCTCCTCGAGGGAAATGGTGGTATGGATTTTTCCTTCAATCAGGGAGCCTATACTCAACTGCAGGCCATTAAAAACTCAGTAAAAAAAACTAGTGGCCAATAAATCAACAACCTAAATAAACCAATTCCCAAGCAACTCCTCCTCGCACCTCTGAATCCATGTCCACTTCTCTCAACGAATCATTTTGTTTATATTTCCACAATATTTACATGAATTATAAATTCACAGTAATAATTACAAGAGGGATAGCCAAAAATTTCATTACAAATTGTCTATGCAATTAACTAATAGGTTGTAAATCAATTTCATGAGTAGCATAGGGAATTTTGACTCACCCACTAGGAAAAAGGGAAAACTAGTAATGATAAGTTACTAAAATGGTAAAATGTGTTCTACAAATATGATACAAAGTGGTTGGTGAAGATATAAGTTAAATTTAAAAAATTATGCAATCTTTGCGAAAATATGTTTTATTCAAAAATTTATTAGTTACATGGACCTTCATAAAGTGACACAAACTTAAATTATGTAGATTGCAAATTTACAAGGGATTTGTGAATGACTAATTTGTAGCCTTTTGGAGCACACCATTGATAATTAGATGGTTTAATATAGAGGGTTGGCTCAATATAGAGGGTAAACCAAGTTGTCAAAGGCATTTTGAGAGATCATTGTAAAAAAGACTTCCATAAAATAAGCTAAGTTATAGAGAACATGTCAAAAACCAATGCAGAATCTTGTTGAAATCACAAACATTTGTGAATATTGTAAATATTAACACTAAGTATTGAGTTATTTATCAATTCACATATATGGTGGTTTTCATCCCCTATTGAAAGGTAAAAAATTGTAGATAGTAAAAGGGAAACTACTAATATAATTAGACATGTAGAGATGTTGTAGGAAAGACAAAATGAAGTGAAGGAATGCATAAAGAATATGGAATAGGCTCAAAGTTTTAAGGAAAATTTAAAAAATGAAAATTTATTTTGTAAAAACTTAAGTCGATCTTACTAATTTGATTTTATAAAATTTAGACCAATCATTAAAAAAAAATTACCATTACTTTTTGAAAATTAGTACATCTCCGAAATCTAACTCTCAAGATTTTCGTTTCCTCAAGTAGGAGCCAAATGTATATTAAGATTGTCATAAAACTCTATAGTCATTAAGGTCAATAACAAGGTTTATTTGAGCATAAGGCCAAATCGTTCATCACCTATAGAGAAGTGCATCGTATGACACCGAGGGCCTCCTTCAGGAACAACACACACTGGGAGAAAAACACTAAAAGCAGGGACGAAACGGAATGCCAAAAATAACATACCATGTTTATTGGCAAATGATCAAGCAGGCCCATATGGTACAATCTTAGGTTAAAAAAAAAAAGTAATTTAAATCTTTTCTGCTCAATACACCTCTTGGAGGTAGCTTTTAAAGCCTGGTAGGCTGCTGTACATCATCCTTTGAAGGATGCTTCTATTATGGTGCTTACAATCCTTTATACACTAATGCTATGTAAATATCTAAAATATACTACAACTATCTGGAATAATAATATATGTAAACCTCATGACTGCCTTGAGATGGTAAAGGAGATTCAAGGAGTTAATGTCAATCATTCATCCATGAGTATAAGCCCACTGTTATATGGAATACTTTGAAGTTTGTGTCACATCCATTTCATCGTCATCATCTCTGTGGAAAAAAAGCTTAAACCGGGCTACCATGCATAAGATGTTTTACAGTTGAGCAGCTCAAATGCCCTATTATATACTAAGTGAATGGGAATGCAAAGTTAGAAGGATTTCATATGACCTGCATAATAACAGCCCATATTATGATATTAGTGCCTTTATGGAGACTCAGAGATCCTAGACCTACTGTGTTGTGTTACCAAATTTGGTCGATTTCCTCGTATCTTTGCTGAAGCCCTAATGGGCCTATTCTTTGCCTGAAATACTGTGCTTCTGTGCAAGGGCTGATGAAATGCTTCCATTGGGGTAGATGCTTCTACTCTTTGGAACAAACTAGTAGAGCCAATATTAGTTAGGTCTCATACTGGTATAGTAATCAAATTCTCCTCCAGTTGAGCAAGGGAAAATAGCACCACTGAACAATGCTTCTAAATAGTGGTGATAAAGTAAAGATATATGTCATATGTCTATGCCACATGTATTGTCATGGAAAGTATGTGTGCTACTGCGTGCAGAAGAGGAAGCATATGTAGAGTTAGATGAAAAAGCACTAGGATTCCTCTTGAGATGGGGTGACAAAGTGGCAGCTACTGCCTTCCTAATTTGTTCATCTGGGCTGCAGAGAAGCAGCAATTCCACAACTTCCCCCATGGAAGGCCTGTTAATGGGCAGAGTACTGGTGCATAGCAGAGCCACCCTTAACATCAGCATCATTTCTTCTCTATATGAGCCTGCTACTCGTGAATCCAGGACTTGATTAACGTCAATGTGGATCTGATTCCGAATCCACTTAACAATGTCTGAGTCATCTCCAAACTCTACATCATTGGTCTTCTTACCAGTCACAAGCTCCAGCAGGACCACACCAAAGCTGTATATGTCACTCTTCTCATTCACGTTGAGGGTGTAAGCATACTCTGCACACATGTCCATCAATTAAATCAGTTGAGCTAGAATTGTTTCTTTTCAGTTATAAGAACATTTGGTTAATGCGCACACATATATTCACAGGAATTGATCTGTTCGAGTGGAAATCCTTACCTGGGGCAATATATCCATATGAGCCAGCAACAACTGACATGACATTTTCCTGTCCCAGCTTCTCCACAATTCTAGCTAAACCAAAATCAGCAATATGGGCCTTCAATTCAGAATCCAACAATATATTACATGATTTAACATCCCTATGTACAATTGGAGGGGAACAACCATGATGCATGTAGGACAACCCTTTGGCAGCACCAAAAGCTATCTTGTAACGAGTAGGCCAATCTAAGGTTTCCCCTTGAGAACCATGAAGCCGTTCATACAGGCTACCATTTGGCATGTATTCATACACTAAAAGCTTAGAATCTGAACTAGAGATGCAGCAAAGCAGCTTAACAATGTTGGCATGCCTAATCTTCCCTAGAGTCTCCACCTCTGCTTGAAATTCCTTGTCTTGGACAGATTGCAGTTTCCCATTGTCCCAGATCCTTTTCACAGCAACAATATTACCAGTTTCCAACGTCACCTTGTACACTCTGCCCGCACCTCCACTTCCGATAACATTATCTTCTGTCAATCTATTCAGGATGTCTGACTCGTCAAATTCCACCCTGTGAAAGGATGTGAGTTTCCAAGACTCTGTACTTGTTTTAACCTGAGCAGAATTCTTGTATGCCATATACAGGAAACATATACCAATCAAGCACACTACTACTACCACAACAACAACTGCAATCAATACCCTATTTAGATGACTTTCAGATTCCTCTTTCTCAGGATGGAAACATGAAGGAAGGATTAATGGTCCACCTCCACAAAGGCCCGGGTTGTCAAGAAAACTTTCATTATAGGCCAAATTGTTGTAATCACTGGGGATAGAGCCAGAAAACATGTTACCAGACACATTCAGAAAGCTCAACTTGAGATGATCTAATTGAAGAGGTATACGTCCTGAAAGCAAATTGTTTGACAGGTCAAGGCTGTTAAGAACGGGCAGCGACCCAAGTGATGCTGGCATTGATCCTGTGATGCGGTTGTTGGCAAGGTTAAGCTGAGAAAGACTTTGCCATGATATGATTGTCCTAGGAAGTTCCCCATATAACATGTTGTGATCAAGAGAAAGCCTCAGCAGCAAGGATAATTTAGTAAGTTCCACTGGAATAGTCCCCGATATATGGTTGTGACCAGCCAGAAAGACGCTGAGATTCCACAGCTGTCCAATGCCAGAGGGAATTCTTCCACTGAATTGATTTTTTGATATGTCCAACCATGATAGATTGGTTGCTTTGGTGACCTGAGAAGGAATTTGGCCAAGGAAAGCATTGTTTGTCAATCTCAATTTTACAAGGAGTGGAGAGCTCCATAATCCCTGAGGAACCTCACCGCTTAGCTGGTTATCCTGGACTTGGACATTAGTTAGACTAGGGCAATTTCCTAGAAATTCAGGCAGTCTGCCATTAAACTTATTCTCAAAAACAATAAAAGCCATCAGTACTCTGCCTCTACAGACATTCTGTGGAAGAGGACCCGAAAGATCATTCGTTGATACATCAAACTCAACAAGTTTAGAACCCATCCCAAATCCGTGGGGCACTTGTCCTGTGAGCTTGTTATTAAAAAGCTTGAGATGGACTAAGCTAGTAAGCTTATCAAGCCCAGAGGGTATAGACCCAGAGAGCTGGTTATTGTATAGCTGCAGTGTCTCTAAATTTGTCAAGTCTCCAATGCCCTGGGGGATGCTTCCATTGAACTCATTCATTGACAGATCCAAATTCACAAGACTCTTTAGATTGTTTATATTACCTGGAATTGGCCCTGATAAATTGTTCTTAAATAAAATCAGATCTGTCATGTTTGACAGGGCCATCAATTTGTTGGGTATCCTTCCCGTCAATTGATTCCGGGAAAGGTCCAACTGTACCATATCTGCTACATTCCCTAATGACTCTGGAATTTCTCCCACTAAATTACAACTCTTCATCCACAACTGCTGTAGCCTTGTTAATTTCCCGAGCTCGTGTGGGATTACCCCTTCAGCCAGAGGGTTGTAGGCCAGTGTTAAGTTTTTCAACGAAGAGATGTTTCCAAGGAAGGAAGGAACAGTACCATTCAACAGATTAGAGTGCAAGAACAATACCTCAAGCTTAGGCAACCGTCCGAATCCAGCAGGAATGTCACCTGAGAAATTGTTGGATGAGAGGTCCAATTGCACGAGCTCCTCCAGTTTATATATCTCACCTGGCAAGGACCCAACGAACACGTTCTCAGACAACTGCAGGCTTCGCAAACGGGTACAATTCAGCAGGCCAGACAGAAAATCCCCACCGAAATAGTTTATGTTTAAGTTCAAGTTCCTCAGATTACTCAATTTACAGACACTGGAAGGAATTGTTCCAGTGATATTCAAGTTTTCAAGGTCCAGACCCACAATAGACTTGGTGTTGCTATCACAGGTGACTCCAGTCCAGTTACAGTGGTCATCACTATTTGAATTACTTCTCCAATCGCTAAGTTCCCCATTAATATTCCAGCTCGCCTTGACTTGCAAGAGTATCTGGCCTTCTTCGGACAGACAATTGCATTGCAAACAGAGCAACAACCCAAGCAATAATACAAAACCATATACATTTCCCATTTGAGTGGCGACCTTTTTCTTACTGTCTCCTTTCAAATCTTCTCTCAATTGTGAATGGAAGCTCTCTGCTCATCACAGGCGATTAATGTATTTGCAGAACGAGTGATCCATGGACTTGTCTGTACATCGTTTGCAGGTCAACAAGTCAATTATTCTGGATGCCCTTAAAGTCAGAAAAGTAGGCATGTACAGGAAGGAGTTGTTATGGGGAATTCGTAACGTGGTGCAATGCATCAGAAAAGTTAAGTTCACATCATCATCCGATTGGCCAATGCTGTCTTCGCTCGTTTCCACAAGGCCGCCTTGCTGAAGAGTCAAGAGTATCTAACGAATGCATACGTACACTCATTGACTTGACAGTGAAAGAAAAATAGCCATGGAGCCCAGATCCGTGGTTGTTGAATACAGTGATCTATAATTGTGAAAAACGTACCTCTGGGCTACAATGGTGTGAGAAACAAGAATCACAGAGCATTTACAGTCATGTATTCCTCCGTATATTTCATTTCATTAGGTAGGTTATGAAGAATGAAATCTTTTAAATTATTTCATTTATTATATTATAGTGATAAATGTTTTGAATTTTATAAACGGGAGTAGGTAAATAAGTAAAAAATTAAAAAAATAATGGTTTTGAATTTGTGCTTTTTCACAAAATGTTACAGGTTTAAATTTAGAAATGAACGTAAGTAAATAATTTTAAAAATAAGGGTAGGAATTTATGCTTTTTCAAAAATTGTTATAGGTGGAAACTTAAATTGGTAGAGTATATACATTTTTATAAATTTAAATTGTCAAATTATTGAGTGGAGATAAACTTTTTTTCTTATAAGTTAGAATTTTATATATCAATTTGATGGCTAACTTAGTGATGATTTTAAAATTAATTTATTATTATTATTTTATTAATAATTTAAATGGTAAAATTGTTAATAATTCACATAATTTTATTTCTAAAAAACAATTTATTTTAACTTACTAAAA
The DNA here is from genome assembly GCA_031772625.1 of Pinus tabuliformis. NCBI lineage: Eukaryota > Viridiplantae > Streptophyta > Pinopsida > Pinales > Pinaceae > Pinus > Pinus tabuliformis. Next base: position 463,618,993 of record CM062816.1, on the reverse strand, counting down.
TTTTAAAAATTTTAGGGGAGTTAGGAGGGGGAGGGTCATTCTTGGCCTTGATGAAAAAGTAGTTTCTCAATTTGTGTGGGGTCTTGGAACAACGACAAATAATCAAGCGGAGTACTTAGCCCTTTGGAAGTGATTGGAACTTGTCAGTGAGCACAAATTATCTAGAATCATTGTCCTTAGTGACTCTATCTTAACCATTCGCCAGCTCACCAAAGCCAAGAAGACTATTTTCTCTGACATAATATATATTATTCCCTACCTTTAAACCAAAGAATTCAGGGTTCAATATCTCAATTTGAGCAGGTGGAATTTTTCCATATCTACAGACATTTAAATATGGTGGCAGGCAAGCTTGCAAAAAAAAGAGCAACTATGAATCAAGGTATTATAGAGTTAAACCATCGGTTGAGTCCTTCTCCAATCCCTTAAATGACAAGGCTTATTATATCACAATAGGATCAATGGTCAACGGTCCCTTTTTTTCTCTCTCTAGCCTTTGGTTTTATTAGGTCTATCGAGGGGTTCTCATCTTCATCCCTTAGTAGGTTTCCAGGCCCAATTTTTCTGGTCAGACCCTTCTGTTTTCTTACTTCTATCCTACATGGATCATTCTTGATGGCTCACTTCGGTTTACAGGTGGTATCATACTTTGGTCTCGCTCAATTCAAGAAGTCTTGTCTATTTATTCGGTCCTCACTATGATTTATTGCAAAATGTCTTGGTTGTAGCAATCTCCTCTTTGAGCTTGAATATGGATTTAATTCTCTTGTCCCGTGATACGTTCTAGACATCGACTCCCTGTCCTAGCGATAATGTCTTAAATATTTGGATTCATTTGTTTCATAATGGCTCGTGCCAGGGTCTTGGGCTCAATTATATATCAATCTCCAGAGCCTTCTTGTTCTCACACTCGCCTCTCTGGTTTCTAAAGTTAATTGTGGGAATTATTTTGTGTCAAGTTGTTGGGTCTCGACAATTCTGCCCTGTCAGTTCTTGTCTATGTTTCCCTTTGCTAAGGGTGTGATTTTCATAGAAGAATTATGTGATTTGGGCTCTAGGATCAGGATGGTCAGTACCTCTGATCTTCAAGGAACCTTTGGTGCTTCAGAGTTGATTGACAAGATCCTATATTCAACATAGGCCTTAGTCTCTTCAATTACTAATATTGAAGATATGATTGAGTGGTAGAGGTGCTCTTTCCAACTCTTCATGCAGCTGAGTTATTAGTTCACCACACCGATATGGAGGACTCTTTGGACATTCTCAACAAGGAAATTTGCCAGCTTAGTGCCTGGGTGGCAGTGTTGGAAGTCTCGGCCTCCCATGCAGAGAAAATGACAAGTGCTAGCTCAGGTGCTCATGCAGAAAGGAGGAGATCTCATTGTGTTAGGGTAAAGCAAACAATCATGGTTTATGGTGAATGTTATACCTCCTTTCTTGAGGCGTATTTGGATTGCAGTATCTAGCCTATCTTATTCCTACTTTTGTAATGTTGGGCTATGAAATTTTCTTTTTACTTGGGACCTTCTATAAAGTTTATAGTAGACATATTTTTTGTTTTATTTGTTTACTCTGCTGAAAATCTGCTTTTTGTATCATAAATTCGTTGTAAGGGTTTTGGACCCAAATCCAATTTTTATTAATATAACAACCCTTACACATTTCATTGAAAAAAATAAAATTAAAATTTTCAAAAAATAAAATATTTTGCTATCCAATATTTACATTATAAGTAGCCCAAGTGTATAAATTAAATGGTTGGTAAATGGCTATAGGCATGAATCCATGATTCAAAACACTTGTCCCATGAAACACCTAACATTGTCCATATTTAAAAAAATTAGAAAAAATCATAAAAATTAACTAAAGTATAACTTTATTTTAAATTATTATTAATAACTATAAAAAAATAATATAAGAGTTAAACATATCTACATTTTAAAAAACATGTAATAATATTTTAACCATGGAGATTTAATCTCACATTACCATGGAAATTCTTAACTTGTAAATACATCTTCTTACAATACCATAGGCCAATATCTGTGAATACTACTATGACTATTCCGACATATTCCATGGAGGTTAAATCTCTATTATCCATTTAATAATTAATGACAATTAAATTAAAATTGTGAAAGAATTATTTTAAATAAACACGCATATGTCCACTTCAATATTATTTACAAATCTATAATTTAATTATATATGTAATAAACAATATTAGCAATAATATATATGTTAATTAATATTTTTATAACATTAAAAAATTATGTATTTTTTTTTTTTTTTTTTTTAACTTAATCCATCTTTTTATTACATAAAAGAATACCAAATATTATATTATCTTGTAAGTTTAACTCCTTTGAAATTGAAAAAACTATCTAATCAAGAGCAAGGTTTTTAATTTTTTTCTCAATTATTGGGATTTTTTTATCAATTTAAAAAAAAAAGGTGATTAATATTAAAAAACATTTTAATTTTAACAACTCTATGACAAATATTGAAGAAGTTATATATTTGATTTAAGGAATTACACATCTCTCTCATAATGAATTGCAATGTTTAAATTTTAACCTTTCTTTAATCTTTAGAATGGGGTCTAGTTCATAAAGAAATGTTCATTAAAATTTGTCCTAGGAAAAAAAACAAAAATAAAAGTAAAAACAAAATTTAAAAATAAAAGTGATTTTTTAAATTGGCCAAGAATATTCATTTTACAAATCCACCAAATATTTCAATAAAATTTATTTTTATAAATCAAAATGCATTGAATCTCTCACATTATCCACCATATACTACATTTATTTCCTAAACTTGTAAAAGTTTTCTAGAATGATCTACTTAAGGATTGAATTGGTCTATATGACATAATAATGGCATTTTTCAAATCAAATCACAATGTTCATTTATAGCGTAATTTCACATTTAGTCAAGTGCAATTATCTCGGGTGGTTGGGCGAAATGGATGTTATCTTTCTCACCTAGGTTCAAATCCCTAGTGACACGATGAGCTATAATGCCTTAATAAATTGTTGTAATGATGTCATCTCTTTCCTATGAATATTATTATATTGGCTTTGAACCTTGTGAACTCTTAAGTGTGTATACATGTGGGCTGGCTTGGTACCAACAACCTCACTATAGCCCTCAAGCAAAGAGGGAGGTTGATTTCTTTCCTCTGAACCTCGGAAAAAATGAAACCTCACATTCATATTCGTAGTACATGATATATATACACACTACTATTATCTGACATGATTTACATCGTGTTTGCTATTGAGAAGCATAGCAAGAAAGTCTCAATTTGACTTTGCCTTGGTCAAATTGGGAAAATTTGAATTTCCACATCAGCAGACAACTTGGAGGTAGTTAATTAAGGTGAAATTGCTCTTGCCACTCAGTTAGCTCAGTACATTTGAGTTAGAGGGCTTGGAGTTCTTTATGCATGTGTGATTGCTAATTTGCAGCAATCCACTTCAGTTATTCCCAATTGAATTTAGTTAAACTAGTTCTAACTGTTCATAGAACTAGTTGGAGGTCAGTTGTGGAGTGGGACAACATTCTAACCCAATGATCATCCAGATAAATGATCAACCAGCCAAAAATAACTAGTGTATGCAGAGGATTTGAGTTCCCCAGTTGTGGTGGAGATTCCAAGGTAATGTAACATCAGTTGTAGACTAGTCTTTAGTGTACAAGTGTTGCATGTAGTTAGAGATCCAACATTGGGAATTGCACAATCAATTAGAGGAAATTTCCTAAAAAATAGAGGCCTAATTCCTTAGGATTTGAGCAAGGAAATAGGGGCTCAAGCAGAGGAAAATTTTCACTAATTATGGGTCAAAGCTTCTCATTAAGTAGAGAGAAAGGTTATTCACTTGCAAGTTGAGCTCTGAGTGAGCAAGCAATTGTAATACATTCTTTATTCATCTTATTAATGCAAGCATGCTTAAGGGGTTTTTACCAGTTGGTTTCCCCCAGATAAATATGTGTACTTGTGTATGTGATTGATGCATGTTTGTGAATGTTATTCTAAATTTCTTGAGAAATTGCAATTCTATCACCATATTTCTACATGGTATTAGAGAAGAATTCACATTAGAACAAGAATTTCGAAGTTGTTCCTCTGGAGATTCAAATTTGTAGCTTCAGTGTAGCAAGATTTCTTCAGAGTTGGGAGAATGACCTTCAACAAAGTGAGATTAGAGTATGCCTTGGAAGGCAACTTGAATTTCATTTCCTGGAAGGATCGCATGGAGGCAGTGCTTGATTACCATGGATTGGTAGAATATGTCAAGACAAACATTCTAAAACCAAGATCAATTGATGCCAAAAACCTAGCCCAATGGAAGAAATATGTAGCCAAGGCAATGAGAATGACCTTGGAGGGAGTGCAATACCACATTATCTCAAATATCCATGGAAAATAATCTCCTTCATAATCGAGAGGGCACTGACAGAGTTATTCAAGAATAGCAGTGACCATACAAAACTGGCCCTCAAAGACAAACTTCGAAACATCAAGATGCAGAAGAATGATACTATTCTGTAGTATCTCACCAGGTTTACACAAGTTTGGGATGAGCTTGGAGGGGTTTGTGTAATGTTGTAGAATATGACCTGGTGAGCCTAGCTCTTCTAAGCCTTCTCAAAAGCTAGCATAGCTACTAGGACTAGGTGAACATGAGGGATAAATTACTAAATTAGGAACGCTTATGGTCCAATTCGGTACATGAATAGATCAGGTGAAGTACCAAAGATGGAAGTTCATGCAAGGGAGAGGATGAAGAAAATTTTACATTGGCTGGAAAGGGAAAGAAGGGGAAAGGGAAGAAATCTCAAACCAAACCAAAATCTAGCCAAGGAGGCAAGAAGAAAGACTTGTCCAAAATAAAATGCTTCAATTATCATGAATTTAGGCATTATGCTCAAAGTGTCCACACAAAGAGTCTAGCAAGAAGAACTTGGGAAGAGAAGCAGGTGAAGCATTGGCTTCACAGTTTGAGCTAGACTTCACCCTTATATTATGCATGGCCAACACTGTGATGGGGAGTGTGTGGTACTTGGACTCAGGTGCCTCGTTCCACATGACAGGGTGTAGAGAATTTTCCAATGACCTAGAGGATAAATATCTCCAGATGCATATTGAGATTGGGGATGACAGAAGCTACAGGGTTACCAGGATTAGTACAATAACCTTTAAGAGGGAGTTAGGATCCTCTATTCGCCTCAAAGATGTCATGTTTATTCCCAGCCTAAAGAAGAACCTCGTCTGTATAGCAGTTTTGGAAAACCACAACTATGATGTAATCTTCATTAAAGGTTAAGATTTTTTGAGACACATAACTACTGGACAAGTGAAGCATATCAGAGTTTGTTTGAATAAGTTATATAAATTTGATGCAGAATATTGTGTTGCATTAAGAAGTAAGGCAGAGAAAGTGCAGAGTCACAATGTCAGTGAGCTTTAGCACAAGATACTGGGCCATTTGCATCATGGCGCCTTAAAAATTATGCAACAAATAATCACTAGCCTCCCTAAAGGATCACATAAGCAACATTATGTTTGCAAGGGTTGTACCTTGGGGATGTATGTGAAATCCACATTCCATAACCGAGACAAAAAAGCACATGCATTCTTGGAGAGAGTCCACTCTGATGTTTGTGGACCCTTCTCGACAACCTCCACTGCCATACATAAGTACTATGTTATTTTTATGGATGATTTCTTAAGGAAGTGTTGGATATTCTTCATGTAGAAGAAGGATGAGACATTCTCAAAGTTTGTAGAATTCAAGGCACTAGTTGAGAAAGAGACCGACAAGAAGGTGAAGGATCATAGGAGTGACAATGGAGGCGAGTATATTTCGAATGAATTCAAGGATTTATGGGATAGCTGAGAGAAATAACCGAAGAATTATGAGAGCTGTGAGATCTATGCTACATGACCAAGGTCTACCACTACGTTTATAGGAAAATGCATGTAACACTGCAATCTTATGCAGAACCAGAGTCCTGGTCGGATTCTTGGTATGATTACACTGGAGGAGGCTTTCTCAAGGGGAAAATTGGATGTGTCTCATTTATAATTTTTGGAGTCTCTGTTTACTACCATGTCTCCAAATATTAGAGGAAGAAACATGAGTTGACAACAAAGTTGGGAGTTTTTTTGGGTTACACCAAAACTCCACACAACTACCAGGTGTACTTACCTTCCCTCAGAATGACAGTTGTGTGAAGGGATGCAAAGTTTGATGAGGAGAAAGCAATGTAATTCTCTCTTGAGAGGGAGCTTCAGATCCCACCAGAAGAGGAGATTTTAGCTTCAAAGGATGAGCCTCAAGAAGTTGTGGAGCAACCACAAATGGAGGATCAGAGAGGAGGTAGAGTGGAGACATGCACCCAAGCAAAATCATCCAGAGAAGGTAGGAAAAGAATCAGGGAAGCTGATAGATTGGTGCAGGATGCAAGGGAGAATGTGCGAGCTCCTTCAAATTTGTGTAAGAAAAGGAGGTCACCTAAGAGGTATATTGGCTACATGGCTCTAATGACTAAGCTTGTAGAAATTGAGTCATCCTCTTTTGAGGAAGCAGTTGAGCAACCAATTTGGGTTAATGCAATGGTGGAAAAATATGAACCCATCATGAAGAACAGTGTTTGGGAAGTGGTCCCAAGTCCGACAAAAAAATTAGTTGTGGGTTTGAGATGGATCTTCAAGGTTAAGGATGTAGCATACAAAAGCATAGAGAAGTATAAGTCCAAATTTATGGCCAAAGGATTCTCTCAAGTTGAGGGAATTGACTATGAGGAAACCTTTTCTACTGTAGCAAGGTATTCATCCATTAGATCAATTATTGCATTGGTTGCGCATATGGAGTGGAAGATCCACTTGATGGAGGTAAAAACAACATTTCTCAATGGTGTTATTGAGTATGAAGTGTACATAGGGAAACTAGAAGGTTTTGAGACATTTGATTGGGAGTTTCATGTGTGCAGACTCAGGTGAGAATTGTATGGTCTCAAACAGGCACTCCAAGCTTGGTACACTTAGATTGACAATTATCTCATTGGATTGGGATTCACCAAAAGTGAGGTGGATGTGAACCTCTATCATATTTTAGTAGAAGGTAAATTTCTTATCATTGTTTTAAACGTTGATGATTTAATATTGACTAGTGATGAGCAGTTGATCAACTCTTGCAAGGAGGACCTTGCAAGGGAATTTGAGATGAAAGACATGGGTCTCATGCACTACTTCCTCAGGCTAGAAGTATAGCAAGGTGATGGGGAATTGTTCGTGTCTCAAGGCAAGTATGTCATCGAGATACTACATAGGTTTCACATGGAGAGTTTTAAGCCCATGGAGACACCTCTAGCGACCAACTAGAGGAAGGAGAATGCCACTTCAAGTGAAAAGGTTGATGCTACCATTTACTGGTAGCTAGTGGGTTCACTGATGTATCTAGTGAACACACGACCATATATGTGCTATGCAGTGAACCAACAAAGCCAAGCTAAGGTTAGGCAACCGAATTGTATTGGAAGGCATTAAAGCATGCCTTATGGTACCTCATAGACACTATCCAGTATGGATTATGGTACAAACAGACAGAGGGAGTGAAGCTGTGTGGTTTCATAGATGCAGATTGGGTAGGGAGTCCATCCAACCAGAAGAGTACATCAGGTGGAATTTTCATGTTGGGTCTGTAACAATTTCCTGGTACAATAGGAAGCAGAGATTTATGGCGCTCAACTGGACAAAAGTTGAATACATGGATGAAAGTCAAGTAACATGAGAGGCAATCTGGATGAGAAAGATACTAGTGGGATTGTTTGGTCAGGAGATGGATCCAACTATGATCTATTGTGATGATCAAAGTTGCATTAAGCTCTCTGAGAATCGGGTATTTCACGATCAATCCAAGCATATAGATATCTGATATCATCATTTATGAGATTGTGTATAGAGGAGGATAATGTTGCTATAATACATTCCGACAAAGGAACAAGATGTTGACATATTGACAAAGGCTTTGTCAAGAGAGAATTTCAAATTCCATAGGTGCAAGATAGGGGTACTTGAAAATCTTTTTCTTGCTAAGAGAGTGTTGAGAAGTGTAGCAAGAAAGTCTCAATTTGACTTTGCCTTGGTCAAATGGAGAAAATTCGAATTTCCACATCACCAGACAACTTGGAGGTAGTTAACTAAGGTGACATGGGTCTTGTCACTTAGTTAGCTAAGTGAATTCGAGTTAGAGGACTTGGAATTCATTTATGCATGTGTGATTGCTAATTTGTAGTAATCCAGTTCAATTATTTCTAGTTGTATTCAGTTAAACTAGTTCTATCTATTGATAGAACTAGTTGGAGGTCAATTGTGTAGTGGGACAACAATCTAACTCAGTGATCATTCAGTTAATTGATCAATCAACCAAAAATATCTAGTGCATGTAGAGAATTTGAGTTCCCTAGTTGTGGTGGAGATTCCAAGGCAGTGTAACATCAGTTGTAGACTAGTCTTGAGTGTATAGGTGTTGCATGCAGTCATAGATCTAACCTTGGGAATTGCACAATCAATTAGAGGAAAATTCCTAAAACATAGGGGCCTAATTCCTCAGGATTTGTGCAAGGAAATAGGGGCTCAAGCTGAGGAAATAATTGACTGAGTCTGGGTCAGAGCATCTCATTGAGTAGAGAGAAAGGTTATTCACTTGCAGGTTGAGCTAAGAGCGAGCAAGCAATTGTAATACATTCTCTATTCATCTGATTAATGCAAGCATGATTAAGGGGTTTTTACTAGTTGGTTTCCCCTAGATAAATCTGTGTACTTGTGTATGTGATTAATGCATGTTTTCGAATGTTATTCTAAATTGTGAATTAATTTCCGCAGAACAGTAGAGTAGAATTGTGTCTCTTGATTCAGATTAAATTTCTTAAGCAGTTGCAATTCTATTACCATATTTTTACATTTGCTTCCTTGCTGGTAGATATTGAATGCAACATGTCCTTTCAAAGCCTCCCTTTTATTTAGATCATTTAAAGGTGAATATTCATATTTAATATCATGAGACCCATCGAAGACACATGTCGAAAACTTCAAAATTTTAATTATAAAAATGCTCCCCACCGAGGTTCAATTTGTGCATGTGAATGTTGAACACATAATGAATATTTCTTGTGATGACTTTGATCCTTGTTTCTAAGCAGTGCATCATATATAAATTGTCATATATACTATGCTTCTAGTGCAATACTTAAATAACACATAAACTCTATGAAGAGAAAAAAAAGATCATTAAACAACTTCTCTAGAACATTTTATTTTTCTAAACCAATTGTTTTGCTATAACTTTTCATCTTTCCTAATATTTTCTAAACTCTCTTTTTATTTATTTATTTATTAATTTTTTATAATTATATATATATTACATAATTGAACACGTTCTAATTAAAAAAGACTAATGAACAAACATATCTTCTTTCATTCACTCCATATGTTTTAAAAATATCTAAATTTATATAATTTAAAACATGCGAAAGGAAAGAAATAAAATATAATAGCTATGTAATATAATAATAATAATTTTGTGAATATTATAGGTTTAAAAGAATATATTTATTAAGTTTTATTTTAAAAAAAAATATTTTTTAAATAATTATTTTTTAATTTTTTAGTTTTTTAAATTTAGAAACAATGGTTACATTTTTAATTAATTTTTTTTTTTTTAATTCACAAATATTAATTGAAATATAAATATTATTATAATTTTTAATAATTTTTATTTTTGGAAAATTAGATAATTGCATATTTTTAATTGAAATTAAAATTAATTTTTTTAATTAAAAAAAAAATACTATCAATCAATTAAAACATGTTAATTATATTTTTTCTATAAACAAAGCGTCTTATACACTAATGTAATGTCTGGTTTTGCCATAACCTTAAAATTAAATAATAATAATAATAATTTGTGTAATAAATATTATTTATTTTAATGAAAACTTGAAAAATACAAAAATGAAAAATAATTATAATACTTTATTAAAATATTAATAATTATAATTAATTAATAAAAAAATAAACTATACCAAACCTAATTTAATAACTATTTCATTTATATAAAAAATATAATACTTAAAATACTATAATAAATGAATAAATATCATTTTACCGTTATTCAAAGTTATATTCAATATAATAATCTGTGTCTAATTCTATACAAATATAAATACAAATATAATTTTGCCCTAATAAATATAATAAATATTCTGACTTTTTATTTCATTTAATTTCAATCATTAGCCAAAATTTTTTTATAACATTCATCCTTTAAGTAAAATAATCTTAATCATCACCCTTTGAGTAAAATAATCCTAATCATCACCAAATCAAAGATGGGTGGGAGATCGTAAGGCAAGTCAATGCATTTCAAAGAAATAATTACCAATGATTAAACCACGGTGCTCTAAGGCCGAGAATTCGAAGGTGGAGTAGTTGAACAAATAAAGGTATTTATCATTACTCATGAGTTCATCGCAGTTACACAAAGTCAATTAATTACCTGATGAAAGTGGGTGTGCCTCTACATGGATGGGTACCAAGTTAAATAAATTCATTATTATCCATCATTCCTCCCACCAACCAATAATATACATCACGCTGACGTTTAGATGAGCTAAACGATTTACACTCCCTCGTTTCCTTAATGTGATTCATTTTATTATGTGGCTTATGGCCAAGGTTTTGTTTTTGCTATTAAAGGTTATGATATATGGCCAGAGGTTTTGTTTTTGCTAATATATATATATATATATATATATATCTTTTTTGTTATGGTTGAATGCATCATGGAAGTAAGATAAGGGACATTGTTGGTTGCCTTCATCATGTGTTATTAAATTTCAAGGAACTAGGTCCATCTTTTGAAGATCTAGTAGTTGCATTAAAGTCAACAAGGAAGGATTGAATCTTACTCAATATACAACTTTTCCTTAGGCAAACAAAACTCCTAATACAACGAATCAATGGATCAGGAACTAGAGAGATTAACCTGTACACTAGCACTCATAACAAGAGACGAGAACATGAACCAACGATACAACAACCTAGGCTTCATTGAAACAACCAGTCAACAATGGTGATCCTTGTAGGGTACTTTGTGAAGAGGGTGAACACCACCCCTAGCTCATTTGTTTTATCTATAAAACCAAGAAGAAAGTCTTTCGTTTTCTTAGAGAGAACGATGGTTGGTAATTTTAATGCATTATGGCCTAGCTCTATATTAGTAGATAAATGGATCTTACAAAACTAGATGACAAAGACATATTCATGATTCTTCATTTTTGCTTATGGGAGGGGTACACCATTTTCCTATTCTAGTTTCGAAACATTTACCCCTTAATCTTCCTCTTTAAACCATCCTTTATGGGCATGTAAGGCATGTATCTAAATTTTCATAGGACACTAGATTTCAACCCAATTGAACATAACACTTCAACCCTAGTCTCATCCTCCTTCCCTATTTGTTATTGACTTTTTGGAATAAAGAAAACCATAAAGATATCAGAGTTTGCTTTGGGAAACTTGTTGAAATAGTTGAAATTAAGGGAAGCCAAGACTCTTGCACTTTCATGTTGTAGAAGCTACATTGGACAAGGAACTATTAGAGTCGGTCCTAAAGATGTTTTACAAAGAATTAGATTGCATACAACTTACTTTTAAATGCAATATGTGTCATGCATATGACCACTTTGCAAAACATTGTCCACTTGCAAATTATTTAACCTCTCCTTCAAAAAACTGTGAAAAGTAGACCCCATTAACGACTTTATGGAGTAAATCCTAGAGTGAAGAAAGAAAGAAGGTTAGATTTAGTTCATATCTATGACCAATAAGAAAAATTAGCAAGAGAAGCTAAAAGAATTGAAAGCTACAAAGACTAACCCCTTTAGCATAATCCAATTCCAAGTCTTAGGAAACCTTAAGGCTTTCAAAATACCATGGAAAGAGGGCATAATCAACTCGATAAGTAAGTCTCAACGCATCCCACACCCCAACAAGGGCACAAAAGTAGAAACTTTAAGGAAAGGTTCTATTTTTTATGAACTCCATAAAGAAGCTCCTAGGCATCTAGTGCTTTGACTAGTTTCCTTGGGACTCAAGCCTCCCCACTAGTATACAACATATTATACACATTTATTATGATTTTCACTTCCTTCGTAAGCTTCAGTATATTGATGCCTTACTAATAGGTCTCGAAACAGATGAAGCTCATCCATCACCATAGAAAGAACCCAAACAAAAAGTCATCCAATCTGAACCCAAAAAATCCATGGAAGAGGAGAAACAAGAATTGAAAGGAAATCAGAAAGGGCTAGTCCTTAAAGTTAAAGAAACCACTCGTTGCACCTCACCTTGACTCACCAATGAAAGGAAATCAATTTGAAAGCATAGGAAAAATGAAACGACAAGAGACATTGCCTAGAGAAACCAAAAAATTCCTCTTTAGTTACATGGACTTCATAGAAGAGAGGTGTCTCATAGAGCATCTCTTGAATGTAGAATAAGGTTTTGACCAAACCTCCAATCCAATAGGTATTTTTTTGTTGAATTCTATTTAAATAATTTGTACAAATATGCCTAGGTACCTTTGGGCATGATTGAAATGTAAGAAATAATCAAAAGCTCTCTACCAACCACTTGATGAAAAAATGGATCATTATATAATTTGTCATATGTTTTGATACTAAGTGGAAATAATTCTAGCCATAAACCTATAGGGTCCAATTTACGGGTAGATCCTATTTTGCTAATTTGGGGTCTTGAAACTTTTGGGGCCTATTTTAGGCATAAAACTTTGCAAATGAAGTTCACATCCATTGGAGATTGTGTTACTCATCTAGAGCTTTCCAATGGTTCAAAAATTACATGAAGCTAAGTTTGTATTAGGAAGTTATTCCTCTCACAAGTTGACCTATGCTTTGACCACCATAGTTACTGATCAAACGAGAAAATGACCTATTACTCGTTCTTTTGGGGTAGCAAAAAATCACTCGATTTTGAAAAATGGTGATTCAGAATACACCTTTTTTTTTAGCATATTTTTGTCACTTTAAATATTTTTATGTTTCAAGTATGAACAATTTTTTTAAATGTTAGTGATTTTCATGTTCATTTTGAAAGGTGTTGATGTAGCATCAACACATTTTTTACAGGGCTTATTTTTGACACTTTAAATTTTTTTTTTTATGTATCAAATGTGAACATTTTTTTTTTTGTTAGTGGATTTCATCTTGATTTTGAAAAGTGTTGATGAGCATCAATCCTTTTTATTTAAAAGACTTAGTTTTTATATTTTAAATTTTCTAATGAATTAAGTGTGGATAATTTTTTTTAAATGTTGGTGATTTTCATGTTAGTTAAAAAAAAAACAAGACAAAAAAAATCAAACACAAAAAAATATATTTAAATAAAAAAAACAAAAACCTATAAAAATGTAAAATAAACATAAAACATAAACATAAAGCATAAAACATGACAAAATTAAAAATAATAAAGCATAATATATATATCTCTTAAAAAAAAAAAAAAACATGTTAGTAATAAAACATAAAAATAATAAAAAAAAAAACATGAGAAAAAAAATCAAATACAAAAAAATATATAAACTAAATAAATAAATAAAAACCTATAAAAATGTAAACAAAAAACCAAAATTAACTTGTAAAAATACAAAAAATTGAATAAAAAATTAACCAAAAAAACAAAAATAAAATAAATAAATTCAACAGAAGTTTAAAATTCGACATCAATAAATAATTTTTTTTTTCAAAAAAACATATATAATTTAAAGAAAAACAAATTAAACTACAAAAAAAAATTAAAAACATTTTTTTAAAGTTAAAAAAACAAATAAAAAATAAAAACCTCTTTAGAAAGCAAAAAAGAAAACTTAAGATAAATACCAAAAAAAAAAAAAATTAAAATAAAAATTAGAAATAAAAAAAACAAACTAAATAAACAAAATAAAAATTTAAGAATTGTTTAAAAAAAAAAAATTTAAAAGAAGAGAATTAAAAAAAAAAAAAAAAGGATAAAAATAAAACAATTAAAAAAATTAAAAATAAAACAATAAAAATAAAAAAAATTAACCCCCTTCTTCTCCCCTCTCCCTTCCCACTCCTCCTGTCACGCCCCTACACCTGCGGTAGTCTTCCAACCACTTATAGCGAGGTGCGGCACCACCGAATGCTTTCTTTTCACCAATACTAACATTCATGGACTACACCTAATTCACTTGTCCTTATTTAGTTTGTGTTTCGCAACCAAGTAAAATTATGTTTATCCTTTATACTAATGAACACCCATACTCATTCATTATCCACAGCAATTATAAAAGAGAACAACAATTGCACAATATAAAGGGAGGGGCAACTCCCTGAACAATGAGTCTGCCCGATAATATAATATAATCAATCTTTCTTCAATAATACAAGTATCACAAGTAATGCTTGGCAAACTCCAAGCCAATACTTAGCTTCTTTTACAACATAGGCAAAACAGCCTTTTACAATGACCATGTGCACGCCTTGCACAAGAATGGGTGCTCACCCGAGTCACCAAGACATTCTTGTCAATCCCGGCACAAATCTGCACTAAAGACAACCCTGGGCACACCTTGCCCAACCCTCAACCGGCTCTAAGTAACACTAAGAATGCGTCCTTGAACAATGCGCATGAGCTATGCGCATTTCCCCTTCGAATCTGCGCACTTCTTCTTTTACTCCTTGAGCTATGCGAAGTTGTCTTCGTTCGTTGTTCAAATGAGGTCTCAACGCACATAATATATATGCGTTCCATTGTGGTTCCATCGTGGGTGGTGGCACTCCAGCCGACCCCCAAAACAATATTAACACACCCTCTGCAACGCCCAAGTATGTGTCGGCCTGCCCGCACATCCCTTCCACGCTCGTTGGGTATAACTAGCGCACTATACTTAGTCGCTCACCAAGTATCGTCGCATATCCTTTGTCGCACTTTGTCGCATTGTCGTGCAGCGCGCCCGCCCGTGCACCGTTCGCTCGTGCCTTTGCCCGCGCGCCCGTGCCTTCGCCCGCGCGCCCGCGCCTTCGCCCGCCGTTCGCCCGTCGTGCACGCGCTCGCCCACTGCACACCCATCGCGCCCGCTCTCGTTCACCGTGCGCCCATCGTGCCCGCGCTCGGTGAAAACTCGAGGACCTTACATCCTCCTCCACCTGAAATCGTTGTCGTCCTCGACAACATACCATCTCGGTAGCCATCCACTAAGATAATCACTATCCATGATGTCAACTCCTCCACATAAGGCAAACATCCCTGCAACATATGTAGAACTCCATCTCCACCATGTCTCGCCTCGGCAACCATCTGTCACCAAGATCACCATACCAAGGTATACACCTCATCGGTATGTCATACGTCAGAGATCATGTCAATCCATGATCATCGATCACCCTGTCACAATCTCCACATGCTGCTCTCCATCGTGGAAGGCTGGTCCCTCCATCCAAGCTACATGCCCACTGCAACATCTCGTGTCGACCTCATCATGTGTCATCATGTGAACCACTGCCATGATACTCCAACACAATGCTAACACATCTCTGCACACTGTCGACCCCCATGTCTGAACTAGTTGGATAGCTAATCCAACTATCACACCCAAACAATGAGAATGCACATCCTCATGCCACCATCAGTTGTTTCTCAAAACATCCTGCCACATCCTCAACTCGATCAAGAATCCATCCCCATACAAGTGTAAGCCATGCTCAGGTCCATGAAGTAGTCCTCATCTCATCTGCAACATGCTGCCCATGATGTTTGGTGTCAATGTGCTACATGAAATCAGCCACATCTATCCCAACATCATCCATGTGTGTATCTCCTCAATGTGAAGAGACCATCTCATCAAACTCCAACTCTCAGTATGCCACATCCATGTCCATGAAGCAACCTCCATCATATCTGCAATGTGTCATCCCTCAAGTCTGCCATAGAAACAAGTATACACTTGTCTCATCTATCCATGTGCTGCCCATGATCATAGATCAATCAGCTCCCATGTCAAAAGGTAGTTGAGTCTCGGCTCAACCCATGCCCAAGTGTAGTCACCAAAGCATCCTCATCGTTGTAACTCCATCACCTCAAAGTGTCTCATATCGATCCTCCACATCAAGTCACTCTTTCAAGCCATTACCATACATGTACTTGAAAGTATTCACCCCATCCTGCATCAAAGTCTCTGACCTTAGCTCCTCAATGCATCAGATCCTCTAAGTCCACCATATACGAAGTCCCTAAAAGTCACAACAATCTCATGTCATCATGAGCTCCATAAACCATCCCCAACCAACATCTCAACAAGCATACAAGTCTCGGCCCAAAGACCTCTGCAAGATGCCTCAGCTCTCAATGCAGTAGGAATGCTTCATAGCCTGCTCACAACTCCATCCAAGTCCATGGCCTTGTTGTACAAGAGTGCACAACCTCTCCATCGGGCTCATAAGTAAAACATTTCCAAGTCACACTAGCAAATCCATTTGCACAACATCCCTGCTTTGGCACTCCTCATTGGATGCCCATAAGTGACACCTCTATAAGTGCTCCCACATAATGTCCCTGCATAAGACCGCCATGCTCCATGTCTCCAACCTGATGTCCATGACTAAGTTGCCCATGTAGTCCAACCAAGTAGACCCATCACAACAATCGGTCATCCTCATCCAAGTCTGCAAACTTTGGTCTAGTGAACTCGGTCACCCAACCATATCATCATCACATGAGTCTCTCCATCATAGCTCCTCCACTGAAGGTTCCACCAAGACTTGCTCTTGGTCTCAGCCATGAGAAGTTCACCCAAGCAACTCAAGTGTGTGCCCTTCAGTCTGTCCATGAGTCATGCCGGGCACTTAGCCAAAGTGGCTAAAACATGACCCACTCCTCCACAACGATCATCATGTGCCTCCCTTGTCACGGGCCTTTGTACCTTTTACCATAAGGTCACAAACAACCCCAACAAGTCCTGCAACAATCAACAATCCTTGCTTCTCCATACAAGGTCTCATCATAGACATCCATGGTAAGATGCTTCCTAGCATCGGCAAACTGGTTTTGCCCTTCCCTGCATACGGTCCATCCACCAAATGCTCAAATGAAACACAAGTATCATCATTATCATGAGGCCCCTCCATGTGAGTATCCTCATTCATCCATGTCTGCAAACTGCACGATCCTGGTCCAACTTGATCAATCTCAAGTTCATCCTCCATCGTTGTCGCATCTGCAACATCTTCAACTATCATCACTTCCTCTTCCTTGATAGCACAATCTGCAACTTCATCTTGCTCCATTGTCCAACCAAGTTGAAGAAGTTCGTCTTCAACATTTCTTTCCAAGACTTCAAGTTCCTTTCGAATCCGGGGATTCTCTTCTTTCATCCTCTTCAACCTGTATAAGGTAAGCAAGAGCTTCCCTTCGCATTCTTCCAAACCTGCCATGTCTTGTCGTTTAGCTTGGCCCAAGCACTAAGCTTCACCCCTACTAAACCTTTTACCAGCTTCACCAAGTTCCCTGCAATCATGAACCGGCCCTTGTTCCACTTGTATGTGAAACTAGCTTCCTTCACTTGCAAGTACCTGCTTCCACTGTCATCAACTGTCAAGCTTCCAAGTGTACCCACACCTGCACTTCGTCACGAGCACCCCTGCTCTAACACCAGCTCCAACCGAGCTCCGATACCAATTGTCACGCCCCTACACCTGCGGTAGTCTTCCAACCGCTTATAGCGAGGTGCGGCACCACCGAATGCTTTCTTTTCACCAATACTAACATTCATGGACTACGCCTAATTCACTTGTCCTTACTTAGTTTGTGTTTCGCAACCAAGTAAAATTATGTTTATCCTTTATACTAATGAACACCCATACTCATTCATTATCCACAGCAATTATAAAAGAGAACAACAATTGCACAGTATAAAGGGAGGGGCAACTCCCTGAACAATGAGTCTGCCCGATAATATATTATAATCAATCTTTCTTCAATAATACAAGTATCACAAGTAATGCTTGGCAAACTCCAAGCCAATACTTAGCTTCTTTTACAACATAGGCAAAACAGCCTTTTACAATGACCATGTGCATGCCTTGCACAAGAATGGGTGCTCACCCGAGTCACCAAGACATTCTTGTCAATCCCGGCACAAATCTGCACTAAAGACAACCCTGGGCACACCTTGCCCAACCCTCAACCGGCTCTAAGTAACACCAAGAATGCGTCCTTGAACAATGCGCATGAGCTATGTGCATTTCCCCTTCAAATCTGCGCACTTCTTCTTTTACTCCTTGAGCTATGCGAAGTTGTCTTCGTTCGTTGTTCAAATGAGGTCTCAATGCACATAATATATATGCGTTCCATGTGTGGTTCCATCATGGGTGGTGGCACTCCAGCCGACCCCCAAAACAATATTAACACACCCTCTGCAGTGCCCAAGTATGTGTTGGCTTTCCTGCACATCCCTTCCACGCTCGTTGGGTATAACTAGCGCACTATACTTAGTCGCTCACCAAGTATCGTCGCATATCCTTTGTCGCATTATCGTGCAACGCACCAGCCCGTGCACCGTTCGCCTGTGCCTTTGCCTGCGCGCCCGCGCCTTCGCCCGCGCGCCCGTGCCTTCGCCCGCCGTTCGCCGTCGTGCACGCACTCGCCCACTGCACGCCCGCGCCTTCGCCCGCGCGCCAGCGCCTTTGCCCGCCGTTCGCCGTCGTGCACGCACTCGCCCACTGCGTGCCCGTCGCACCCGCGCTCGTTCACCGCGCGCCCATCGTGCCCGCGCTCGGTGAAAACTCGAGGACCTTACACCTCCCCCTTGGCCCTCCCCCTCTGCAGCTCCCCTTCCCCTCCTGACCCGGGCCCCCAGCGAGTGGCCAAGAGGCCGCAGGGCAATTTCGGGAATCGCCCTACGTCCACTTGGCCATTGACTGGGGGCCCGGGTGAGGAGGGGAGGGGAAGCTACGGGGGCAGAGGGAGGGGAAGGGCCGAGGGAGGGGAAGGGCTGAGGGTGGGGCAGGGAGGGGGAGGACGAGGGTGGGGCGGTGGGGGTGGGGGTGTGTGAGGGAGGGTTAATTAATTAATTTATTTTTAATTGTTTTTATTTATATTTTTTATTTTATTTTATTTTTTTAATTTAAATATTTTATTTTTTTATAATTTAAATTTTATAATATAATTTTTTTATTTTTATTTTTATAATTATTTTTTTTAATTTTTTTGTTAAATTTTAAATTTATTTTTTTCACTGTTTTTTTATTTTTTGGTAATTATTTAACATTTTTTAAATGATGTTTTAACTTGAAAAATGGGTTAATTTATTTATTTATTTTTATTTAAATTTTTCATTTTTACAAGTCTATGGTTTTTTTTTGTTTTTTTATTATATATTTTATGAAATTTAATTTATTTTTTGTCATGAATCAACGCCCTTGCCATCCCTGGCCGGTTGGGCCTCGGGGTGGTTGGGGATTTTTTTTTTTTCTAATGTTGTATTTTATTTTTTAATTTCTTTTTTTTACTCTGTTTTTGTTTTCTTGTTTTCTTTTTTGTTTTCTAAATTTTACATGGTATGCTTAAATTTTTTTACATTTTATAGTTTTTTTTTTTTTTTTAAGGTCATTACTATATATTTTTCATATTTGATTTGTTTTGTCATGTCTTTTTTTTATGTTTTATTACTTGTTATTATTTTTTATTTTTATTTTCAATATTTGAATTTTTGATTTTTTATGTATCTTTCATATATATATATATTTTGTAGGGTCCGTGTCAATGCTTTTCTAGCAACCCGATCCCATTATGCGCAATTTGATAGTTGATTTTTAATTTTTTTTTGTAATGTTTCAAGTTGTCTTAGGCTAAGATTTCAAAATCGCTATACATTTAGCATTTTAAAAAAATTACTCTTGGTATAATAACTCTTTCATTCAGGTGTTCATTTTTAAAGTTTTTTTAGTCATAAAAATTTTCCATAATGTCATGCTTGAAATATTTTTAAAATTTAAGATTGTTTTGTAGTCATAATCTTTGGTTTTAATTCCATGGTTGAAAAATTGTCAAGATTTTAATGTTTTTCTAAGTCGTGATATTCCATCTTTAATGTTTTTTTTTTTTTCTAGTTAAGACTAACCTAAGTACCCATGGGGGATTTGAACCGGTGACCTATCGCAAGGAGTGCCTTAACAATGCACCCATTCACCGTCAATCCAAAGCCCCATGGGCATATTCCATCTTTAATGTTATGGTTGAAAATAGTTATAAATATTTTTTCTTAGCACCCTGCTTGAAAATTGTTGGAATTTTAAGGTTTTTCAAAAGAAGTGATATTTTAAATTTAATGTCATGCTTAAAAATCGTTGGAATTTTAAGGCTTTTCAAAAACGTGATATTTTATCGTTAATGTCATGCTTGAAAATCATTGGAAATTTAAAGTTTTTCAAAGTCACGATATTTTATTTTTAACGTCATTATTAAAAAATGTTGAAAATGTACCCTGAAAAAAAAGACGTTATTCTAGCATCAACACTTTTCGATTTCAAGGTGTTTTTTGCACCAAACAAAATGACTTTTATTGTTTTTTTACTATTATTTTTAAAAAAAATATTGAAAAATTACTCTGAAAAAAATGGTGATGCAGAATCAACACTTTTTATTTTTTGGTTGTTTTTTCATGTTTTTTTTGGATTTTTGGGCTCGAGTATCCGTTTTGAGGTAATCGTTATCGTTTGATCGGTAACTATGTTATTAACACTAAGTGGATGACATATCATCTTTTATTACTCACCTATGTGGAGTTAGTTATGCATAGAATTTTAGGAAAATCCTAGAGGGTCTAAACCCATACCCTTATCAAGAGTTAAGGCATGAAAAAACACTAATTCTAACCCTAAATGGCTATAAAGCCTATTGCAACTCCATGTTAGTCCATCATTTTTTATATTGCATTTTATATATGAGTACAATAGAGCAAGGTGTAGCCCTCACCTTTTTGTTGGGTTTTCCATATTGGATTTCTTAAGATACATCTTATTTTCATTATTTCGATGGTGTGGTCATTTTATTGCATTACTTCTTATAGTATATTCTCAGTTTATTTTAGTGTTTTGAGCATTAATGTTGTAGTATTACATTTTAATTATAAGTAAACATCACATAATAGAGGACAGTCTCTGTTGAGAAACATAGATCGAGCAAGAACTAACTAAGATATGGGAAATTAGTTATCAGGATTAAGGAGATTAGTTCTCTCTCTCATGTTATAACTACCAAGAGAAATTAATCAAGAGAGAGGAATTTACTAACAACGAAAACACACATAAACACAATATTTATTTTGGAAAACCCAAATCTGGGGAAAATCTAGCTAACAAAATATTTTTTTAGTGTCCCTTAGCCAAACCTAACCAAGCCAACCAAGTGAGACTTCACGACTCACATCCCCAACATTACAATAACGCATTCCCAAGCCTTTTAAAGGATTTATTACAAGAAATCCCTGGGAACAAAATCATGGGAAACCAAAAGTATGTGCCCAAAACCACAAGTTTTTGACAAAACAATTTTGACTCTGTGAGGGAGTGAAGTTTTACCTAACAATCCCCTTTAAACCTTTACTTCGGGTTTCTCTTGACCAAATCTGACCAAATTGGCCAAGTGAGAAAGCAACACTCACCTCAAGGTTGTACCCATCTCAAATTTTATATCCGGGGTATCTAATAATTTGGCATACCCCCTATCTCCTAGGTCTAATTTTATACTTTACAAGTAATTTCCTAGGGATATGCATTCCCATTTACATGCAATTAAAAAGGTTGTCGACTCCATTATTTTAATTGGTTCTATCCCAGTGCTTATGCCACCACCCTCTCAACTTTGCACACTTGATTCTCTCCTCACCCATGTGCAACCATGTTCTATGAATCCACAATAAATCATCACATTGACGCATTTTATCAAACACTCTATGTGCATCCTTGGCATAAATTACTTGGTCATATGCCTCCGTTAGAGCCACCTGCTCAACTAACAATCATGGCATCATCGGTTAGGGTGGGAAGAACCTCCATTATGTGGCCACTTAAAAATATTTTATCAACCACTAGTAACACAAATTCACACAATTATTCTCCTCATAGCTTTAGGAATCATAGATCCTCAATGCACTCATTGTGTAGATGCATCTCCTCTTTATGAAATGTATCAACACTGCAACAACCATCGATGACTATCCTCGTGCCCAAAAAACTCTTCCTCACTACCCTTATAAAACCAATCTCCTTGGAGAGTCTAGGTTAATCTAGCTTTGATACCATGTTAGTAATTACCGAGAGAAATTAATAAAGAAAGATAAATTTACCAGCAACAAAAACACGCATAAACACAATGTTTATCCTAAAAATCCCCACTAAGGAAAAACCAACTAACAAAATATTATATTAGTGTCCCTTGGTCAAATCCAAGCAAATCAACTACATGATACTTCACCTTTCACATCCTTGGCACTTCATGATAAAGTATTCCCAAGCCTTTTAAAGGCTTCATTACATGCCCAAAACCAACACAGTTTGATCGAGCATCTTTGACTCTTTTTCCGAGTCAAGTATTACCTAACATCTCAAAGAATAAATAGGACAAGATGACATAAGTTGAAACACACATGGGAGCACTTAAGAGTTTTGTCCTTCTTTCTTTGGCAAAGCCAAGTATAGGAGTTTGTACTATTCCCTTCTAGTTCTAGTCAAGTAACTCTTTATACTTTGATGATGTTTTTTTTGTTCCAATTAACAAGAATTTTTTTCTTTTAGATTAATTTATAAAGGATAAGGTTTATGTAGTAGATTTCAAGAACCAATAAGAACTTATTAAGTTAGAGGAGTCTATACCGCAAGTAGGATATGTGATTGGGGTTAGGGAAGGAAATGTGCATAGGTTACAAGGTGAACTTGTTTGAGCCATAGTTCATAAACACAAACAACTTGTGCAAGTTAAGGCACAAAAGGATGGGGAACTTACATTATAGAGTGTTGCCTACTTTGAGGGAGATAGTCATGAGTCCTCCAAAGTTCAAAATTCAACAACAGAGAGTATGTAGAGGGTTTGTCCTTAGAAAGCATCCAAAGTCTACTTTCCTAAGTAGTAAGAACAAGTATAAGGGGATTCTATAATTTGTGCATTCAGATGTATGCGGGTTGATGCTAGTAGCATAAAAAATAGGGAGCATGTACTATGTTTCTTCATTGGTGATTTCTCTTGCAATACATGGATATACTTCTCAAAGAAAAATGATGAAGTCTTTAGGAGGTTTCAAGAGTTCAAAACTCTTATTGAGAACCAAATAGGGAAGAAGATCAACATTTTAAGATTAGACATGGGGGTGGTGTTGTGGCCGAGTTCAAAACTCTTATTGAGAACCAAATAGGGAAGAAGATCAACATTTTAAGATTAGACATGGGGGTGGTGTTGTGGCCACAACCCCACCCCATAATTTTTGAAAAATTATAGGGATCCTCCATGTAAATTTGGTTAAATCATTTCTATTTTGCTTTGATTGCTCTATTTTGTAAGATTTTCACTTTTCTTTGATTTTTGTTTTCATTGCTCCATTGTGTGCAGTTTATCACTAGCTTTCCAACCACTCATGTTTCGTCTCATTCTGACTTATGATTGGAAAATATCCTCGTTCAAAATTTGGTCGAATTTCGTTGCCTAGGCATAAAATATGTATTTTATTATGATTTTATAATTTATAAATAAAATTAATTTTTATATATTTTAATTAGTTTAATTTTGATTAATTAAATTAATTAATTCACAAATAATTTTTTTTTTAAAATTAAAAAATTAATTATTAATTTTTTTTTTTAAGAAACTATATATATATATGGTTCCCCTTTCTAGCAGTCCTAAAAGTCCCAGTTTGTGTATGCTGACTAAACCTGAGATGCCGTAGTAGGAGCAGGAAGGTTGTTAAAGTGAGAGGAGCATAAAAGGCTTCCGTATTACATCATACATGTGTTAAGTGGGAGAGTGTGTTACAATATATTTAAAATTATAATGGAGAGGACAACCCACATGAGCTCCACATGCCTTTACGTACTTCATATTCCAACATTAAATCACCTCATGTATACTTCATTTACCATGAGCCCTTTAATCCTTTGATTTATTATTTTAATATTTGTAATTTTTTTATTATTATTTTATTTTAATTTTATTATTATTATTATTTTTATTTTATTTTATTTGAATTTTCTTTTGTTTATTTTGAAGTGTTAATTTATTCCAACAGAACGTTAATAAAGTGCTGAAAATTTTATTAACAAAATTTTATTAATTTAGTTTTGAAATCCAGATTTTAGAGGTTGATATCTTGAGGTTTATTTAATGAAATCAAGCAAATGAAGGTTTGTTAGAAAGATCATTCTGTCGAGAAAGATCTGAAAGTGGTTGTATAACTAGATTTGGTAATTAAACGCTCCAAAAAAATTAGCAGAAACTACAACTACGAATTTGCAACCAAAAAAATAATTTTTGAGTTTGTTTTGGAAAATTTTTGTTGGCCTAAAGTTACTTGATGTTGCATATTCATTTCAAACTTTCAATTTTTATCATGAAACACCCACAAGAAAAACCAAAAGCAAGGGAAAGAACAAATTTGATTTTATTAATTTCTCAAATTAGATTTGAATTGATTAATTTGTTTTTAAGGACTTTAGAAATATGAGTTTTTATCTTGAACTTTGAATCATTTTAATTTTAATTTTGATTGATTTTTGGCAGACCCTGTTGGAGAGGATGAAGTAAAGGAAACTTGGAGCAATAGAATTGCACCCAAAAAAAAGGAAAGAGGCTGGAAAT
The DNA here is from genome assembly GCA_031772625.1 of Pinus tabuliformis. Taxonomy (NCBI): domain Eukaryota; kingdom Viridiplantae; phylum Streptophyta; class Pinopsida; order Pinales; family Pinaceae; genus Pinus; species Pinus tabuliformis. Next base: position 463,594,038 of record CM062816.1, on the reverse strand, counting down.
CAGAGATCTAAAACTACCTTAGAACAAAATTCCTTTTTGGGATTTCCTTTTTTAATTATAAATGAATCTTTAAATAATGAGGAAGGGGTTCCTCTTTTTTGCAAATAGGAAACTCTTATCATTTATGTGAGGAGAATTTTTATTGAAAGTTGAGAGGAATACTTAAATCTGAGTTCTCGCGATTTTTCCTTTTAAGAATTAATTTATGTTGTAAAGGGAGATCTTGCAATATTGCAGTTTTTTTCTAAGTAGCAGAGCTAAGAATCTTGGAAGGATTATTAAAGAGATCCATTGTTAAACAAAGTGAGAGATCCAGGTTTAATGATTGTATTTTCAAATATTTTTATTTGTTAGTAAAATCTTATTTTTTTAATGTGAGATCTATGTCAATGATTCCATGTTTTGCACTTTTGTTAAATATGAGAATTGTTGTTTATTTGATCAACTATTTGATCTTATAGTTATATGAATATGCTATTGATTCCTCAATTTTCTCTTGTATTTGAACAAATTTCTAAGTAATTATTTACTCTGAAATTTTCTATCTTAAATCGATTTAATTGTCATTGGAATTGACTGAACTATTTCCAAGTTTTAATGATTCATCATTCATTGTTTTAAGTCTCTAAATAGAGCATGTCATGCACTTATAACATTAGTTGTTAGAACTATTTCAGCAGCTACATATTCATCATAAAAAGCATGTTAAATCCCCATCATATTTAAATCCTTGCACTTGGTATTTGGGAGCTATCTCCTAGGTACCGAGTTAGATTAGTTTTCTTTATTTTTCCACACTACATTTAGATTTAGATTTAGATTTAGTTCTCATTTTAGAAGTCTCATTTTGTAGGAGCAACCTCATCGATGGCTTGGTTGAACCCTTATGTCAGCTTAAATACAACTTACTTGTAAGTGCATTGCATGAGGGTAAGTTTGATTCACTCTTCTTGTTGATGGAAATTAGAGACATTACAAGTCAACAAAGTGAGTGAGGGTAATTGAACCCATTTAAACTAGTCAGAATCACCATCCCAAATGGATAAGGGCTTAATTAGGGGCTTGACTAGGTGATCTTCCCATTTTTTATTTTAGTCATTTTTGGCCATCAACAATTTTGATGCTAAAAGAAGGGTCAATGACAAGTTTTCCTTTTAGAGTTTTGCATTTTTAAAGTTTTATCTATTTACAATGGATCCTTCTAAACTTCTTATTTGGAGTTGCTTCACTGGACTCACACCTCCCACCACTCTAATAAAGGTAGTAAAGCTCTTGCCAAAAAAAAGTTTAATGGTAAGGAGAATGTTTTTGCTTTTGATCATGTTCTTCAATTTATTTTAAATTGTAATGATTATGATATTGATGAAGGTGTGATTTGAAGGATATTTACTCTTACCTTGACAGACTTAGCCAAAGATTGGTGTCGATCACTACCAGTTGCCTCTGTACATACTTGGGACGAGTTTACAAGAATGCTCATCCATATTTTTAGGACTAATATTATGACACAATATGCAATTCTCCTTTCAAGGGAGTTGTCATCAACTACATTTTGTCTAAATAAACAAGCCTAAAGGCTCATTAGGATTCAAATTTTTTTTGGAGATAGGAATAGCTACTGAGAGCATAGTTTTTGATACTGTTATTTTCATCTTTCATATGATGTATGTGACTCATTTTCTGTCAATGAAAAGTTTATTGTTGGCATGCATTTGAGTTAACCTTGGAGGGCTGAAACCCTTGGGTTTGGGCCTAACCCAGAGGATTTAGTCCCTCTACTGTATTATTTACTTTTCTTGTTCAAGTCATTGCATTTTTTTCCTTGTTTAAGTAGGGATTATATTAAAAAAATTGTAGTTGCAGGTTTGACCACTACCTATCTTGTGGGAAGTGTGATTGGAAGATCTACAACAACAAGCCAAAAACATGTGTTTATGATTTCTTAGAAAGTTGTTAAGTTTTGGATTGAAAGTCTTCTGCATGTTTGGTTTCTGCAACTTAGAAGTTAGTAGCATTGATTTGACAATTAGAGTAGGTATATGTTAGAGTAGATCTTAAAGAAATAAAATTCAACTCATCCTTTCCACTTTGATTCATTTTGTTCTAATATTGATCATTTAATGCGTGTACTTGATTAGTATTCAGGGATTGTTGTTGAATTGCAGGGGTTGGCACAATCATGTACATCCACTTAGGCCATTCCACCTTCCTCCTGGACACCTCATACTGCTCTCAAACTCTTCCACCGAGATCACCCTTATAGGGCTAATGAAGGTCATCGTGGGCATGAAATTGGGTGCAATATGGGCCTCTAAGGGGTACTACGCTTGGAAAAATGACTCCCATACCCTTCATTCACCTTCATCCACCTTCCTCCACCTTCAAGACACAATCCTTTCCCTCATAAAGCTCTCAAACCCACTCATGTAGCACTTCCTGTAGCAGTCTTGTAGCACTGCTTAAATCCCACCAGATTTGCTCTAAACCTTGAATCTTGCATTTTGAAGTTTAATAATGGCTCCCAGGCTTTAATTTCATGATTAAGGAAGATTCCAAGACCACTCCAACCCCATATTTTCCTCACTGCAGAAACAAGACAACGAGTAGAATTAGACAATATTTTTGAATTTTATAGTTCTATTGAAGATTGAATTCCTCCTTTTCAAGCAAGTTGCAATTAGATAAATGATTCATGGAGGTATATTATTGATTTTGATTAGTGTGCAAGTAGGGTGGCATGGTTTACTTCTGCAACTAGACTAGTCTATTCCTTTCATGCAATTACAATTAGCCTTTACATTTAATGAATGACATTTTCACTTATGTAGTTAAAATCATGATATCCTTTCATAAGAAATTATCTTTGTAGTTAGTTGGAGTGATCTCTGAATAAATTGATCTGATCTAATGATTGAGGGTGACATGAGTAGAACTTAACCTGTTGTGCATATAACACTGTCACCTCTAAGTTTGTATGAACCCTAGGTTGATAATTTAAGTTGAGAGCCTTGGAAGTTGCAACATCCTTGATGCAATACCATGGATCATCACTTTTTGGAGATTTTTTTGGGGAGGTGTTCAAGTAGGTGTTGTTTCTACTTAGGATTTACTTGTTTTTTTGTTTTGCATCAGCCTTATTGATTTGAAAGCTTAAAAAAAAGATAAAAAAAATATAAAAAAAAAATAGAGCTAATTCTTTCCTGCCTCGTATGAGTAGGGATAGTCAAGGGAAATTCTTACCAAAAACTCCCACCCCTTCAAGAAATCAACCTTCATTCTTCTTTAGTGATTGTGAAATTCCCTCTCTAACTATAGGGGAGTTAGAAGACCCTCTAGGAGAGAAACCTGAATTTTTTGAGGAACACATAGGGGAAGAAAAACCTATCTCACCTACCCAAACCATGGTCGAAAACAGACAAAATGAGGTTTTCCTTATCAGAAAAACCAATGGGAAGGCCAAAATGAAGAATATAAGCCCTATTTTCCTTCCACATTTCCATGGAATAACCTTTGAGGATCCTGACACCTTCATGCTTGAATTTATTGTTATTTGTAGGACCTATGACTATGCCGCTTATGACATAAGTTGAATTTGTTTCCATCTACCCTCAAAGATGCATCCTTGTGTTGGTTTATGATTTTACCTAGAGGCATAATCACTACCTGGGCCCAAATGCAACAAGCCTTCAATGTCAAGTACAAGGATTATTGTAGGTCCGTTGATAGCACTGGACCCGCCAACGTTCAAGGGATCTCCCCGATATGAAGTCCAAACTATACCTCACACTGTTTGGAGTAGGAGTCCTAACAGTGGGTGGTAATGTTATGCCTTGATTGCGAAAACGCCCAGAGGAAAGTATGATAACTCTGGTTGAGAGAAAGTGTGTGACCCTTTAGAGAGTCAAGTGTGATGCATGAAGGTTCCAACACATGAAGGGAAAAGGAAGTGCAGCCCTTGGAAGCCTGTAATAGTACACAACTTGAAAGGAACACATGAGCGAAATGACATCATAGGTTAAGATGCAGAATAGTCCACAAGTTAAAGTGATGAGTTAATACAAAAACACGCATTCAACAAGATTCATACAAATGCAAACGAAATAGTTCATAAGCATAAGTGTAAGTTAAATAACATACATTTCAAATGCAATAAGAATAGTCCTACTATTTTCACAACATATGCATGAAAGAGCGTTGGCTCTGATTTTATTATTATAAGTGAAAGTTCCATTCATACATACACCATTGGCGACCACTAGCCCCAATAATGGAACATTACAGTCAAGAAAACCTAATCCTCCAAAGAAGTATATGATCTAGGTGGATATTGGTGGCCACCCACCAATTCCACTTGGACCCCCACCATTGCTTCTTTCAGTTTTTCAGTTTCCTTAATTGTAGCACAGTTTACTATTTTTAGCAGTTTTTTGGGTCCTAAACTTCCGGAGCTGTTTTGAGGCCCTAAATGACATTTTTTTGGAAATCTACCGCCAATGATTTTTTGTCTAAAATCGTCTTTTTCGTCGTATTCCTAGGAGAGATATTTCCAATGGGTTATCATGTGCGTCAAATGGAGATAATATGACCAAGTTGCGATCCTGGGAAGTTGGCTATCCAACTCACCTCAATGAGACCCATAAACTCTTGGTGTTACATCTCCTTGGGTTCAAAGGCATGTAGCTGCCACTTCTCTTCTCAGAGATAAGCTACTATCACCTTAGCTAGTTTATTTCCATTTCTGTTTGTAAGCATATTTCAGTATTTTACATTAATGAAATGAAGTATTATTTCCGCTGCATATATGTGTTTATGGTTATCTCTGTAATTTGTTGCGTTCCTATTTAAATCCGGATTAGTGGTATTGGAGCGGTCTACTTTTTTTTCTCTATTTTTCTTTGCATGTCCCCAACGAGGTCGGATATAAGGAGTTAGGGCTTGAACTGGTCGAACCTTTGCAAGACCAGCCTCGCAAATCTCGACGGCCTCCCATGGTAGATGAAAAGAAAGACGAGGGGGCAGGAGATCCTATCAAAATCTTGCTCGAAGAAGCCCTCGAGTGACAAAGGAATGCGATGATGGACAACTTTGCCCAAATCCTTCAGCAGCTACCCAGGGGCGACACATCGGCTTCCAACAGCTACTGTGGAAACGCCACACCATTTAAGGTACAAGTTAATTTTGAAATCCCCATATTTGATGGTCAGATAGACACAGATGCCGTCGATAAATGGTTAAATTTGCTAGAGGGTTATTTTTTTGTTCATGATTTTTCCAGTTGGGAAAAGATTATTTTTGGTCTTCTCAAAGTAGCACCCCACGTCAAGGACTGGTGGGAAACCTACTATGAGCAGAAGGATGAAATTATAGGCTCACTATTTTCAGCCGCACCCACTTGGAATTCATTTTGGGATGCCATCAAGGAGCAGTACTACTCTGTCAGAAGCTATGAGGATCAATACATAAAGTGGACCACGTTGCGGCAGGGAAGGGACCAAGACGTGCCAAAGTTTACCAATATTTTCCATACCCTTCGCACAAAGTTGGGTATCAAGGATTCAAAGCACCATTTGGTACTCAAATACCGCAGCTGCCTACACAAGTACATCCAGGAAGAAATAGAATTCCTGAACATCTCCTCGCTCAGCACAACATATCGATATGCTGTCAAGGTCGAGCAAAAGTTTAAACAGAAGAAGCGAGATTTTGGATCTGCGAATCCAAAGCAAGGGAAAGGTGCCCCCAAACTGCAGAACAAAGGACAAAGTCAAGGCGGGGCAACACAAGACAACCCGCCAAAGCTGCAAGCAAAGAACAACACCGTGAAGCCGAAAAATTGCAAGGGAAAGTGGTGTGAGTTCCATAAGAGCTCCACTCACAACACAAGTGAGTGTCGGGCCAAGCAATCACTGGTGGCTGAGCTAAAGGTTTCAAAATCAGATGCATGTTCCGACTCTGAGTCAGAACCCAACAAGGGGAATGACAAAGGGAAGCAAATTATCAATGCGGAGCCCAACACCACCTTTGCCACCACGAAGATCCAGAAGGAGGAACCTGAAGATCTAGAGGAGGAGGAGCGTCTCTTCCAATCTCAGATGTGGGTAAGGGGCTCCCAGCTACAGTTCATTGTCGATAGCGGGAGCCAAAAGAACCTCATTTCCGCAGAGGTCGTGAAGCGGCTGGGCTTACTGACCACAACACATCCACAATTGTACACCATCGGGTGGCTTCACCAAGGACGGGATCTTCGCGTGAGCCAACAGTGTCGCCTTCCATACAACATCAAGCCCTTCACGGATGAGGTATTGTGTGAAATTGCTCCCCTTGAAGTTTGTGATGTATTATTAGGACAACCATACTTGTGGAAGCGACATGCTGTGTATGAATCAAGGCCCCGTGTTGTTATTGTTACTACGGGAAATAAGTTGTACAGGATACCGGAGGTATCACCGCCTACCGCCATCTCTCTGGTTACTGCAAAACAATGCAGTAAGCTCATTTCCAAAACTGGGAAATTTGTTTTCCTGGTGATATGCCCTCAAGGAGAGAAGAAGACGATGGCCACAACCTCCAGACAAGGACCCTTCGTACGACAACTACAGATGGACAAGGTCGTGGAGGAGTATGAGGACATCTTCACCTCCCTCGCAAGGGTTCCTTTGCATTGTCAGGTCAAGCACTCCATCGATCTGACCCCAGGTGCATCATTGCCCAATGGACCAATCTATCAGCACTCAGTTCTGGAGAACGATGAAATCAAGAGGCAGATTTAGGAGCTGCTACAGAAAGTTCACATCCGTCTGAGTTCATCGCCCTGTGGTAGCCCAATCGTGTTGGTACAGAAGAAGGATGGGACTTGGAGACTCTGTATTGAATATCGGGCGCTGAACAAGATCACTATTCATAATAGGTACTCGATACCACATATTGATGACCTCCTGGACCAACTAAAGGGGGGAAAATATTTCAGCAAGATCGATTCGAGGTTAGGATATCACCAGGTACCAATTGAACCCTCCGATGTGTGGAAGACTGCCTTCAAAGCAAAGGAGGGCCTTTTTAAATGGTTGGTTATGCATTTCGGATTGATGAATGCTCCTGCAACCTTCATGAGGCTAATGGATGGCATCTTGCGGCCATTCACCAACTCATTTGTAGTGGTATGCTTGGATGACATCCTGATCTTCAACTAGAGTTGGGAAGAGCACCTCCACCACATCTGACAGGTTCTCCAAACACAGCGGCAACACAAGTTATGTGTCAATTTGGAGAAATGCACTTTTGGCATGACCCAAGTTCAGTATCTGGGATACATTATTGATGAACAAGGGGTGCATGTGGATCTAGCAAAGATACAAGTCATTCAGGATTGGCCATCTCCAACCACTCTGACAGAGCTCTATAGCTTTCTAGGTCTTGCCAACTTCTACCACAGGTTCGTGTTGGGATTTTCTCATATCACTTGGCCCTTGAGTCAAATCACCAAGGGTGGAGCGAAAGTAAAATTCTTTTGGTCTGAGTCTCAATAGAAGGCATTCACAGAGTTGAAAGATCGCCTCTGCTCGGCACCAGTGCTCGCATTACCAGACTTGCAACAACCATTTGAGGTCGAGACAGATGCCTCTGACTATGCTATTGGGGCAGTCCTTACTCAACAAGGGCATTCAGTGGCATATCACAGTGAGACATTTTCAGACACAGTCTGGAAGTATCCCACTTATGACAAAGAGATGTATTCCATTGTGCAGGCCTGCCGACAATGGAAGCATTACACTTTGGGGAAGGAAATGGTCATCCACATAGACCACCAACCCCTGCAATTCATACAAACCAAAGGGAAATTGCAGAATGATCACCATCAGAAGTGGTCCACATACCTGCAACAGCTCCATTTGAATATCAAGTATAAGAAGGGTAGCACCAATAATGTTGTAGATTGCCTCATTCGACCACCGATCATGGTGTTAACCACCATGCTCAACTCTTGTGGGCATGAGACTTCTAATTGGCCACTTCTCCACAAAAGTGACCCAGAATTCGGCCACACATACCAGACACTCTTGGAGGGTCAGCATGTTCCATATTTTCACCTCCAGGATGCCCTGTTATGCCACTTGGGTCACCTTTGTGTTCCTTCAAGCGAGCGTGCCAAGATGATTTGGGAAGCACACTACAGTTAGGCTGCTGGGCATTTCGGGGTTGAGAAAATGGTGGCAATAATGCAGAAGTATTTCTATAGGCCGAATCTTCGACAGGATGTCGGGAAGTACATCAGATCATGCACTGCCTGCGCCATTGCCAAACTAACCATTAAGAAGCAAGGCCTCTATACCCCGTTGCCTACCCCTAGTCGACCTTGGGAATCCATCTCCATGGATTACATGTCAGGCCTTCCTTCCACTAAGCATGGAAATGACTGTGTTTTTGTGGTTGTCGACAGGTTCTCGAAGATGGCCATTATGGCGCCCTGCAAGAAGAATATCACAGCTGAAGCCACTGCTAAACTCTTCTTTGAACGAGTGTGGGTACACTTTGGGATCCCACAGTCTATCATCTCAGATTGGGACAGCAGGTTCCTCAGTACATTTTGGTCCAGTCTCTGGTTGATACTGGACACCAAACTCACTAAGTCCACAGCCTTCCATCCTCAAACTGATGGCCAGACAGAGGTTGTCAACAGGATGATCGTACACATTCTACACATGTACAACTCAAAGCATCCACACACATGGGATGAGAGCCTCCCATATGTTTAGCATAGCTACAACCGGGCTCTCCACAGCTCGACTGGCCACAACCCTTTTTAGGTGGGCTTGGGATTCCAGCCATTATGTCCCATTGATGTGGCCATGCCATTTGCAGCTACTCATGTAGATTCAGATCATGTCCAGTCTAAAACAGATAAGGCAAACAGCTTCATTGAGCACATCTAACATATTCTCCAGCAGGTCCAGGACATTATGGAGAAATCAAATGCCAAGTACAAGCAGCGACATGATCAACATCGGGTGCCACACAAGTTTCAGGTGGGTGACAAAGTTTGGTTGTATTTGCAAAAGGAACACCTTACCGGAGCCTATCGGAAACTCAAACCATTCCGATATGGTCCTTACACCATTACCAAGGCTATGGGAGACAATGCATTTGAGCTCAGGATTCCCCCATTCCTTGGCCTGCACCCAGTGTTCAATGTGGACCGCCTTCGGCCATACTTTCCACCATTACTAGACACATCCGACATTGCAGAACAATTCACATCCACAGAGTTGAATCCAGATTGCATGGAACAAGCTGCAACTGATCGGATCATGGACACACAGATCAAGCACACTCACCAGCAAAATATCCAACTGTATCGAGTTGTCAGAGCAAGCCAACTCCTTCACCAGGGCAAGTGGCTCACGAAGGACCAAGTTCAGCAGAAGCTTCCTCATCTCATGGAGGAACTCAATGCAATGGGGACCATTGCTTCCTAAGGGGGGAGGAATGATCCAGGTGGATATTGGTGGCCACCCGCCAATTCCACTTGGACCCCCACCATTGCTTCTTTCAGTTTTTCAATTTCCTTAATTGTAGCACAGTTTACTATTTTTAGCAGTTTTTCGGGTCCTAAACTTCCGGAGCCGTTTTGAGGCCCTAAATGACATTTTTTTGGAAATCTACAACCAACGATTTTTTTTGAAAATATTGTCTTTTTTTCATATTCCATGGAGAGATCTTTCCAACGGGTTATCATGCGCGCCAAATGGAGATAATATGACCAAGTCGCGACCCCAGGAAGTTGGCTATCCAACTCACCCCAACGGGACCCATAAAATCTTGGTGTTACATCTCCTCGGGTTAGGGTTTTGGTTGTTTAGGGTTTCCTCTTATTGTTCAATAATAAAAAGGCCCTTGAGCCTCATTGTAAGGCAGTTCAGAGGCATGTAGCCGCCACATCTCTTCTCAGAGATAAGCTACCATCACCCTCGCTGGTTTATTTCCATTTCTGTTTGTAAGCATATTTCATTATTGTACATTAATGAAATGAAGTATTATTTCCGCTGCATATCTATGTTTATGGTTATCTCTGTAATTTGTTGCATTCCTGTTTAAATCCGGATCAATATACTTGCTCTACGCTACGGAGAAGCCAAGGCTTTTTACAATACTCCCAAGCTCTTTCTAAGCCTAAGGCTAGCCAAAATCTTGCCTCCCAAAAGCTTTTTACATGAGTTATGAGGTTCTATTTATAACAAGAGGGGGTGACTCTTCAATTCCCCTTTGTGACCTTTGGACTGCCCTCATGACTCTTCAACTTCTTTACAAAATGACACATTACATTACATGATGACTCTTCATATTCCAATGTTGGCACTTGGAATTTCACTTACAACATAAGTACAAATAATATTACAATTTAAACTTGTACCCATATAAGACAAAATAAGGTAGAGAAAACTTGACAACCTAACAAGACACAACACTATGATGGTTGAGTTTGGGAGAAGTCTAGCTCAACAACCTCCACTTGCTACTTCCCGGTCACAAGCTTGATAATGTGTGATGATGTCCTCAAACTGCGTGATGATGTTTGGCTAGAAGCATACTCTAGCCTCCATCGAATCCAGGTACAATGTCTTGGGACCTGTTTCAAGTTCGTTTTGGAGCATGCACAACATTTTTTTGACTTGAACAGGATCACCGATGAAATTATGCATGTTTTGTCTATTCAACTCTAAGTCTTCCCTGATGGCATTCTATCTCAGCTGCTCCAAGTACTCTTCGATCTCCTGTTGGACTTGGTTCTTGGATTTGGCTTTGGTGAGGGGGAAACGACTAATGGGATATGGTGTGTTCTCACCAAGACATCCAAACTATTGAAAAACCATACATATCAGGCCTAAATGATGCTAATAAATGAGGCGAGTTGCTTGTTTTTCTGAATCAACATTTGAACCTTCACCTTCTCTAGCTTTGCCTATGGCTTCGTTTTCTTCACTAAATCAAGTGATGCCCCTTTGTATCACATTGTCCACTCTTGCACATAGGCAATGTCAACTTGTATGTTCTTGAGAGGTTTAACAAATTCTTTTCTCTATTGTTATAAGCCATGCAAATAAAAAACTGCTTTATGTACGGTAACAAACCCCTCATAGAGCTTCCTCATGGTTTCTCCAAGTGTTGATACTTCGGCAAGTATCACTGCTCTCATATCCTCCAAGTAAATCTATGCGAAAAATGCATTCTATGCTGCTGCGTAGAGATCTTCTGCCTCTTGCCTAACAACCTGCAAGTTTTGTGCCAGTTGCTCATTCTCGGTCGTCAAATAATGAACGTTTGATCTTGTTGCTCCTGCATATGCCAAGTTTGCTTCGACAATGGAATTTGGATGCTTCCTAGTGCTTGACACTATCACCCTTTCTCTAACGAATGTAGGTGATGTGTGATCATCCAGAAAGTTCTTTCTTCATTCTTGTACGATCCTCCTTTGGAACTTGTTGAATAATAGATTGTACACATCCATTACTGGATCATCATCAAGGGGAACATAACCCCCTTGATTACTCGGGGATGGATATGTTGTTGGAGGTGGTGGAGACTATGGACTTCTGGTGTGCTCAATGTCAGATCAACATGTTCATTCTATGACTCCTATTCCATCTCCATGTCTGTCAGTTCAATAAATTGCTCAATTTGCTGAGCAAGCTCCTGATCATGCATTTGTTCACCTTCCTCCTCAGCTATAGGTTGGTCCTGTTCCTTCTCTTCAACATGTATAGTCTCTCTTTCCTCTTCCATTGTGCCTTGCCTTTCTTCTTCCTAATGCTTTTTCTTCTCTTCTCATTCTCTCCTCCTCAACTCCTGTTCTTCCTTCATCTTATGCTCTGTCTCCTACAACTTCAATTCTACTTCCTGCAACCTCTTCTTTTCTCTCTTCCTCCACTCTGCTCTCTTTATCCTCTTCTTCCTCTTCGGTTCTGCTACCAAAGATTATTTCATGAGAATAGGGTCTACCTTCAGCTTGTAGCTTTTTTCTCCCTATTTGTCAACAATATTCCTCTTTCCCTTGTCCTGCACGAGATTGCTTCCTTCTGTTGCTAATTCTTCCGGAGTTGTTGTCATCTGTGGAGTAGCCTGTGAAGTCCCTGTTAAACTAAGCATCTCATGGAGTCTAGAGGCATTATAGAAATGCCTCCATGGATCCCCTTTTGGCAAATGGAATGCCTCACTGATCCACATAAATTAAACTCTCTCACAATGGTATTTACAAATACCACGGTGATCATACTGATTAAAGTCTTGAGTGTCGAATTAAAACCTCACTATCTCCTTTCACTCAGCATCCATGACTTTCAAGTTCTTTATCTCGTATAATCCAATCTGCAAAGGAAGAGTGGGCCATGGTTCTTTCTTCTTCCTATGTAGCGCCACTAATAACCCTGTGGCAAGATGATATGATACTTCTTGCATGACAAGTTTGTTAGTGATGTACCTTGGTAAAACATGTAGAAGTCTCTCTCTGCCAAACACTCTAATGAAGTTGACACATGGTGAGGAATACCAATATGTGATGTATGTTATCGCTTCCATTACTTCTCGTGACATGCAAGGTAGATCTTCTTCAAATATTAGTTTGTACAACAGGATGATGAAGCGTTCAGTTATCCATGCCATTACTCCTCAATAACTGCATTCCGAAAGCAACTTGAAATAGATGTGCACGACAGTTTCTCGTGGTGTCCATGTTCAGTTCATGCCAGGGAACTGTTGTTGTGCACATATTGCATCTAGTAAGTATGTAGACATATAGAACCTTGCTCGCTCACCCTCGGGAGGACTCCGAGCCTATGCTACATGGGCCTTCAACTATCAAGCAAACATATCTAACTAGTTGAATGACTTCCCATTATTCACCACTTGGTGACTGCCCACCCTTCAAGAAAGGTTTCCATGCTCTCCTTACCATGGATCCTGTAAGCGAAGATAACCAAGAGCTGGTAGGCTTTCCTAAGGGAATTTGTCTTGTACACATGAGTGGGTGTCTGTTGAAACTTTGATGGATCTTTCACCCAACCTTTTACAATGTCACTTGTGTTCACATAGTTGTGGGTGTGTTGATGGTGCTAGACCCACCAACATGTCAGGGGATCTTCCCGGTATGAAGTCCCAACTAAAACTTAGACCATTTGGAATAGGAGTCCCAATAGTGGGTAGTTATAACACCTTCTAGTGTAAATGTGCATATAAACAACATAATAGGAATAGAAATACAATAAACATATCAGCCATCAAAATCCATATATACATCAGTACATTTTCACATGAAAATCAAGGGAATGAATTTTTCATTAATAACTGCAATAAACCAACTAGTGATGGGACTACCATGTTCCACTGAGCCAAGTCTCTCTTCAGCCAATCACCCCCGTGCCATATTCCAAGCATGAATGTGGGATCTCATAGAACACATCAATCAAAATGCATCCAAGGCTTCTAGAGGCCACCCACCTCAACCCATCAAACAGTGATTCCACCTCACGGTCGGACATCACCAAAAACCATCATCAGATTGGTCTCCATCCAAGCCTTCCAGGGATTCCAGAGTGTTTGTCCAACCAAAACTTCCAGAACTAGTAACTCAACCCACAACTTATACAAGGTTTCCAGAGCGTTTGTCCAACCAAGGCTTCTAGGACTAGTAACTCAACCCGCCAAGGGCTTCCAGATCATTTGTCCAACCATGGCTTCCAGGACTAGTAACTCAACCCAAGCTGTTATAGGGCTTCCAAAGCATTTGTTCAACCAGGGCTTCCAGGACAAGTAACTCAACCTAAGCTGTGGAAAAATGAGAACCAACCAAAACAAAGCAATGAAAATAAACCCACAATCACCATGACTATCTAGGAAATGGCAAGGCTAGGAAATCCATTGTCGATCCAGGCAATCCTCCATGCCAATGATAGATTACAACCAAGAAACCACATGCATGTGCCATGCATTCCAAAACTAGTGAAGAAAACATACATGCAACTCGGTACCTACAAGAAACTCTGATGTAGCTGCTGATGTCGATGCCTTCTTATGCTTTCCTGCTCTTCCTTTTCCTTCTTTCTCCTAGAATCTAAGTATGCCACACCCTCCAAGAGTGCTCCAAGAAAACTCTAAGTAACCAAGAGTATGAGAGAGAGAGAGAGAACAATGAGAGAGCTCCAAAACCAAACTGACAAAAGCTTTCACCACTGATCCTCAAAAGCCTTTTTAATAATGAGGCCTCTATTTTCTTCATTTTCCATTATTTTCCTTCAATTTCCTCTTCACATGCAAAATGTGACCTTTCACCTTCCTTTTCTCCTAATTTCCATTATTTCCATAAATAAATGTGCCAAAATACCTTTTTGCCTCTTTAATGCCTTATTCATTGCCTTTGCCAATTTCCTTAGCCATAAACAACCAAATGAACACCCCCTAGGATGTCCTGCCCACCATTTAGCGTGAAATACGTGTCCCATCATCCATGGTATTTATATATTTTTACACGGAATTTTCACCAGGGTTGTTACAGAACCCTCCCCCTTGGGGGAACACCATCCTCGGTGTTCAATGACACCTATAACCACATGACTGTTGAAAACAAACATACTGCCCATGGAGCTTTATAACACTACTCATTGTAGTACTTATAATGAAAGATCTGCTCAAAATAAAAACATCATGACAACATGACGACATACCACATAATGGAGCTTTGTAACACAGCTCATTACGATATTTACAATAACCACATATACACATATTCACATATGCACATTTTCTCAACCAACAAATAAAATAGTAGGATGCTTGCATTTGCAACAAGGGAATCCAGAGGCTCACACCTCCACCCTCAAAGCAATACCAGGATTCACCTCCTTCACAGGAAGTCCAGAATCCATTGCAAGTCAAATTTGCATCCAATGTCCAGCACTATAATCCTATGCCACTTGTCCTCTCAGCGAACAGTTATCGACTCATTGTCCTAGGGCACACTCCCAATGTGCAACTGATTCCATATGGCAATGCTAATGACCAAAAAAATCCATCCGTGACCTTCCCTTCTCTGCTACACAGTCCCTCAGGAATCCAGTCACCCCTTTCGTGCAGTCACTCACCTTCCAAGTTCTGCTGACACCCCCATCCTGAGCAGTCCATCCCTTGGCAAGGCTCCCTCGCATCATAACATACAACAACCAAGGCATATACCTGCCTCAAAACCATCATATCGGTCATAGCATGCTCATGGAAATCAATGGACATTATTAGGTACCAGTGCCCCACAATGGCCCTGCTCCTGAAGTGCTTTACCAGCATACTACCGCATGTTCCAATTTCTTTCGTTGTTGCTGCTAATTCTTGTAGTCGATTTCAACCACCCAACTTGGCATGTTCATTCTTCTTGTACCAAGAACATAACTTCCATTAGATTCAAAATAAATTAGAATAACTTCAAATCATACCTCATTGGTAGTTCGTTAATAAGGTACACTTGCAATCCTGTTCGCTTTCTGTCACAACAAGTCAAACTAGAATATTTGACCAAATCAACATATATAAAGATATCAAATCAGGTTAGCTTAAACACAACCATCATAGATCAAAATCATAAATCACATGTAACCATCATAAACCAAAATCATAAATCCCATACAATCATCATATGCCATAGTCATAAATCACATGCACAATAAAATTGAAATAAAACGATGATACTTATCCTTTCATCAATCCTTAGCTTCTACCTTTGTATTTATTCCATATGCACTCTAGATCGGTTGCTACACTCAACAAACACCCAGAGCCTTCTCCTTAGCCATGTGCATAGACACATAGTGTGCATCACACACATGCAATCACACAACATACCACACCATGCAATACATGCATCTACACCTGACATACAACACATACACCTACACCCAGTGTATACAATACAATGCATCCATCTACACCCGATGTGAAATACCACCCAATGCATGTGCCTACATAGAGTAATACACAACGAGTACACATGCCGCAATACCATGACTACATGATGCATATACATAATACCACATGCCCATAACACAACATCGACGACATGCACACAATACCACATGTACACTAGTACCATATGTACAACATGTACATAGTACCACCTATACACTGTACCACCTGCACAACATGTTCACAACATCACATGTACACGATGCCACCTGCACAACGTGTACACAACGCCACATGTACACTACATCACTGTACAAAATGTACAAAATACCACATGTACACAATACCACATGCATGATGTGTACGCGACACCATATGTACATAGCATCACATGCACGACATGTACACAACACTGCATGCTCATAGCACCCTATGTACAACATGTACACAACACCACATGCTCACAGCACCACTTGTACAATCATGCACACAACACCATATGTACATAGCACCATATGTACAACATGCACGCAACACCAAGTGTACATAGCACTACATATCCAACATGTACATAGCACCATATGAACACATGCCGCATATAGATAATGAAGACAATACAATATGTATACAACACCCCATATGCAATATTTGCACAATCCTATTTGTACCATCTTGTAGATAAAATTGTATAAATAACATGTACACATGTTATCTATACAAAACACCACAAGTGCACACATCATAGATGTAACATGTACAACATATACAACGTATGCACAACAATAGTAACACACATACAAAACCACATTGTCCTTACCAAGAAACCTTGCTTCCAATGACTTATTCATGCTTATCCTAGCATGTCGCAGACCACACCACTTTCACTTTGTTGATGTATCCTTCAACATTACCTGTTATAACATAGACATATGCATAATACAAGTATACAATATCAAATCATATCCACATGATACTAACCTTGTATATTTGTCATGACTATTCTTCCCAATTGATTCCTCGTAAGACCAGGAACCTCTTTAGGTTATTCTCCTGCATAAGCAATCATTCCTCCATGAGAATGATCCTTGAGAACCCTATTAGATAGTAACATAGATACATGGATACATACATACATATATAAATGTTAGCATAAAACAATCATGATCCTGTCAGATAATGACATACATACATACATGTATACATATATAAACTTCACCATAATCATGATCATAAAATAATTACTAGATAACATAAGGTCTAGGTTAAGAGAACTTCCTTATTTATGCACAGGCATTGAGAGCAACAATTCCCAACATAGCCAAAGCATTTGAAACCTTTGATCCATTTACTTTACCTTTTCTGGTTACCTTTCTCATGTCAGCACTACTTCTGTCCATTTACCACAATAGACTCAACCAGTCCAACCGACTGTCATAGTCTTACCTTCCGCTGCGCTTACTCATACAAAGAGCTTCATATGGGTCTTATATCATCGGTTGGGTTCCACACATCTCTCCCAATTTCCATAAACTTTCCTCTTTCACAACCAATTCCATAGACTCAAAACATAAAAGGCAAGAACGAAAATAACCACAATAAGAAATTCATGAAAACCAATAACAACATGACTCCGCAAACAAAGTGGTATGGCCATACACTAGACATAAACAAAGCCACAAATCAAGATCAACAATTCATAAAAGACCAAAAGCACAAGACTAACAACAAACACCATCACTCAATCCCCATGGTTCCCAGGGAAAGCTCAACTCGAGCCTTCTTCAAGATTTCATGGCAACCTCTCTTGCCATGCAACTCCCTTAATGTATATCAGGGGAGGCTATCTTGTCTGCACAATCAAGCTAGTTAGCATGATATAACTTCACAACATATCAATTCAAACATAAATCATGATATCCATAACAATAACTAACTAATATGTTCACATCATAAGCTCATAAGCATTTGTTGTTCATGCATAACAATCACATATGTACAATCAGTCTAGATTAGCACGACACCATATCAAAATATGTCGGCTCATACCTGAATATTGCAACCATAACCATTTGCATAGGTCAAACTAGGTTAACACAATACATATAACATCAAGATCTTCAATGCAATGAACATAGCCATCACACATATGACTAATCCAAATTATAACATCAATATCTCTATGAAATAACTCTAATCATTGAGTTAATAACATATAACAACAATAAGCTATATATCATGCTCATCAACAACATAAAACTGAATCGTTAAGCTAACTGTTATATAACAATCAACAAGTTAACCTATAACATACTCATCAACAACATATAGCATAATCATTGGGTTATCTAATCTAAAACAACAATAGCAATGCATACAACTACAGGTTACTATCATTCTTGACTATCTGACACATGTGCATATAACTACACTAATCAACCAACATCTATCATGAATGTAACCATAACATCAAAAGACATGTACATAAACCTAATGTATATAAACTTAATGCATATAAAAATCCTTAATTTACATACCTGCATGTCAAACATACAATACCTGTATGATGATTTTCTCTTACCCCAAAGTCCAATGTTGCAACGTCATTATAATGATCTGCATCTCCTGCTCTATCTTAGCCAACACTTTACCATCATAACATCCAATAGCACTATGACGACCTAAATTGAATACAATGACTTCACAAGGCATATTTGACGCACTATACATGCATAATCATAACCAAGACCATACATGCATAACAACTACATATACACACAAAATGAGTATAAAACCATGTACGCATCATTATAGCTAGAGTCCAGTCATCAATGCATGACCATATCAAGTACAAAAACCATGACCTCATGCATGACAACAACCATTACTCCATTGTACACATTGCCACATGCAACCAACAATATGCATAAGCAATGCCAAACCAACTACCAATATGCATAACTGCATGTAGTTGAACATAAGCGATCAATTCTTGTAATCAACCTACAAGACTGATACATGTAATCAAAATATTCAAAAATGTAACCTAACATACAAGGATGTAAGTAGGTATCATGAAATCAACATGTAAGCGACATATAATTCATACACAGTTAGTCACATGTTCCAAAAATCAAGACATCGTGTCTATTAATTTGAAATCAACATTCACCAATACTAACAAGCTATAAGCATACCCCCTTACTATCCATGGTCCACACTAAGCTAGAAGGAGGAAGCTACTATAATGGCCTGATCTCCAATGTCCAATTATGGAAATGGGATCTCCAAAGATCTACTAAATTTAACCACACTTGAAAAGAAATTGACTTTTATTTCTCATAGATTTTGTATGAGACTAAGTAAAAAACATTGCACTTATTCCACTTGTAACATAATAACTAAAAACATGCCACTTTTCCATTTCCTTACATGCAACTTTTCAAATTCCTTGCATGCAACCTTTCAAATTCCCTACATGCAACTCTTCAAATTATTTGCATGAAAATAGGCACAAATCCGCTACATCTATATTATCATACTGTACTACTATCTCATCTAAAAAATAACATTTTCTTCAAACAATTACCATACTTTTACATTTTCTTCAAACTACTATACTATTACATTTGCATGTAACCATTTCTTCAAACACTTTACACGCAAACTAATATAGCAAACTATTTGCATACAAGTAAGCATATATCAACTAAAAAAATACTATTGCACATCAATTCTATCCCCAACCACAAACAACATACTCATTGGGGCATTTTATCAAACAGTTTGTATGCAATTAATCATTGAACCATTTAAGCATTTCCTCAAACACTTTGCATGCAAACTAATATAGTGAATGATTCAATGCATATATCCTAAACTGTAGTAGCATAAGTTATGGAAACTGAATCATATGATCAGTGGTATTTTCCCTCACTATGGTTCAAGTTTCAACTTCTGATATTTCGTAGATTAAAATTTATAACAAAAATACCAACACAATCATATTTGGTGCACAATGCATGGAGTACCCAGAAAGCTCGACTTACACTG